>OZ023245.1:14500852-15015083 GCA_964006365.1 Trididemnum miniatum
GATTGTATAAGATACGATTTTCTGCAGTGTCTAATGTCCATCTGCCATCATTCTTCATGATAGATTGAAAACCAGGAGCACATCAAGGACCGTTCCTAGCATTGTTTCAGCGTAATCTGCTCGTTGCATTCTGCGTTATTGACGCAGAGACTGTTGAAACGATCATGAAGTATTTTTTCGACCATGCTTCACACTGGCTCTCGTGGAAAAACGTGTCTGTGAGCGAACACGCTGAAGTAGCCCTGCATTCTGTGCAAAACATTAGAACGTGTCCATCATTACCACCAGCTATGGATGTTCAAATCATATCGCTTGATCGCATTACGCGCTTACAGCATTTCTTCACCTTACAAAATAGAGAAGTCCTCAACCAAAACTTCGGAAATCGATTGACAACAACAATTGGGCTACTGAGCGAAGAACCGGCTAACTAAAAGGTCAATCAGCAACAAAGTTATATAGTAAAAATCTCAATCACGTAAATAGTTTTGATATTCGTTTGCGTGCATTTTTGTGCAACATGGATAAAAATTTGTTAATAAACAGGAATTAAATGCTATCCTTTGGTGGCATGATTATTAATTATTGTTTAATTTGAAAAATAAACGCGATTCAAATTATTGTAACGGGCCTATTGCAAAAAAATAAGAAGTTAAGCCTGCAGGAGATACACATGCCTGATTCCTCAGATACACTACCATAATTGGTACAACCAGTAGTCTTGCCACACAATGATAACTGGGTTACCCCCGCACATAATTGTCCCAACAGCCTTAAAAGTCAAAAATTAAGTTTTTTTTCAATAACTTTTTTTCTGTTGCGAATAGAGCTTTTAACCCTACGGAGTGGATATAGGAAACCGACCCTTACGCGTCGTTTGACACTAATTTCGGCACTCTACAATAAGCGGTTTGCGAGATATGCTCAAAAGTTTGAAAATCGAGCCTCAAAAACTTCAATCGCCTTGCACCACATCTTTATGACGTCACAAAGAGCTACAATTTTGCGTGAGGAGTTTTTCCCCAAAACCCCACCGACTGAGACCCCAGGGTTTTTGAAATTCTAAAATGGTGAAATTATGAAACACCCTAGTGGGCATGCATTCCCACCACCCAACATTTTCAACAATATTTTTGATCAAAACAATTTACAATTTTTCCATTTTTTTGAACTTCTTTCATGACAGTGATCCTTACGCCTTAAGCACGTATAAATCGAAGATAGCAAACAATGTATCATATTTGGTGAATGACTTTGGTTTAGGGGTGAAAGAAATTACGCAAAATTTGTCGTAAAAATTGCTCGAAAATCACTAAAATGGCCATTACAGCATTTACATTTTCAAAAATTATCCTGGAAGCATGCCCCCGGACCCCTCTAGAGCCATATTTTTGTTCCACGATTTGCTTCAAATTAACTTGGCCAGAAAAAAAATACGCCTAAAAATGTAAAAATTTGGTGATCTATTTCTTTGATTACTGCCGATCTAAAAATAAGGTGTACGCGCAAAGTGACCAGCTATTTTACAGTCGCGCTGATTGGCCTAGAACCCATAGAAGCTCAGCTGTGCTGCTCACCTCTTTTTGAAATCTCAAAGCTTTTGCTGTGTTATTTACCACCACTTGCTGCTGTCTAATGCTAACATCTATTCCATCAGCATCTTTGCAGTTAGCTTTCGTCAATAAGTGGGGAACTTTTTCTTGTAGAACTTGTTGATTTTGGGGGGAGGTACGTACAAACCATATTCATCGTCTTCCAATCTTTAGGTCTTAATTTCGTAGGATAATGCAGAGAACAAGTCTGCAAAACTTGTGACCGACCTGAAAATGACGTCGATCGCGGCTGAGATGTAGATAGAAGTTGAGGAGCAATTTCTTTCGGCATTGGCAGCTACAGTCTAGTAACGCACTGTACTTAACCTATCTCGCTGACCTAAACTCATTTTACGACAACCTCTTTGGTCTCTCAAAAATACAACTCTATGGGTAAGTAGTAAACAATAATAAAACTTTGGTAACAGCTAACGGTCATACTAGATCTTACCTAAAGACGGGACCGCGTAACTCGGAGCACAGCTGCAACTGACCTTTCCGTATTGCCCAAAGGTTTAGATAAAGACACTTGCATGAGCAAGTATTGAATTAACCGATTCTAATTTTGGTATTCCATCTTGTTTAGTGTTAGCCTTCGCAAAATCAGTAATCAAGTTCTTCAATTTTGTTTCGGCAGACCTTGGACCAATTGTCGGCAAGCTGCTCTTGCTCCATAAATTCGGAATAGTTCTTAATACTTCTATCTTGCAAATATAAAATGGTGGTCCCTTCTTTAAGTATTCTTTATTGGTAACCATTAGCAAATTTCGGACAAAAATAGTGCCCAATAACCTCCTTTTTATTCGGTAAAATGAGATCCTTCATTTCCTGCGCAAATTCATATTCCTTCATCAGTTCTTCTATGCTCACTGCTCAGCTACACACAATCAACCCTGCTCTTGCTCGAATGTCAAAAACTTAATTTCATGGAACTCTTGCAAAGGCATGGTGAATTGGTGATATCATAGTCCATATGATATCATGATAGTCGTGATAGGCTTACACTGTTACATACCGGTACCGGTAGGCAAAATGTTCGTAATTTTAGTTTTTTGCTCATAACATTTTTTCTGTTGCAGCTAGGCAATAAAAATGTATTGAGAGCAGATAGGAAATCAGGTGTTCTGCATCGTTTGACACCAAACTCGACTTTCTATCCACTGCAGTTTTCGAGATACGTCAAAAGTTGGCTTTGCACCCCCGAAAAATCTTTGCGCCTCCCCCCAGGATATCGAAACATTAATATTTAAAAAAATTTTTTTTGCATCGAGTTTCTGTGATGATTTGTACCCTGTAAATCATATAAACTCGCGCAAATTCAAAAAAAGTGAAAAAAGTTAACATCCTAGAAGACACTAGCACGACTGCTGAGAAATGTTAGCTTGATATCATATCAACTGAAATACCTTATGTAGATTAGTAGCGTTTTGTAGCAAATTTATTACAATAACAGAAAATAAAAGAATCAACTTACATCTTCCTTGGCTCGCTTAACTGCAGCCACATCTGCTTTCAATCGAGTAACGTTTGTTTCGAGGTCAACTATTCGAGTTTGATTCGCACGATCCTACAAAATAGTTTTAGTGATCTTTCGTAAGTTGATGGTTCAACTGCCGCATTAAGTTGATGTGCTATTCCAAAAAATAGGCCACTGCGAGCGGCTTCTTCGTCAACCTAATATTTTTATCATGCAAGCTCTTGTAAAAAAGAAGTTTTCAGATCGATAGACAGCCAGAACGAACATTGCCAAGGAAACCATTTTAAATTATCTTAAATTAGAATACTGTCAGCGGTGTATCTCCACACGGGGCGATCTCCCCCTTTAAAACGTTTACAACAGCAAGGAGCTGCAAGTGCAGTTTGCGCAGCATTAGGAGAAATATTACGTGCAGTAAAATTATAAAATCCCCCTCTTAAACTAGAAATCCTGGCAAAATTAAGCACAATCGCCGAAAATGCTAATTATTCATGTCTTTACAAACTTGACATTTTGTAATTAGACGGAAACGTTAACTGCTAAAATCTTACCCGTGCTGTTGATTTTTCAATCTCGGCGTCCACTGCTTTCCGCGAATCACTTACTGCAGATTCCAATTGTCGCTTCAGACTATCTTTCTCATGGTTAACTTCTTCCAATTTTAACTGAAGAAAGTTTTTGTCAAGGAAATGGAAGATAACTAACGGCTATCGCGTGTGAATGTTGCCCGAATCGCTTTTATATTAATGACCACCTAAGCTTAATTCATCGACGTAAAAGTGCGATTAAATCAGAACTGGTTGAACAATAGTTCGGTCGCAAGATAAACGTGATGTTTTCGCGATCGGCGAGGGACTTGTGGGGTTCGATTCCTGGGCCGGGCAAATCGGACAGAGCGTCACCAACAGCTCCCAATTTTGCGGCGTTTCTTCGAAACTGGTTGCACATGCGCTGAACCGCGATGATGGGCCACACCACTCGTTGCACACTTCGGCTAAATACCGCGAGCATTGTGAAAACTTGATTTTAATTTGATATTGCGTTTCAAAATTATATTAAACTGAAAATTTAACCATAATAAAGGGAGCTACGAAGTGAGCTTGCGCTCTTCGAGTCAGCAGCCACCCGTTGGCGTAATAATATGTCATATAATACGTCTCCAGCCGTGAATCGAACCCATCACGTCGGATCTGTCACCTGCGTGAGGTACTGCTAGGTCATGTCGCTGACAATATTAAAAAAGTTCAACAAAAATTAGGCAAACACTTTCTTGCTATCTCAATTCATTCACTGTGGAAAACAAGAAGCTTTTCTTTTTGTGGAAAACTTACATGTGCAGGGCCGTAGCTATCGACGGTGAACTGCACTCGCACATTTTCTTAGCGCGAGGTCATCGAAAAGACTAAATCAAACGCAATAACTTTTCTGTTGAAAAAATGTTAAAAAAAGAATAAACCTACCATGCGCAGAAAAAAGAGGTTGATGTCTGCACGCAGGATCAAGGGCACAGGCAACCAGTAAAATTTTAGGGTGGGGTAAAATTAAAACAGGCCCAAAACTGAATATTTTATTTATATGATGCTGTCAGCGTGCTATAGAATAAACTTTGTGAAAATGGGGAAAGGACAATGCAGCGGTCGCCCTCCTAGCTACCCACTGCCGAAGAGCTATGCCTTTTTAAACAAAGTTACGACTTCCTTGATGTGGTCGGATAAGTGGATATCACAATTAAAATTTTACACAGAGCCCTTACTTGCAGTTGCTGTAGTCTTTCGTCTTTATTCACAGTGTCTAGCACCGATTCTTTAACCCGCATATCTCGATCATCAAGTTTAACGTGTAGAATTTGTAATCTTGCTTCCAAAGCACGGTTTTCTTCGTTCAAAGCTGCTACTCGCTGCTTCAAAGTCGAAGTTTCATCTACGTAAGCTCCATCCTGCAAATAAAGTTCGATTCCAAATTAGAGTTATTGATATTTTATACGTTATTGTCAACCTAATAGACCGGCCTTATAAATCGCTAAGTAAAAAGGCTTAAAACACCGCAAAAAACGCCATTCCAAAAATTTCTTCCAACCTGTTATATTTCTTCAAGCAGTTGTTATACATAACGAATTTTTTTTTTATTGAGTTGAGGGAGTTGCATATTTAATATTTATCCTCCAATTACCAGAAAGCAATCAAAGCGCCATAAGGAGCTCGCCTAAGAGTTGACGGCCATCAGTATACCCACCGGCGCAGCCAGAAATAAGGAAAAAAAGAGGGGGCAATTGTTTTCATTGAATATCCGATCCTGAATCGTTTGTTGCGTTCGTTTGTAATAGCCTAAGGTACTGAAGGCAGTCTATTTAACGCAATGGCAATACACTATGGCAGGTTATCGACACAACAACATTATTCTCAGTGGCGTTGAAAGTACTTTTGAGTAAGGGGGGCTGAAATCTATGTATTACCATACGAACAAAGACCTTATCAAAACTTACAAATTACGTATATATGTTTTACTTCAGTGAAGGTAGAGTTCGCTTGACACGATGCGGTATCCAAAAAAATTTCTCGGGGGGGTGCCAAGTTTAAAGACTTTTTTAGACGCGGTTTCTTCTGGCGTGTGGCAACAGTTGAATTAATTTAAAGCCAAATGAGGAAGAAAAACAACTCTAGGGGAGTAAGGGAGCATGTCCCTCCAACAATTTTTGAAAATTTACATGTCGTAATAGCAGGTTTAGTGCTTTTTGAACAACGTTTAAAGCAATTTTTTGTTTAAATTTTTGCTGTTAATTTTGAGCCCTTCACCAAATAGGGAGCATTTCTGCTGGCCACATTTTTGAATTATGTGTGCTTGACATAGGCTTAATAATGTCGAAGGGGTTCAAAATTTTGGAAAAGTTGTATTTGAAATTTATAACGGATGAACAATTGAACATATTTCAAACAAGAACTTACGGCACAAAGTGAGTTAGGAGGGGATAAAAAAACAGGGCTAAACTTCTAACACCAACCTCCAGCGGTTCAAGTCATCAAAATTAACCAGAACGATCAACAAGAAACTAGTATCTGCTTTTTGCTTTACCTTCCCAGCACACTAATCGCTGGTACTTGAAGGGCAGGGTACTTTTATAAAAAAATTAAAGTTTACATTGTGCTCGACCCAGCGTCCCCCCTGCATTATACGTGACTGGTTTAAAGATTGCTGGATATACTCAAGCTTTCCTGTATAGCACAAACACAGGAGCCAGGATGACACTTGGCAGTATAATCGCGCTAGCATGGTCATTTTTCATCAACATATTTTACGTCGCGAAGTAAATAAATAGCATCCTACTCCTAGAATAAGCAAGTGCATTGCTGAAGAATTAGAATTGTCCTTATGTTGCGTGAGTACTTAGTAATTGCTGCTTTAAGCTGGAATCCTAGAGGTAGCCTATTAATGTTAAACACTAAACAGCCATCAAATAGTGAAAACACCCAGAATATGAAATCAAATAATTTTTTAACAAGTAAATAGAGAAAGATCTTCGGGTTCGCATTAGACCGCTAGTAAATGCTGAATCTACATTCCACAATGTAGAAAGATTCTACACTGTACAATGTAGAATGTATGTTGTAGAATCTACTGTACATACAATAAGCCTACTTTATACATGTTCGACTTATCTACGAAAAATTACGCCAACAAACGCAATTCGTCGAGGCCTGGTTACAGAAATGCAGCTTAATATTTTTTTTTGCCTTCGAAGTAGAAACATAGAACAGAAACAGCATTTCAAAATTAGAAAGAGAAACGAATAAAACATCTCATGAGTCATCATTCAAGTGCAATAGGTTGTAGTTACAAACTTTTTTAAAAGGGCTCAAAAGTTCTAAGGGTGTAAAAAACGCATTTTAACGCCCTTGATTATTCTCATTACAACCCATGTTCACTTGGGGAAAGTAAAATTTAATTATTAAATTGTTGATTCAACAAATTATTTCTTCTACCTCCACTTTTCTGGCGATTTAATCAAAGTTGAGGTTAAAAAGTATTTTAAATGGTGAATCCATAGTTCGATATTTTTTAAAACCTGTGCTTCGAAAAGGGGGGGGGAGTGGTCCCCCTAAACCCTCCCCCCTGGCTGCGCCGATGAGTATACCACACCAAGATAGGGGAATCTTGTTAAGTGCCTTTCCCAACAGCACAACAAGTAAACTCGCCG
The DNA here is from genome assembly GCA_964006365.1 of Trididemnum miniatum. Classification (NCBI taxonomy): domain Eukaryota; kingdom Metazoa; phylum Chordata; class Ascidiacea; order Aplousobranchia; family Didemnidae; genus Trididemnum; species Trididemnum miniatum. The sequence goes on from OZ023245.1 coordinate 14,508,114, forward strand.
GTTCATTTTCCACACTGTCCCCTCAATGCTGAGCGTGAGTGCCAATTTTAAAATTATTGGATTGACCCGCTTTGGAATCAAACCCAAGTCTACAGCATCAGATACAGACGTTCTTACCACTCGGCTACCTGAGCTGTATGTAGTCGCTACAGTGCAAACTTGACAAGAGTCAATCACTTACGCTTTCTTTCAAACTTCAATCGTACGTTAACATTAAAACAGTGATAACCCATAAACAGCAAAAATAATTACATTAGAGTACTAACTCAATCTAGTGCATTAACATATTAAAGGCTAAAAACATAGTCAATTAGTCATGCTGGCACAAGAAATTTCAGTGAGATTTTCTCAAAACCTTTCAAACACGTAATAGTCAATATTAACAGCTGTTTCTTTGAGATTCTACCTTGTTTGTGAGTTCGGCAATTATTCTGGTTTGTTCCGCTGATCTCTGTTCGTAAACATGCAGCTTATCCTGAGCATCTTGTAATTTCATTTCGGTTTCCTGTGAAAAAGTAAAAACCAAACCTTCGTTATACTCGCCGCATTACGCTGAGGCGTGCAACGAGTGGCAAGGCACATCTCCGCGACTTAGCGCCTGGGCAACACGGTTCCACAGAAACGTCGCAGCGGTCCCGAGCAGTTGGCCACTGTGTCCGATTTGACCGGCCCGGGGGCATATTTCGGAATGGCTTCATAAAATATTTTTGTTTATTCTACTGCCACCACTCTACCCCATGCCGAATTGCACAGCAGAAACCAAGTACTTTGAGAATAAAATCAAAACCTAGAGCAGCATCGAACCCAGACCCTATGAGTGGCTGTCCAGCATGCCGACCACTACACCACGCCGCTGTTGCCAGTCTTGAGTACAATTTTTCTACTTATAGTCATCTCCATCGAGCCCTATCTTTTTCTGTATGCGAAGTATGCGGTCCGGGGATCGAACCCCAAACCTCCCGCGCCGATAGCGATGTCTTTAATCACTACACCAACTGGCTGGTGCAGATTTATTTTTTAATCATCTACAATTTTCGATGGCAAAGCGGGAATATTATAAGCATTTAATGACATATCTGGACTCTGTTTCAACAAGTATAATATGCAATTTGAGGCTGTAACTAAGTAACCTTTATCCTTTATGTCAGTTTTACCTGCCCAAGTATTCTAAACAGGATAGCACCAGAAATAGTCAATCTTAAAAGCTGGATTTGAATTTACAGTTGCTCAATCATTCCCAAAACAAAAAAATGAATTTCAGTTTCAACCAGATACCGACATTCCACGTCACAGTATTCCCTTTAATCTCGCTGTAGTGTGTTTCCCATGGATTTTCATTACTTTTTTGGAAAAAGCGATATTTACCTTTAGTAATTCTGGCAATGGTTGAAGGTCTTTCATACGTTCCAGCATCTGCTCTCTGACTCTCTCAATTTCGCTACTGCCTTCCTCTCGCATTCGCCGAGAACTTCTCTCGGCCTTTTCGACAGACAACAAAGCCTACAACAAATAGTATGTTTTGTGACTTATGCCACCAGAACGAACTTGACTCAGTTGTCAAGCACACAGGTTATCGATGCGGGAGGTCTTGCGTTCGATTCCCAGGCTGGTCAAATCGGATAGTGTTGCCAACGGCTCTCCACCGCTGCGAGGCACACAGCCGCAGAATTAGGCCCCGCCACTGGTTCCACGCTTCAGCGTAATATCCGCCCGTACAACAAAGATTTGATTTGATGGTACAAGGACGAAATAAATTTAAAAGCAGCTGCGCCACCTTCACCTCGTTTTAAGGACACTAGTAACAAAACCAAACTAGTAGCGCAAATGCGTTTTTTATATGTGGTCCCTGTAAGTAGTATGTAATCTGAAGTAAATTAGCGCCAAGCAGGTTTTTCGAAACCGTTAACATTTCAATCGGTGCTTAAACATTAGAGTATCAAACCTAAACCACCAAACTCATAATTATGAAGCCCAGGCTCAAACCTAGTTTTACTCCAAAGTCCCAACGCCATAAAACAACCGAAAGTGCAACTACTAGGCCTATAATGAGCGCTGCAAGGAATACAAGTAAACATATCTCCGGTTCTCCGCAAACTTACAAAAAGTAAAAACTGCATCACTATAGCAGTACGCCTATGTCTTTGTTTTATCAACGTTCTAGTCTTGTTTAAAAACATTTCGGAAAAAGTGCCACAGAGAACAAATAATACCACCATCAGAAAGCGAGCCTAAATTTATCCCACTGCACAATATTTTCGCCGTTTCCTCATGTCAATAAAATACCAATCACAAGTTAAATCAAGGCTCAACTTCTTCTGACAGAATGCTCGATAACTGTCAATAGTTAGAGCCTGCATTATAAACCTAAGTAAAATCACTAAATCATGAAACCACTGGAGCCTATTTCGCCGTTGTCAACTCTTCAGGTTGCTATCTTATTTAAATACAAATTGTATATTTGAGCAAGATAACCACCTGGAGAGCCGACAACGGCGAAACATGCTATAGTGGTTTTATGATTTTGATTTTACTTTATTTTATAAAACACTAATTAAACAGAAACCAACAGGTCATACTTCCTCAGCTTCATTTTTCGCTTTTCGCAGTTGGGCTCTGAGATCGGCTTCAATTCCTTCCTGCTGTCGAATATCGGCACGTAATGCCGCGGCATCTTGCTGCGCTTGTCGGCATCGCTCCTCTGCAAGCGTCGAATCGGTCTTGCACCGTTCGAGTTCAGATCGATATCTCACATTGTCAGAAGTCAATCTTCAAAAACAATACACGCTTAATATAGTTTGCTTGATAATGTAAATGAGGGTGACTATACCGATCCTAACGTTCCTTTTTCCCGAAGACTTTACAGCAAAGTGTAGAGAAAGCGTTGCAGCAATTGATAGCACGAGCATTTACTTCCAAACATAAATTGCTTGTGAAACAATTGCACTACTTCTACCGGTGGTGAGCTGATTGTATCAACTAAAGCCTAACTCACGCATGGCTTTATTACCGTCAAACTGACTTGGTAGAAAACTATTGCAAACCACAAACAAAAAACTTCTACTTGGCATTGTTATCCTTGCGAAATCACCACTCATGCCTCTTGCAACAACAATTAACAATACCCAAAAAACAAAAACTCTGAGCACAGATTGAAACAAACTGTTTTAACTTAGCAATGCCTAACATGACGTTCCACTTTACAATTCACATGGGTAACCAATACAACATGATCATTTGCATATTGCTGAAATCTAACAAAACAGCGATAGGAGCAATAAATTTAGTTTTAAATAATTTATTTGTTAGCACCTGTCCAATTGCTTTTTCATTTCATCTTCTTTGGTTTTTGAAAGAGCTTCATTAGTACGAGAAAGGGATTCTTTTTCAGTCACTTTATCAGCCAGAGATTGCACGTGATCTTCAAGACGGATCTTCTCATCCGATGCTCGCTGATATCTGGAAATTTATTTATTAGAAGAGAAAGGTCCACACAAAACTTTCTTAAAAACAAAATAACCAACCTATATTATTTTAAGTAGGTTTAAATTTAACTGTGCAAAACCTTCTTTTATCGGATGAGCGGTCAAACCGCGAAACTAGTCGTAGAATTGTCATTGACAGCGTTATATGGTAAGTCTTCTAAGGTCTACCACTTAGCAATTTTAGGAAAACGACATTAATTCGCTTTACCAATGTGGTTTAGTGTTGTAGTCTATTCTTCTACAAACGTGTGAAAATGCGGCAAGAGTTTTTCCGAGCTGCCAAAGCGTTAGCAGCAGAAAAACAGGTCGTTTCTTACCTATCCCTCCAGGCGTCAGCTTGTGATCTGGCTTCATCCAGTTTTCTTTCTCTTTCCGATAACCTCAGCTCTACATCTTTCAATGCATCTTCGGCCTTCTCCGCTCGGGATCGCAATGAACGCGCAGCCCTCTTCAAGCCTTCCTTTTCCACAGCTATGGCTTCTCGTTCGGTTTTTGCAGCAGCGCTCAGCCGCTCTGCTTCCTCTCTCATTGCAACGGAATCTCGTTCTATATTCTGTGAAGGCAAGATTATTGATCGGAGTGAGAGAGCTGTCAGGTTTAGTAACTCTTTATTACACTATAACATAATTTGCGAATCATCGATTCTAATATCAAACTTTTTCTTTCTGGATCCCTAATCCATACAACACGAAGGCAAATATTTAAATATTTAGAAATTAAAAAATACTTCAAGAAAAAACGTAAGGTCACCCAAAATGTTTTGCCGTAAGCAAGGCACTTACTCAAATTACCCAACTTTACGTGGTAGACAGGTAGCCGGAAAATTTTAAGCAGGCTTGTTATAGCGCCTTCAATCACGAAAAAAGTTACAATTGCTTTAATTAGCTCTGCTTTTCTACGGAGATGTTGCACAACCAAATGACTTCGCTCGATTATAGTCAAAACTAATAGGGATTCACGAACGATCAAAGCGCTGCCAAACAGATCTCAGACAATTGAAAGATGCACATGCTGACTGCTTTTGTAACATGTAAACACGAAAAAGAAAAGCAAAAACAAGTGCAATCTTACAAGCAGCAAGTGCAACATCATGTGCTAACTAAACTACAACTAACGCTACGACATTACTTTCAACTGCACGTGTAGTCGATTGTTTTCCATCTCTTTAGTTCTCAATTCTCTTTGTAAATGTGCCCGTGTAGTTTCTACCGATTTGTTCAATTCATTTAATGTGCGTGCGTGATTTTTTTCTTCATTCACCTTTAATTAACAAGGAATTAATTAGAAATTAGCAAAGGTGATGGATGGAGCTGAGAGTGTTGACTTACTTGAGATATCAATTGCTCTAAATTGTTATTTTTCTGAATGAGTTCTGAACGTAAGCGTAGTATTTCAGAATCAGAGTCGGCTAACTTTTTCATCAAGATGTCACGTTGCGACTCAAGTCGTTTGACGTCCGATAAAGTCTGAAAAAGAATACGTTATTGGTAATGTTTTATCCGTTTCCGAAAAGAATAAAATTGCGCATTGCTTAGCGACTGCACTCGTCTATTAATAATCCAGCGTAACGGGTTCGGTTCATGGTTGGAGCCGATCCCTAAACGGGAACTGCTCTAAGAGCACAACCTTCTCTACAAGGCCAAGTTTCAACTATACCCCCTTTATCATAGGTTGTTGATGACTGAACTAATGATTTAACTGTTATTGAAAGATACTGTGAAGTAAGCTTGCGTGCGCTCTTCGGATCAGCAACCATCCGGTGAACATGTCAAACAAGATCGCGACAAGCTGCGAATTGAACCCGTAACGTAGGATCTGCAACCTGAGCGAGGTACGCGAAGCGAAATCGCTATTTCCTCCCACCAACAATAATTCCGTGTGTTTTTTTAAAGATCGAATTCAATCTTCAATACCCAATGAACTCATTGCACAATTTTATTGATTTGTTTGCGATTCTGAACTAGAACTTCGGCTTTTCGGCTTCACTTTCACGTTGTGCAATGCAATAGTCAATTTTTGGTCCTTCACAACAAGATTCATTCCTTCATTAGAACGACGACCACAAAAGAATATAAGGATATTTTTTCTCCGCTCACCCTTGGAGTTGAGCGTTAAAAGAATGCAATTTTAAAACTTGCATTGTGTGGATCAAGGGTTCTCCACATGGGGTCTATGAAACCCTTAGGGGATCCGCGAAGGGTGTTTCAAGGGGTCTGTAACCCAATTGCGGTATGAACATCTACTTGCATGACAATTTAATACTGACATTTATATATATTTTTGTAAAAGATCCACACTCCTTAGGTTCAATTTAGGGGCCTCATCCCAAAACAGGTTATCAGTCAACCGCGTAGAGTTAGTAGCCATTGCAGAAATAGCGCAAATTTCAACTTGATCAAAGATTTCAGCTTCAACAAAGTATATATTCCTTCGTACTGTAGAAGAGTTAATGCTAGCAAATACGCACCTTTACAAAAGGCTGAAAAGTGTTATGAAAATAATGTGTTGTGTTATCTAACAACAATAACTCGCACATGTCTCGACTTGTAAAAGTTCAGAAAGAATATTTTCCTCAAACAATGCTACAAAAATATTTAAAAAGCGGACCGCATGGCACATCAACAGTTCAACAGGCATAAAACTTATCCAAATTAAAAAATTACACATTAATTTTTTTACCATAAGCTTTTATTCCAAGTACTATATTTTACGGACCATAAGATCAATGAACTGCTTTACCATTTTCTTCATGCAAATGGTGCACCGGACTATAAAAGGCAACGTTTTGAGAAGTATCGGGTAATCGCATAAAGCTCACTGAACAATAAAATATAAAGCACAACCTGATCCATATATTACGCGCACCGGTTTATGGCGCATGGTCAATTTCTTATGAGGAAAAAAAAGGATTTAAAGTGCGTCGTATGGTCCGTAAAATATAGTAACAACCACAACTCCTCTAACTGTCAAACATTTGTATAAAGAAAACTTTGCAGATCTATGAAAGAATTATAAATTTGCAATTGTTTTGGTTGAGTTCAACATCAAGATAGTACAAAGTAAAAAAAAAAAAGATTGAATACGCAATTGGTATTTTGTGTCTGTCCTTCTTATTAAGCAGCGAGTTTTATCATCTGTCCCATATCATCACTAGGAGTTTTATTTGCTAGTATTAACCACGTTAAATATCCAAGACGAATGCAAACCCAAGCCTGTTTTGAAAGCAAAAGTCGTGTACCATGTTCTAACAACTCAACATCTAGGCAAGAAACTGTACTAGGGGTCAGTAACCAGCCCAGTGCTTCTCAACCTTTTATGACTCGTGGATCCTTTTTCGAGACACTCAACAGTCAACACCAGTGACCACATGCTCAGCAATAAAACTTCTATGGGTATTTCAATCACATTAGCTACACTACTACAGTCGTCTGCTGATCATAAGTGGTAAATCATCGTTAACAGGTCAATAAATCTTATCCTTGTGACCCCCTTGTCCTGTGGCCCCTAGGGGGGGTTATGGACCCCGGCTAAAAACTCCTAAACCAGCCTATCACCTTCTGCTGTTCTTACTAAATGAATTGCATTATTGCATTAATGCTCCAACCATAAACTGAAAAACTTTGCACTGAAATTCTCAAACAAGTCGCATTAACAATCTGCTTGCAAAGCGAACTATTTTGGAGCCCACAAAAGACTCTACATCTTCAGTTACAAGAGTTAAGGTAAAATATTCCCAGAAAAGGTCAAAAAATACCATCACTTTTATCTTAAACCAACTTACTTTATGTTCTGTTTGGAGCAATCTTCTGACTGTCCTGTTTGAAGTTTCAAAATCATCCAACTTTTGCAAAAATAACTCTCTCTGTTTATTCAATGCGTTGACGTCAGAATGAGAAAGTCGCTTCTCCTAAAAATGAACTGATTAAAGGAAGGCACAATTCTCGCTAAAAGTTGGTAAAATAATATCTAACGTAAAACGTATGACAGAAATCTGCACATATCAAAAACATTTTGCAAAAAAAGATACTTTATTTGCAGAATATTTCGGAAGAATTAAGAACAGTCTTAAAAAATCTCGCAATAATTCAATATGCAAATGACATACGTTGATTGACCACCACATTTTTTTGAAACTAGTTAGGCAAATTTTTGTACCACTACACCTATGACGTATCTTGCAGTGCTTACATATTTAAGGCGCTGAATAACATCTCGCAAAGCGGCAACCTGTTTTCCAGCCTCTGCTCCACAAATTTCAACTTGCACTAGATGGCGGTGGAGAGCATCGTCATCAGCAGTCATAGTTTCAAATTTTTCCCTAAACAAATATTGGTAATACACAGTAGCTTGATCAAAGATTTCAGATCTATTAGTGGTAAGTTGCAATCGAGAAGAAAATTTTTGTGAGCTGTTTATTTCTTTGAGGAGGTGGTCCTTACGAAGACAAGTTCCAACTCTTAATAAGCTTCGTTGTTGCGTTCATAAAATAGTCAAAGTACCATTGAAAAACGGAGGTAACGAGCATGAGTTTGTTCTATTTATGGGTATCTGCCGCTACCTTGTGGAAAATAAATACGATGAAAGCGCAGCATATTGAGCATAAAAAAATAAAAACAAGAAAACAGAAAAACCAAATTATCATGGCACTTGTGATATCACGCTCAAGAGTGTAACCAGTGGCGAAGCCTAGCGCCTGGGCAACACAGCTCCAAAGAAACGTAGCAGAGGTGGCGAGCCGTTGGCGACACTTCCTCTGTCCACATGTCTAGTTAAAGTAGTTCCTAAACGCCTACAAGTTTTCAGAGCATCGTAAATTAAATTAAATTTTTGATGTATTTTTTTAAATTATGACATCAAAAATCGGTTATGATGCAGAAAGACTGTGGACTTTCAGAACCACTTACTCTGGACACTGGACAGGGTAACTGTATCCGATTTGATAGTCCCGGGAACTGAACCCTAGACCCATCGCATCACTAGCGATGAAGTTATCAATATGTCAATCGACCAGTAAAACAAGGAGATCAAATGCATTAAAAGCAGCTGTATGAATGAATACAATTTGAAGGCAGACAATATTTTAATACTTACAAACTAACGGCTAAGTCATCCTGGTATCTCTCCATACTCTTACGCAAGCGAGCATTTTCCTTTTCAGTTTCCTCATACTCTTTCGCAATGAAACGCAACTCTTTTTGCTTGTCTTCTAAAACCTTGAAACAAAATTAAGTAGCTAAGAATAGTTTTTCAAGGATGAACATTGAGAAACTATACCAATACTCGAAACACTCTAATGGCAATGATGTGCAAGGTGCCAGCTGTTACGCGTAACCACCCGAAAATTAACATCTGAGCTGAACAATACAAAAATTGGACATTTCGACCAGACTGACTCGGAGCTAAGCGAGAATTTTAGAGTTTGAATTAGCTTTAAAGCTGGGGGTTAGTGTTCTGGACACGTCCAGGGTTGAATGTCCCAACGCCGGTCGCTGAGTTGTCTGACGCCAAACAGTCGCGCACTCCAATAACGCAAAAATTGAATAAAACTTTTATCTTTCCATGCGATGCAATCAGCTTTGCAGAAAAGTAAACCAAGATACTTTTACCGGACTTACAGCTTTTGAAACTTCCAGTTGTTCTTCTCTATCTTCAAGTTCTTTCTCCACTTGTTTTAAATCCAACTGTGGCAGAAGAAATGCATGTTTGTCAAACATTAAATAATGTAAAACATGAAGTGACCGGCTTTGCAACAGAACAACATACCAGTTTAAATTACGGCCGGCCGGTTAGCTCAGTCATTAGCACATTGCGGGGGGTCTGGGGTTTGAATACCCGGTCGGTCAAATCGGAAAGTGTTGCGAACGACTTGCCATCGTTGCGACGTTTCCTCGGAGCTGTGTTGCACAAGTGTTAAGCCGCGGAGATGGGCCCCGCCACCCGTTACATGCTTCGGCGTAATACCGCGAGTATAACGATAATCTGATTTTGTACTAGCATTTCAACATTTTAGGGCCCATATCAGCCGGACAAAAATTCCTTTTTGTTGATATCTATTCACTTCTTACGCTTGCAGATTTCTTACACGATACTAGCAGAAAAAAATGTCACCGAATTCTGCAATCTCGATTGATATCGTGAGTGGTTTATGTCAGAGTTTCCCAAACTAGGGTTCGCGGACCCCTGGGAGTCCGCGACTACCGCACAGGGGGTCCGCGACTACCGCACAGGGGGTCCGTGATAACCGCACAGGGGTCCGTGACAATGTAGCAAAAAATGAACAAAACTAGGACTTTCCAATAATTTTTATACCCAATTAATCATTGTAGTGATTGAAAATCATATCATAGAATGTTTTTTTTTCCTACTATTTCTTGATTGTTGTGCAATTATTAAAGTTAGTCGTGGATTATGATACTCTAGCCGTTATTGCTTATGAATTGCAATGACAGGTTGAACGCACGAGCAGAGATGATAGACTAGATCAGAGATACCCCGATGCAAGCTTATTAAGATATGAGTTTATTAGATAGATGAAAGCTTTAACGGCCTACTTTCTTTTACATCCTGTTGGTAGAGCTAAATAATAACTAAAAGCATTGCAATTGTGTAAATGTAAAATCAAATCAAACCTATACTTGCGGTATTGCGCAGAAGCATGTAACGAGTGGCGGGACCCATCTCCGCGACTGCGACTTTATTAGCACCCGTGCAATACAGCTTCGACTCCCAAGAACCCTTGAAATGATGACAAACTGCTGTTGGCGACGCTGTATCGGATTTGACCGGCCCGGGGATCGGATCCCAAACCTTGCGCACCGATAATGATGTATTTTACAAGTACGCCAGGAGTTGGCAACCTACTGCACTTAAAAAGCTATCTTAACCAATATCCCAAAATATTAAACACACTGTGAGCAGTAAAAACACTACGGCAATCAAAAAATTTAAAAAGATCTTTGTTTCTCCCTCTCCCAAAAAGGTCTTCGTTTATACCCGCAAAAAGCCGCAACCGGAGGATCAAAGAACCGCAGGTTACCGACCGCACTACGCCAATCGCTCGGTCTAATTGTACAATTTATGGACAAATATTTGAAACAAGCTGTGAGAAGCAACCCCATCCGTCGATTCATAAGTGTTGGTAAAAATAAAATTACGATTAAGCACAATTTATTTTTGTTTTACACTTTATGCTTTTTATAGCAGTTGGGTGAAAAATTAACGCAACTTAAAAGTGGGGTCAGCGGTAAACTTGATTCGCAAAAATGGGTCCGTGGCACATGAAAGTTTGAGAAACCCTGGTTTATGTGACAGCTCTAGTGGTTTAAGGGCGACCTTAAAGTGTTGTTTAACTATTGCTGCACCTAAAAAACTTATTTTGAAACGATGATTGTCTTAAAATAGAAGAGGTTATAATGCATTTAGAATACCGCGGTATGTTCAATTATAGCCACAAAAATGTAAATGTGACATTGTAGCATACATAAATAAGGTGAAAAATTAAAAAGTTGAATTGAATTTGAAAAGGTTTTATCATACTAAAAAGTCTCACTCTAACTCTTTTATTTAACACAATTTCTGACTCCACCACATTGGATGCAATGCAAATAGCCGTAAATTTTAAACTGCAGTGGTTAAGTCATCAATAACTGCTGAAAATCATAAAAAAATCCTATGGGGTCAAGCTGTCTACGCGCGGTGGTGCTGGTAGTCCACTGGCCCAGTATAACAAAATAGAGCGTACACCTCACACGAAAGAGAAAACAATACACTATTTATTTACTGATGGATCAGCTTTTACTACTCCAAACGATCTTCCCCATTCTTCATACGACATCGCTTCTGCAATTTCAAGCGGTCTAGCACTGCTTTTTTCTTTTCTCTCTTTTTTGTTGTAATAATATTCTAGCAAAGGATCTTTAAACGATACCTATTGAAAAAAAACTGACATATCAAACTAGTCTTTCCTGTTTTCCAATCGATAGGCTTCTACTACCTTATTAGATTTTCCTTCAGGCATTTTTGAAGGAATGCTATCTGAACTTGAAGCGCTTGAAGATTCTTGAAAACTGAAAAAAAGAAAAAATCATTGCATCACATATTTTGTATTAGTCAAAACTGGTTCACATTCTGACTGGATCGTATTGACGGACCATACTATGTTTATCTCTTTCGGCTTTCGCCGTGTGCTTTGCCCTCCTAAAGGTCGATCTAAAAAAACTGAAGCAATCCATTTTAAACTGAATTGCTGAACTGGTACTTGTGCGACAACATTGCTACATCGCAACTGTAACAAATTTCGGCGAAAATAGCTTGATATCTAAAACTTCATGTCGCTAAATCTGTCAATCACAGCAATAACAAAAAGCCGATTTGGTAATAAAGTGCCGTACCGGTACACAACATCTACGAAACTGTTTCAATAAAAATTGAAAAAGTAGCCTTCTTTTTTCTTCAAAAACCTTCTTCTTTTAGTCATAGATACAACTACATCCGCTAATACTTTAGGTTGACGAAAAAACGCCAAAACAGAATTACGCCACAAGCAAACTTACTACTCTGGAGACAGCTCAGGGGTAGCAATCAATTCATCACGATATTTGTCAACTTTCTTGAAACCACAACCTGCGTCGGCACATTTTGCCCACCGACAGCTAAAAACATCTTCATACCAAAATGTAATGAAATCCAAAACTGCCGGTCAATTACTTGCTGACTATGTCAAAACACCATTTATCCGTCATTCTAAAGCCCAAACCTAAACAACCTAGTACCACTGGATACCTTGGCTTTACTTGAAAATAGATGCTAAGAACTTTTCCAAAAAAACTAAAACTGGTATTTATTCAATATATAAAACAATAAACTTTATTCGAAAAGGTACTGAATTTGTAATGGGGAGGGGGCTTCACCAAACAATTTTAAATTCCAACTCAAAAATCACGACAGATCAGGTATCAAACCAATCAAAATTTTGACGAAAAGCTTGAAAATACAAATTTAAGGAGGAAAAGTAAAGCCACAGTAACTCTCAAAACTGGACGTTTCGACAACATAGATCCAGCTGTCATCATCAGCAGTGTATGCAAGGTAGTACAAAACTGCAAGAACTAGAATAGGAACAAGTATATACGCTAATTTTTTTCGCAAAGAACAAAATTTTGGTCACAATTTGTCATTCATCAAACAAACTAAGAGAATATACTAATACGTTACTTGGATTTTTAAAATTAATGCCCGACATATCTTAAACAAAACTCACTCACTATTCTCTACCAACTCTCGAAGCTATCGCAGGCAGATGGGCGTACTGGCCATTTTCAGAAAAATTACTCTGAGTTTCATTCTTACTGCAAGATCGTCGCCAGCTGCAAAACACATAGTCACTTTCTTCCGTATCTAAGTTTTGTAATTGTTCTGCAAAAGACTTACTCTATTGGGGTCTCTTTCGAAGTGAAATTAGGTTTCTCAGCATAATGACTCAACTTCTCAATTTTTCTATCAGTTTCTTGGTGCGGATATTTATTATAAAATTCGACTTTCTTTCTACTTGGACTATCTGCTATTCCTTTGCTTCCAGCTTCATCTAACTTTTTCAACCCACACAGAGAGCATCTTTGCAAGCTGTTTAAAACAGACATTTTCGGAATTACGCCTTTGTGTGGAGAAGAACAAAACTGATTACACAAATTTCATTCACGATCAACAAAGACGATCGAATCTAAATCGCAGAAGTGCTGTATAGGCTGAATTAAACGTATTCAGAAAAATTTGATTATATGCACGTATTTCTGTCAGCGCTGAAACACAATACCTAATGCGTTAATTATTTTCTAAACTTGCTTTATATATCTTTTTGAAACTTGCTTTATCTGGAATTGCGTTAATTTTTTTAAACTTGCTTTGACAAAAACAAACGCTCAGATAGTACTACTCGAACATGATGCAGCTAAAGTGACATTTCATAAAAACCATAGTTAATTTTGAATATAAATAATAACCGTGATTCTTTCTCCAGTTTTGCAATAAATACATCACCTTCACAGTTGCTACAATTTGTATTGACAATTTCAAGGCTTAAATCTTTTGTCTAAATAAAATAAAAAAAATGATGAAATAACAAGCGAATTTAAATCGCAGCAATAAAACACATTGAACTGATCACTTTAAGTCTTTCTCACTCTACTAATGTTAATTTTTAAAAACGTTACTTCTGACATAGTCATCTTACTTCTTTGTACCTAAAACTGTGCTATATGTTTAACTAAAACTTATAGTAGTTTGTCATTGATTGAGTTGCTAAATTTTCTTATTGTACCAACATTGGTAAAAATAATGGAGCTACTTTCTGTGTTTTCTAATACAAGAGGTGTGTGGCAAGATAACCACACAACGACGACAACGTTACTTCTGAAGCAACTATTTGTCTTGTGGCAACTTAGTTTTGGGAAATGAATTTTCGCAATTAGACACTTGCGTTTACACGGCAGATCCAACACCTATTAGTATTTAATGTTACGTCAACATCAACAATCTTGCATGAAATTTTAGTTCGAAGTGGGGATTTTTTGTAAACAAAACCAAAGCATTACTTCATTTTTTAAAGTCCCAACTTCTGCCATCAGAGTTTCAATTTTCTTCTCATAATCATTAATGTGCCCACGCAAACGATTGTCTTCCTCAGTTGACAAATCACTTTGGCGTAACGCACGATCATCAATCGCATGAATATTCAGGTCAACTTGTGGATGAATTTCTAATTGTGCTCGTTCAGACTAAAAATAAAATACAAGTGAAGAAACAAAAGTGAAAACCAACTTAATAATGTTTCAGCACAAAATTGAAATACGAGTATTCAAAAAGTAATGCACCCAACATTATTATATACCAGCAAATTATAATAGTAGCATGTATTATACATCAAAAGAAAGGTACAAGTGTGGGGATTACATTTTTACTTCTCCATATAGTCTACACCTCTCTCAAGAGCTATAGCCCACCTGTGAACGAGAGCATGTATACCAGAGTTGCAGAACTCAGCCGGTTGATGTCTAAGCCAATTCAACACAGCGGTTTTCACTTCATTGTCATTGCCAATTTGCCATATCAGTTGCCCCAAGGTCCTTTCATTAGACCAAAGAGGCGGTAGTCTGACGGTGCCAAATAAGGACAATATGGCGGATGCGGTATCACAGTCCATCAAAATGAAGTGATGGTCCCCTTTGTCTTGATGCTTGTGTGAGAACGGGAATTGTCATGCTGTAGGAGCACATTTGACAAGTCCAAGTTGGGCCGAACACGTCAAATTTTTGCTTTGAGCTTCCTACGAGTCTCACTGTATACCTCAAAGTTAATGGTTTCCCCTTTCGGCAAAAAATCCTCAAGTTTTGTTGTCAGGATTGATAGAGGTGGATGTGCGACCACTACGTGGCTTATCGGCTATGCTGACTTTGCCCACCTCTTCATGGTCTTTAGTACTTCTTTTTAAATCGCTGTACCCGTCTTTTTACATTACTATAGTCTATGGTTATACTAGTCCTAGTAGACATTTTTCAGCAGCTTGTGAATTCTCAGAGGGGTTTCTCCCTTTGCAACAAGGAATTCGATTACAGATCCTTGCTCTGACGAGATTCAAGAATAGCAGCCATTTAAAAAACTAGTTTAAGCTTTAAAAATCCGAAAATACATCAAAAACATGTAACAATCGCAAAAATGTGTGTCCTATCATGTTTGCGCCAAATAGAAGCAAGATTGGAAAAATCGTGTTTGAGTAACGCACTTGAGTGCATTACTTTTAGAAAGCCCCTCGTATTTTCAATAGCTGAATGATACAACCACTTTTAAAAACTGTTACGATTTTTAATTCTTGATCTAACGCAATACATGCGAATGACAAGTTATCCCGAGAATAATTTTCTGCTACTTAATCAATATGCATATAACTACAACTTATATATATAACTACAACTTATCGTGTTATATACTTCTGGTAGATGTACGACATAATTCTTGTGTGATCCATTGAATGACGTTTTTTTCTTTTTTTTTTTGATAAAAAATGTCTTGAAGTAATGCACAGAGCATTCAAGGAAAAGAATTTTTGGATATTGCACTATTGCAGGGCAAGTAATGCAGTAACGCAAAATCAATAAAACCAACTAACAAATCAATAACACTAGCGGTTGTTAGAGCTCATGTGCTTTGATGTCCTGGGTATTACAGTACTAAATCAATATTTACTTCACTTACGTCCCATTTGTAATTTTTATCAAGTCTGTCTCTATTGCTGCTTCTTCCAGGAGCAGGAATCCAAGGTTCAGGTACTGATTTGGTTTTTGCTCTTGGACCAGCACGAACTGTGCGCTTGGTTTCCTTATAAAATCAAATAAATAATATGAACGTAGAAAGATAGCAAATCACAAAACTAGTCATGCAACTGTTTTTCACAGCGTTTCAAAGTCTTTTAACGCTACATTAATATCTTCCTATGTTCATAGGCTCCACATATTTTAAAATAATATACGAGTATATAAAGTCTAGTTGCTTCCTCATTATTACAATCATAGTCGTTAACAAATGACTCACTTTTTTTGAAAAATCATTTTTCTTTGGCTTCTTCACATGAACATGCAAAGGTGTGTTGTCTTGGACATGCACATGAATGGGAGACGTTGACATTATGGAATTATTAAAAAAAGAAAGTGCTGAACAATGTTAAAGTAGCACTTATGGTTGTATATATAATATGTCAGTGCAGAAGTAATAATCTAAAACCCAGCATTGATAACTTTCAAAACTAACAGGTTATAAACGCAAGGCTGCACACTCGATCGATTTTTAATCGAGTGCAAGTTCAAGTTCGAGATACATTTGCAAGTTCGAGTTCAAAGATTTTTATTTTTCGAGTTCAAGTTTGAGATCGAGTTCAGCAAAAATGATCAAGTTCGAGTTCACAGCCCGGTTCAAAATATCCCTTAAACAAACATACCTTAACCAGGAGCGAATTCAGAAAATTTTGGTGGGGGATGCAGTTTTAATTTAGTTTGAATGTTAGCTAATTGCGAAAAAAGTTATTTATCGATAAGCAATTTAAAATTAATGGTTTCTGGCCAGGAACGTAACCAGAATTTTTTTAGGGGGTGAGCACCAAAGTTTGACATTTTTGAGTGTAAATTTTCCGACTGAGTTAGTTTGAAGCAAAATGAGGACAGTAACGGTGTTAGGGGGGTCTGAAGGCATGCTCTCCCGAAAAAATTTTTGAAAATTTGCATTCTATGATGGCCATTCTAGTGCTTCTTGAACAAGTTTTAAGGCAAATTGTATTAGAATTTTTTGCCCTTAAATTTGAGGTCATCACAAAATACTGGTATGATGCAATTTTTTCGCACGTTTTTGATTTCTGTGTACTGGTAGAAAGCGTAGGAATTATTGTTGTTAAAGAGGTTCGAAATTATGGAAAAATTGTATTCATCAAAAGCATTGTTGAAAAAGGTCCCTCACGCCTGGATCCGCCCCTGACCCACTTAGTAACAGTTGGAACAGAGATTGCAGCACCACACAAACAACAGGTAACTGTTGCTACAGTGCTGCTGCATTTTCATTGAAATCTCTCGGAACACCGTTTATTATGCAATAAATAAGTTCCAATAAGACAACGCAAAATGAAAAGCCAGTGCAGTATTGGTTCCAAAATTGCAATCATTCAATTGGGTCTTGCCTATAGTAAGCCGTTCGTGTTTAGAATAACCCATCTACGTAAGGCAATGAAAGACGCGGACGGCATACTCTAGATGAGACCCCGTTCAATTTACAGTACCGGTATAACAAAAAATCAAAAGTAGGCTAAACTTTGTTTTGAGAGATTTGAATGAATAAAATTAAAGCACTCAATTAGTGAACTTGAACTCGATTGTTTTTTTGACTTCGAGTTCAAGTTCGAGTTTGAGTTTGGCAAAAACAATCGAGGTCAAGCGAGTTCGAGTTTGCAGCCCTGACTTATACCCAACTACAACAACAACAAATTTGCATACCGCCTAAACATAACTAACATGTACAATGTTGCCTAAGCGGTGTCAAAAAATTAAAATAAAATTACTACAAGAAAAATAACAATGAATACCGGAAAACTTAAACAAAAAAGGTCATACACCTCTACTGTTCAAGCAAATTGAATAACATTACATTCCAATCAAGTGTTATACCAGTAATTGTGTCGCACCTCATAGTGTTTAAACTAGTCTATATCCAGATATATGTGGGCGAAATCTAGATCACACTAGTATATGCTGCAAATGGTAAAACTTTTTGCACTATTTGTGTTAACTTGTTCAAGTATTGGTATACAGTACATACCAATACCTACGTTTTTCTTCATCCAGATCAGTAGACTGGTAGAGTAAGAAGTACCGGTACCAGCACTCTGGCAGTCTGGTAATCTGTACTAACGGTACATCAAAGACCTGGTAACAGTTAGCAGGTTAGCTGGTTAGGACTACAGAAAAACCATTTTCTGATTATACAATAAGAAACCATAACTATGCTGACTAACAAGCACACTATGTACCAATATACAGAGGTGGGCATTCCTCAAGGTAATTTATCAGCGATTGTCTGTACTGTGTACCGGTAGTTATCGACGATAATTTATTACCGATTATCGTTATCCCTCAAAATAGTTCTAATTTAGGCAGTGGCTATTTGCACAGGCCTGTACAGTATACAAGTAACTGCTTGGTTTATTCTATTATCGCTTCATGCTAACCCTGATCCAGAGAGCGTGATGAAGTAATAAAATAAACGAAGTCCATATTTGTATGGGTCTGTAAAAATAGCCACTTCAATTGATTTATCGATTACCGATATTGCTTTTGTAATATATTTTTCTACCACTGATAAATCATTGCAATAAACGCTGAACAATTCTTTATGCACACGGTGTTCAAAGTTAGTGAGTTGGTGCTACTGAAAAATACATGGGTGTCCACAAAGTCTTGTTGCAACTTAAAAAATCGCTCTTCGTTTTATTTTTTTCTAGGCTATTTGATTTACAAAAAAACTTTGTCAAACACATTGAAAAGTTACTGCAACATTTATCAGAAAAATTTATTGGCGATAATTTATCGATTACCAATATCGCTTTAAGAAATTTAGATTTATCAATCATCCGTATCGCCCAGAGCTTTTTTGAAATTATTGATTATCGTTTTAGTACAGAAAGGTTTATCCTGCCCATCACTGCCGGTATATGCCGGTACAGCAGCATATTATACTCAGAGGAACATTCACCATTGACCTTTGACTTCGCCTTTCAGTAAAAAAATGGCACCAAGTCCCTACCATTCCTACAGGCCCAGTTCGACCTTTTGCCATTTTTTACAGACAAATAGGTCTAGTCTATAGCAAAAGTTCAACACCACTAGGTCTAGCTTATTTTCAGTATCAAAAACACGGAACACCAGTAGGCCTGGTCCAAGTTTTTCTAAACACAGCTACAGCTTTTCAGCAAACTTTTGAATGTGTGTTATATGAGTTGCTGCATTATTCTAAAAAAGAATACTCTTGACATCTTTTATCCTACAAATAATATTCCACGCTTTGCAAATTGCAATGCAAATTTCACTTATTTAAAACTTTCCACAACTATCAATTTTTAAAAAAGCTCCAGATGTTGCGGCGTAACCTGACGCTTTTATCGGAAAGCTGATTGGCTGTCTGGTTATGTATACGATTCGCTTGAGTAGTTTTATTCGTTTGTAATCGATCATTGATTAGCACGATCTGTGCATGAATTTAATTCATTGTAGAAATGGGGCCGTAAAGAGACCCGCTAACGAGCCGTTAACTGGTCTTTTTGGTGGTCCGCTAACGACCCAGTTTTATCTATTGTTTCTAATTGGGCCGCTAATAAGCCGCTACCTATTTTTAAAATCCCTTTCAATTTCAACTTCCACTTTTTTTTAAAATTTGGTTGAAGGTTCATAAAAGAATGGGCTTTGAACGGGCCGGGCTTGATTTTTGGAATGAGTTGCTGGGTCGGTAACCTCTTGTGGGCAAGAGTTTTTGTTCGGATGGCAAAAAAGTCAGCCCGTGCTGCCTCTTTAATTCATACCATATCACTCTGGAGTCAAGTTAGCGCTCTTGGTGATTTCGAAGCTAAAATTAGACTCAAAACGAGGAATAGGGTGCGGATTGCGGTGCTTGAATAGGGCAACTGGTGCTTGCATCAAGTGGTATAATCGGTGTCGCAACTCGTAATGTTTAAACTGCTATTAACGACTATCACAAGCAGTGGCGGATCCAGGGAGGGGGATGTGGGAAATGCATTTTGAACAACGCTTTGGATGAATAAAATTTTTCCATAACTTCAAACCTCTTCATAACAGTAAGGCTTAGTCGCCTTAAGCACGCATAATCGAAACTGTGCCTACAAAATGCATCACATTTGGCGAAGCATTCAAAGTTAGGGACCAAAAATTTGAACAAACTTTGCCTGAAAATTGTTCGAAAAGCGCTAAAATGGCCATTACAGTGTGCAAATTTTAAAAAAATCTTTGGAGGAGCATGCTCCAGAACTGCCCTAAAGTCGTTTTTGCTACTGAAGTTGCTTAAAATTAACTCTGCCGGAAAGAAACTACGCTTGAAAAAGTGACGAAATTTGGTGTCCCCTCCCTGAAAAAAATTCTGAATACACGTCCCTGACATGAAACATTTTGAAAGGGCTTATTTAAGCCAGTTTCCGGGTCTAAACGTCTTTGTATTTAGTTAACATTCAACCTAATTTAAAATCACACCCCCCACCAAAACTTTCTGGATCCGCCCTTGATCACAAGGTTGAAGCATTGGCCATTGATGAGTTCAAGCAAGGGTTAAAGTCAAACTCAACTCCTACCCAGTGGCGTAGCAACGCACTATACCGCTCTTGGATTTTTGCATGAAATGCCGCCTTCAACACCATCATAGAGCTGATTAAAGTGCCACGCAACAAAAAAATTAAAGTAGGCCTAGTGTTTGTTTAATTCTTATTGAAAGTTCAAAATTATATACGTCGAGCTTTCATTGAAACTAACTCAGAAATTATATAGTCCAAAGATAATGACTCGACTAAATCACTTTCAATGGACAGTAGGTCTATTGCTAGCGCAGACAGCCTGTTTTCTCCCATCGTCGGTGACTGTCGATCTGAAGTGAGGTTTTATTAACATAACGGGGAACGGAAGTGCAAAAACAATTTTTTACGAAAGGTATTACAAAACACGACGAATTCAAAAATGAAATCTCTTTGTCTGACCAAAGGTCGAACATTGCGGCTGTGCTTTTTCACGCATCAATGCGTAAAACGTACATTTATAAGAAATCGCATTAAGTTTTAAACGCCGAATTTTTGTTAACTACAAGCAGTTAAAAACTTTTAATGTCATTTTTGAATTCGTCGTGTTTTGTAATACCTTTAGTAAAAAGATATTTTTGCACTTCAGTTCCCCTTTAAGCTTTGAAAAACTTCTTTCGCAGCTTACGATTGAAATAGCAACAGTAACGTAAAGTAGGTGTAAGACTCAAAAATAAGGTGTTGATTCGCATAAGCGATGCTTGCTTAACCACAGCAGCACGTTCAACGCTGTAGCGTCTTTTGTAAAACCACTGAATTGCACTAACCGATCATGCCGAAACAGAGACCACATAGCGAGTCCTATTCTAAAAAGTTGCTAACTAATTAGATAGAAATGTAGCTTGTCAATAGTCAAATGCAGGGGCTGATCCAGGGGAGGATGTGGGGGATGCATCTTCCCCACCAGCCATTTTCGAACATGTTTTAATGAATACAATTTTTTCATAATTTTGAACCTTAAACTTTTTCAATAACAATAAACTTTACGTCCTAAGTCCTAAGCACGCATAGTCGAAAATGTACGAACAAAATGCATCATATTTGGTGAAACACTCTGATTTAGGGGCAAAATGTTTAAACCAAATTTGCTCAAAATTGTTTCAAAAAGTACTAAAATGGCCACTACAGTATGTAAATTTTCAAAAATTTTCCTGGGGAGCATGCCCTCGGACCTTCCTAGAGCCTTTTTATTCTCCATGTGCTTCAAAATAATTTTGCCAAAAAAAAAACACACATGAAAATACGTCAAAATTTTTATCATACGTTGAATAAATAGTACTACGTACTGACTATTTACGGGGCCCCCTTTTTGTGCGGAGCGCCCCCCGGTTGGGGGGTTCGGGGGGCGCTAGTTTCGGCGCTGCAAATTGGTAGCTACGCCACTGCTCCTACCCTGACAGTGTCGTACGCACGGAAAGGGGGGTTGGGGGTCAAACCCCCTCATCGACGATTTTAAAAAAATAAAAACCTTTCTTTTTGAAACGACCCGCCTTTTTTCATACAGAGCTTGCCGAAATTGCTGTCATGTTTTTCTGTGCTATCGAACTTGCTTATTAATCTCGAGAAACTTTCATTGTGATGCAATAATTCCGGTAGTCAAACTTTTCTGGTGGGTTGCGCTTGAACCAACGACTAACACAAAATGCAAGCCAGGACAAAGTCAATGGGTATTGTTAAAGCTGAAGTCGTGTTGTGATGTCATGAAGCGATTGTTTTCAACGGCTATCAAGGCTGGACAACACAACGTTCCAGCGCACGAGGTATTCTTGGAAGAGAATGGTTGTAACGCAGGCGGATGTTTCGCTTGCGATGTCATAACGTTGAGTCAACCAAACCAGCCAGTTGGGGTTAACCAAAGACATCGCTATCGGCTGGGTAGGTTTTGGGTTCAATTTCTAGGCCGGTATCGGTCGTTGGCTTAGTGGTCAAGCGCACAGACTATCGGTGCGGAAGGTATGGGGCTTGATTCCCGGGCCGGTCAAATCGGCACAGTGTCGCCAACAGCTCGCCAATGCTGCGACATTTCTGTGTTCCTCAGTCGCTAAGTCGCGGAGATGACTCCTAGTGGCGTATGCAAGTGAGGGGGCCGGTAGTCACCCCCCCCTTGACAATTGTAGAAAAAATTAATGCTTACTTAATTTTGAAACAAACCGACTTTTCTTCGTGCAGAGCTTGCCGAAATTGCTATCATGTTTTTTCTGTTCGGTTCAACTTTCTAATTTAATCTCGCGAAACTTTTATTACGATGCGATATGCAACAATACTGGTAGTCCAACTTTTCTGATGTGTTTTGCTTGAACTGCATTTTTGTCATTGATGCTGCTGTGAAGCAGTTGGTAAGTAGGAGTTTCCTTAAATACGGTGTCTCTGCAGTAGCTATGGCTGCACACAAATTTTTTTTAAAAATCAAATCAAATCTTCACTGCATTCCTTTCATTAAACTCGCTGCAGTACCGAAGCATGATAGCGAGTGGCGGGGTCCGACACCGCGTCTTAGCGCTTGGGCAACACAGGTCCGAAGAAACGTCGCAGCGGTGGCGAGCCGTTGGCTGCACTGTGTCTGATTTGACCGGCCTGGGAATTAAACCCCAAATTTTCTGCATCGGTAGCGACATCTGTAACACTACGCTATAACCGTCCGGTTTGATGAAAAATTATTGTAAATGTTAAAAATCTAAATTGACACTGCCAGTGACGTCACATCGTGATGACGTAGCATCAGGGTTGGGAAAAATCGATTGTAATCGATATTCTTTACTTTTTGTTCATCGAATGCATTGAAGCCTTTACTTTTTTGAATGAGTGTCGAATATGGCCTTGTCTTTACTTTATTTCGGCTTAAATCGATATTCGATAATCGATTCTTTTCGTCCAGATTATTTTATCTTACTTTAGTAAATTTAAAATACTTGTCGGTATGTCATTCCTTTTTTGCTGATATAATTTTTTTGTGCCAAAACCCCGACTGAAAACAAAACAGAGAGAACAAAGTCGTTTCGCATCTATGGTCGCACCCGCATGCTATGTCTGGTACTTGTCTTTAAGCTACTGCGTGATCGTAAGCAAGTTCCAGAAAAGGCTTAGCGCATACGGCTAAACGCTCAATTGGTTAGGATCTAGGTAGCTAGGCCTTGTATTGCGCTATGGAAGCTAAGTTAGCAGTTTAGTGGTAATGTAGGACCTACACTGTAGGTACATAGATACCGGTAATTTTACTGCTTTATTGGTGGCCCACTGAATTAGCGGTCTGCTGCATTTTGGTTTCCTGAAAAACAATCATAGGCCTGCCAAATACCAGCAGTGATGGGCACGATAAACCTTTCTGTACTAAAGCGATAACGATAATCGATAACTTCAGAAAAGCCTTGGGCGATACCAATAATCGATAAATCTCAATTTTTTAAAGCAATATCTGTAATCGATAAATTATCGCCGACAAATTTTTCCGATAAATGTTGTGGTAAATTTTCAATGTGTTTGAAGAAGTTTTTTTTGCAAGTCACATTGCAAAAATGTTTTTATAGATTTTTCAAGAATAGAGAGAGCAGTTCACGGACTCTGCCGTGGCATTAAATAAAACAAAGAGATATGTTTTTCAATTGCAACAAGACTTTAGGAACACAATGTGTCTTTTACATAGCGCCAACTCACTAACTTCAAACACTGTTTGTATAATGAATCGTTTATCGCGATAATTTATCGGCAATAACGAAATATACTGCAAAAGCGATAGGCCTATCGATAATCGATAAATCAAGACCATTTTGAGCGATAACGATAATCGTTAAAAAGTTATCGCCGATAACTATCGCCGATGAATTATCTCGATGAATGCCCATCTCTGAGTACCAGTAGGCCTACCAAAAGTTACGTGGACGGAAACTCAAGGTTGATATGAGTTGCTACTAGTGCATAAAGCTCAGCAGTGAGACCGCTTGACTATTGAATTTATGAATAAAATTGCTTAACAAACTCCAGTTTTTGTTCGATCTGTCGTTGTACCGGTAGGCCTGCGCTCGATAACTACTCAGGACTTGAAGTTGAGCAAAAAGTAATCACCGAAGCTGGTCTTGCAGGCACGTCTGGAGTGTGAAAGGGGAGCTACAAAAAAGTTGTTAAGCGGAGTCCTCCAAAAACTTTGTTAAAAGACATCATCTAAAATAAAGTCACACACACTCGGCGTGTACTGTTAATACCGGTAATAGACATCTACAGTCAAGTGCTCAATGCATGGAAACAAGTTAGTCTAACAATTTTGGAAAGCAAAATATTTTTGGGGCTTGTTGCCCTTGGGGACAGGTATGCGGTGTGCAAGGATTATGGTATCACTACGAGCTTTGAGCCAGCCTGTAAGGCTCATGACTTTTTCATTTGCAACTAAGTCCAAAAACTGATGTTAAAAATAATAAAGCAGCATGAAAATGCAAAATAGCATATACCGTCATATTCTGTACACCTTCCTCGTTTGAATAAATGTTTTTTCTCGCCTGGTTTCTGCTTGTGTAAACACAAGCTTATTTCCCCTTCTAAAGATTTTAACGATCTCCACATAGCTTTGGAACTCCCAAGTCAATTTTTATAAGCACATCAATCAGCAGATAGATACCTGAACGTATAGTTGCTGATATTGATAAATATTGAAGACAATCAAGACTGTGCGCAAAGCTAACCCAGTTCCAAACTAGTGCAACATTTAATGCGAAATTGACAAATTGTAAGTAAGTTACTCGTATAGTAGAAACATGTTTTACACTGCATGCAAAGCTTGCAAGCCCGGTAAACTAGTGGGACCATAAGCAATGATTAAAAAGAACATGGCCCAGAAGAGCAGTGCACTCACAGTGCATGGGGCGAAGACTCGAAAAATTTTATCGCTTAGCGTACCAAATTGCATTTAAATTAAAAAAACACTATCCGGGTCCATCATGTTTGATTCTGATAAAAGGCCAAAATGTCACTGCTGTAGTTTAAATGTTTAGCCATTCGTTTGCTTAAAATGTTTTATCAGCATCATTGCTTTTTTCATTTCAATTATCTGGCGCTTATGTTCACAATAATATATTCATTCCGTAAGCCTGTACCAGCAAAACTATCGTATTTCTCTTTTAATCTTAACTATGGACAAAAGCAAATTGCAAAGCCAAAATGGAAGAATTGCCAGAGAGTTGACAGGTTGAGAAACTAGCATCTGACAAAATTTGTGATTCTGGCGAGTACCAGTAACTTTGCTTGCAAAAGTGCATTTGGTGTCAACGCTAGGTTTGCAGTATTTCGAAAAAGCTAAAATCACTCAGTATAATATCGATTAGAATATTCTTTACTTTTTTAAACTACCATCGAAATCAATTATTTCTTTACTTTTTGGTGAACTATCGAATATCGATTATTTCTTTACTTTTTCGAGTATCGATTCCCAACCCTGCGTAGTATTACGTAGTATTTTACATCATCACGATGTGACGTCACTGAAACTCCCATTGAAAAATTATGCGAACGTCACCGTACCCTGACTTCGTTGCTGCGCCCTGGGATAACATGTTTCGCAATAATAGTCCCTGCAACTGCAGGTGGAGTATAAGCAGCAGCAGATTAAAGAGGTCCGAGGCGGACCTCAGCCAGAAAACATGGACACAAAAGCGACTCCTGATCCACACTGCATTCGTCCTATCATAGGCCTGTAGCACCTCCATTATGCTCCGTCGCTTTCTCGTGACAGGAAGAAAAGTAACGAAAATCATCATCATCACGACGCCTGCGCAGTTTGTCTGAAACACGTCGACTGCGTGACAAAAAAAAGGTGCACCAAAGCTACTAGATAGCCTTCTACGTGGTAACAGAGCGATAGCAGCATATTGTGTTGATAATATTAAACGCTAACTGTTAAAACACTTCACGAGACACGCCTGACAACCAGAAATTTTGAGAGCTTACGTGTTTTCACCGCGGTGCAAAGCCTGCGCCAAGGTAGGGCCTACCCCCCCCCAATCGACATGCTTGTCCCCCCCAATCAACAAAGCTTACTCTTTTGAAAGCAGCGGCTTTTGTGCTTAATTTCAAACTTTGGCCCCTCTAGTCGACTGCTCTGCCGCGGTGACTCGTCGGATGAGCTCTTTTGAGCAAAACAGCTGTCACAAGGAGAGGTATCGGTGAGAGCACTGTGTTGTTTAGAGTTTTTAGCTAGCCTATTTATTTTAGGTTGTAAATTGTGCTGAGTAAACATGATGTACCGGTAGGCTACTATTCAATTTTATTGTTTAATTTGGGATCTTCTCGCATTCTTTTCTCCCCATCTTATAGTTGTGATGTTAATTTACGCATTGCATAAACCAGTGGTTCCCAACCTTTTCTTCTTCATTACCCACTTTTAATGTGACTGATCCTCAATTACTCACAACAATCTGTTACTGACCTCAGTTATGTCAATCGATCAAGAGCAAAAAAAAGACCCACGCTTCTACAGGTAGTGGCGTAGTAAGAAATTTAAAAGGAAAGGGAGGCATAATTTTCACATTGTTTCAAGGGTATTTTTTTCGGAAGAATAAATTTGAAACTGTTGGAGAAACAAGAAAAGCTCTAGGGGGTCCAGGGGCATGCTCTCCCGAAAAATTTACCTGCCACAATGGCTATTTTAATGCTTTTTGAATAATTTTGAGGCAAATTTTGTTGAAATTTTTTGACCCTAATTTTGAGTGCTTCACCAAATATGATGTATTTTGTTTGCACGTTTTCGATTATGCGTGCTTAAGGCGTTAGGCTTATTGCTATTGAAGAGGTTCGAGATCAAGGAAAAATTGTTTACATTAAAAACATTTTTGAAATTGGCTGGTAGGAGGATGCATACCCCCCTGGCCACAAGCTACGAAAACCGTCAAAAGAGTCTGGCATATTTCAGTCACTTGGCACCATTAGATTTTTTTTTAAATAAAAGGCAGAGTCGAAAGAAGGGGGCATGGCGCAATGGCCCTACTTAAATAATACGCTCCTGTCTGCTGGAGTTGTGTTTTCATGAAAATATGGGTGAAAGACAAAAAATGATCTACACGTCTGCAGGTGTTCTGTTTTTGTGAAAATATCGGTGAAGAGCTAAAAAAAGTGCCTTCAGGCATATATTTTTGACAATGCTGTCACATTACCCACCGAAGAATCACATATTACCCTTCGGGGATAATTTACCTCCAGGTTGGAAACCACTGGCATAAACCAATGTCGCACCTTGCATGAAATATTAATACATTTTGGGCTGCAGCGATTGCGTCAAATCTCCATTCCAATAACGTATTTGCACAGAAGTTATAGGTATTTAGAATTTTTGATGAAATTTTCCTACTCTGGGTTCGCTTCCCGCCTTTTTGTTTACCTACGCCAGGGGTTCTCAAGATTCATTGACCTGTTAACGGTAATTTACCACGCATTGCCAGAGGTCGTACCGCATGCGGCTACTACGAATGAAACAACGACGTAAAAGTTTAATGCTCACCAGAGGACCACTGCTGTTAGGAGGGGGCCACAATCTATATATAGAAAGTCGAGAGCAACTGACCTAGGCTAATTATATTAGTACACCGTAAAAACTGATGAACAGCCGCCTTGTACTTAAACATGCTCGAAATACAGACAGATCAACAATCAACATATATATCAATTTTTATTTTTAGACAGCAAGTTTCAACATTTACAGTGCAAATATCGACCATACATCACGAGGGAACACTTTTAATTTCATTCAAATCGTAAAAAGTCAGTAAGACTAAAGCAGCTATTAAGCCCACATGTAGCAGTTCCCACTGCTGTAGGTAATAATTTAACCTTACGCAAGACATTCTTTTTAGTTCAGGGGATCCCACTGAAGAATTTCTTTAAAAGGATTCTTTTCTACACAAAAAGTGTATTTTGCTTTGGAACAAAAGATATTTTGGCATAGGCTATTCTGAACTTAATCTTAAAATTCACTTTAAAAAAATAGCAACCATCAAATGATGAAAGATCGAAAAAATATAGGTGCGAATTGTCAACTGTCAAGTCATGATTGTGTAATAAAAGGTGAGTCAAAATCTTAAAATTTATTTTAAAAAAATAGCAACCATCAAACGATGAAAGATCGAAAAAATATAGGTGCGAATTGTCAACTGTCCAGTCATGATTGTGTAATAAAAGGTGAGTCAAGGTCAGGTCAATTAACCAACCAAATCAGCATCGTGTAGTGGTTAGTCAGTAAACTCATTCATAAATTGACAAAACTCTACACACATGCAAAAAACTTCGCAACTAATATTGGTTCAGAATAAATCACAGCACAACATCGAAAATCGAAAAATTTCAGAGCACGAAACATGATGGTAAAAAACTACTATAAAATTTTTTTTGTGATAGACCTACTCTCAGCAAAAGAAACACAACGTAGTAACAAAATCACACTCAAAGCTACCGACATTACAAACTTTTACACGGCAGTAAAGAAGTAACAGCACAGTGACACAACAACCCATCGACGCAAAAACAGTAACACTAAACCATACATGAGTAATGCGTATTGCGCAAATAGGCAAAAGGTAATGTAAAAGCTCTAAACCTTCTTGAGCCAGTACGTCTGTAAAATTCGCGTTCTGTGTAGGTTGTTTTGTAAATGTATTTTTGCTTTCGCTGTATGACAGCTGGAATGACTAAGATGCTATAAATTCTTTTTCTCTTAATACCGTAGCTGCGCTGTTTTGGCTTTGAACCATCGTTTGGGGAGTGCTTTTTACTTTTACGTTCGCTCGCCGCTATTCGTAGACATGCCATTAGTCGTCTAGTTACTTATCTGTAGTGTACTAGAGTGCTTCACGCCCAAAAAAGCGATAGGCTGCAGTTGTAATGAGATTTTTGAAGTATTTCATGTGATTTTTATCAATTAAGAAAAATTGTGCGTTTAATTGGTTAAGTGCTAAGAAATAGCAGAAGCAAAAATTATTATTAATAATATGATTACGCTATATTAACGCTCGATTCTATTTGAATAAGAACGAATCATTCATACAGTTGTTAATTACGATGAAACAGTGTGCATGCAGTACAGTGTTATTACACTGAAACTTGAAGCTGAAGTGAATCTTGGATTATAATTTTGGAGTATTCAACCCGATCCCGATCGTTTGTGATTTGTTGGCTGCGATCGATAAAAAACTGGTATGTTTTGTTTCATTTCTTTCCTTGATTAATTGGGTAAATTTGTATTGTGTCGATGAAATAGCCATATTTCTATTGCTACGGGACATGCTAAATTATTATTTGTGAATTACTAATTAATATTTTCTATGCTGACGCATATCGGTGTTTTTAAACAGTTCTAGTGTATATTTTTGGCAAGATTACCTTTGGCATAATTATATTGTTAGTTAGCTTTGTGCCAGTCGTAATTTTGGGGACTTTTGATTGATATTCGTGTAATGCTAAATATGTGAGTTCTATGCGGTATAAAATCATGAAAGTACGCTTAAATTTGGTTACAAACTTGCTAATTCGCCGTTGTAGCTTTCCGCTTGATGTAACGCTGTTGATAATAACTTATTGAATTTTTAATGAGTAATTTTTGGAAAAGTATTTTGCTTTGGTTTTGTAGTTCAAGGTAATCAAACTAAATGAAATCTGTTATTTTTTCTTTGTTTATGTTTTTTAAAAAACTGCTTTGATTGATTCATTGTTACTTTCCTTTAATCCCAATATATTTTGGACTAAACACAAATTATACGCACTGGCGTGGTGTTTTTCCCCGAGAGAAGCAAATATTCAGACATAGCTTTGAGCCTTCAAATTCCCGATCCCCCGAGCCCGTCTGTATTAACAGCTCGACGTCGCCAACACGTTTTTTTGGAGCTGTTTTTACAACGTCTTAAGTACAGTAACGGTAGTATGAGGAGTGTAATTAGAAACATAAATCCTATGTACAGATAAAATCGCTTGCAGGTCAAGTAATCACAATAACAAGCAATTCCAATGCACAGCACAATTTCTATTCTCACACTTCCCAGCAAGCACAACCAGTCAGATGAGCGTAGTCATACGGTTTATGCTTTAAAGCAAAAGGTTTGAAAACAGTAGGTGATACATGAATTTCTTCATATAAATCTTCCAACACACACTGAGGTGATTCTTTGGTCTGCATTAGCTGAAACAGCAGCATAGCGTATAAATAAAATTGAATATTTCAGCAAGCTTAAAATTTTGTTGATAACCTTATCAAGTACCGACACCAATCGTTATGTAATGCTACAGAATCAATTTTACAGATTCACTTTGATTAGGTACAATAAGGATGTGCGGCAAAAATTAGCTGAGAATTTTAAGCAATTTCAAAGCATTCATAGGAGACGTAACTTAAAACCTGTTCCGGTTCTCTGCCACCAGCTCAATCCTTACCCTTAAGAAAAAAGTGATTTTTTAATAAGCCTCATAACACGTTTTCTGTAGACTTCCAAATAAATAACTGCGAGTACAGAAATTAACATTAAAAGGTGCAGTTTGATATTTTTGCAGTGAATGTATGTTATAACTTATAACTGACTAGCTTTTTAGTAGGTGTTCGGAACAACAATCCGTGTTTTTTATATCCGTTTGGTGGCGCTAACGTATTCTTTCGGGTTTGTAAACTGTTCGTGAGAATTTTGCACGTGTAGTGGAGAGTGAAAGAAGTGATAGAGATTAAGAGAGAATCTTTGAGCTTGTTGTTTTTATGGGAAGTGATACCGTTTGTAAATAAGCTTCTAAGGTTTTAAGTACTACTAGGTGCTGTGTATGACTTAGTAAATTTGGGTGTGAGACTCCATTTTTGTTTGTGTGTGTTATTTTGTCTTGGACTGCCTGCAGTTTAAACTTTGGCTAAAGAGCTAGGCCTAGCATTAAAGAATTTATTCCTCTCTGTGTCTTGTGTGCTTGCTGTTCAGTGTCAGTTCAGGTTGAGTCGTACCTAAAGCTTATCAGCAGCTTTAGTCTACTTCTCGGAAAACAACCGCTGTTAATAGTGACTTACATTGGGATTTACAAACGTATTGGTCTAGAGTTGCTATTGCTAGACTACTCAGTGCTGTAAGTATTCTCTATTGAGTTTTGTGTACAACCAGCTTGGGTTGAACACTCTTGTAGGTAACAGTCATTTATAGGAGCTGGTACTGCTGTTGCCAGTTGTGAGGATTTAGATACCAGTAGCAAGGATTCTGTTTTTGGTTAAATTTTGATTTGTCTGGGCATATTACCAGTAGTAGGAATGTCTGAGGTAGCACAATCTGAAACGGTGGAGCTGGAAAATCAGGATTCCCCTCCCAACCACTCTGAAGAGCCAAGTTCCAGCAAAAGTTATCGAGCAGGCCAGCCGATTGAACAAGGATGGAAAAAGAGATTAGTCACCATCCAAGTAAAGGTTGCTGCTGCCAAGAGGCAGCTAGGTAAAATGATCCCTTTGCTGATTTGAGGAGCGACACGGTAGAAATCTCTACGAAGGAAATTCTGAATAGTTGTGATGCAGTGTGGGAGGAAGTCACAAATATTCATGGAGATATTTTGGACGAGGATAGCCCGAATAACGAGTTAGAAGCACGTGCCAGTCGGCTGGAAGATTTGATTTTTGAAATAAAAGATCGCTGTGAAAATATTATTTGGCAAGCCAAAAGTAAGACACTTCTGAACTCGATTAATATTCCAGTGGACCAGGAGCAAGAAATATCGACCAGTAGTTCTTCTGGCTCAGTCTCCGATGACAATTCTCCACTGATTTGTTAAATGAAAAAGGGTTCCGTAGAAAAGGTAAGTGTCGGTAAAAGCCCTAAGTGCCCCTCAGCTCAAGATGCATCTCCCCAGGCGCAGGTTAATGGTGTGACGGGACTTAATCCCTATGCACGTCCCTACTCATCCTCTGTGAATTTTCACATGGGGGTGGGACCCGGGTTGATTGCAGGTAACCAGGTTCATACCGGTAGTCATAATGAAGAGCATGATCAACCCCAGGGCTGGAACACTGGAGCTGCCTTCCCCCCTCCAGGATTGAGACTAGAACTTGAAAAATTTGACGGAGACGTGATTAAATATTTGGCGATTCCGGCACTTGGGCTGAGCCCGAGTTACAAAATGATGCAGAGGCGACTCCGGCACTCGGGCTGAGCCTAAGTTACGAAATGATGGAAGGCTTGTTATTATTTAAATTTTAAAAAGTAAGCTTAAAGCTTTTTTTAACTTAATTCTATCAAGTTCGTTGAAAGAAACAGTCATCGTAAAAAACAACGAAGTGTGCGGTGGCAGTTGCGTTTTTCCCTCAACGATTTGTCTAGCCATAAGCTCTGGCTAGAGGACAATAGCCCGAGCCGCATTGCGGAGAAAAGAAAGATACAAACGAGACAAAAGCCTTTTTCCTTATTACATCTTACTTGGGCTCGATCGCATTTGCCTGAGTCAGACAATGCAAACGTTTGTTACGTTGTTTCACACAATTCTTTCCTTAACTTGTTTGTGGAACTCGGGCCCTCGAGAAATAGCCCGAGCTACAATTGGAGAGAGGAATAGAAAAAAGATTTCGTAAGACGCCTGCCATAATGCTGCCATGTAGTAAATGCAGGCTTTTTGTTTGGTCATAATTGTCTGTTCCTCTGTGGCTCACAATGGATAGCTGATAACACAGAGCTACACAACAAACTCAGCATGAGTTTGCCATCAAATTAAGAAGATTAAACTTTATGTATGAATGAAAGTATTTTGCAACAATTTAACTGTTGTGTAAGTCGCTATTTTATTGCTTTTTTTTACCGTTTTTTAACACTGTTTATGTCGAGCCCGAGTAGCCATAAAAAGCTAGAGTCGCCACTGGGAGGAGGTATACCATCGTGCTGAGGATCGCGTTGCTTTTCTTGAAAGCATGTGCGTAGGGAGGGCTCATGATGCTATATCCGGTTTAAGCTGCTTGGTAGACAGTGCTGAAGCTTATGCGCGAGCTTGGGAGCGCTTGGAAAAAGGTTTGGTGACCCAGCAAAGATAATGAATCGGCTAAAACAAGAACTTCTTGATGGACCCCCTATAAGAGAAGATGATGCGGAAGGGCTATTAAAATTGGGTGATAAAATGTATCGCTGTGAGGTAAGTTTTCAAAGTTGGGGTAAAGCGTGGATGCTAAATAACCAAGAATTGATGCATTGTCTTTTTGAAAGGTTACCTTATCGTTTAAAATCACAGTTTGTTGGGTTGAGTACTGGTGCATCAAATTCGAATGGGTTTCATGATTTGAGAGTGCTTGTGGAAAGATTTGCTGCTGAAGCTGAAAGCGAATATGGAACGCTTCTCCACAAGACGAAGAATGTGTGGATTACTGGCAACCAGTCTCGAATTGCTCCTAAGAAAATTACTGGCTCTCAGAGAGTCCGTGTTACTCAGCAAGCTGTGGTGGGTCCTCGCTCCCAGCAAAGGAGGAATCCATGTCCATGTTGTGGAGATGCTCACCCAATATGGCAATGTGGTGATTTCAAAGGTAAGTCTGTGGGAGATCGTAGATCTTTTGTAAGAGAGCATGCTCTGTGCTATACCTGTCTTTTGGCTGGTCATAGAGTGATTAACTGCCAAAGTAAACCTACATGCCGAAGATGCAACCGAAAACATAACACTGTATTGAATGAAGACAGGCCAAAAAATGGTGTAGGTGAATGTTCTAATCTAACTCTACAACTCAGCCCAATCGGGAAAGTGACCAAGGCAGTGACGAATCTGTGTGTGCTGCCAGTAATGCTCCTAAGTTGAGGTCTACTTCGATTCTCAAGGTTGTGCCAGTTAAGTTATGGGTGAATGATCCTGAAGAATTACACACACCTATGCATTCATAGATGAGGGGTCTAATGCCAACATGTGTTCAACAGATCTGGTGAAGCGGCTTGGAGTTCCCATTTCTGCTACTAATGTGGAGCTTGTGACTAGCAATTCCGCTTTTCTCATGACAAAAAAGGTTAATTGCATGGGGATTCAAGGAGTGGATGAGCCATCGTCATTCTGGGTAAAAGATGCCTTTGTAGTGGATGAAGTGGTTGATGTTAGCTCTAGTATTCTCACTCAAGAGCTGGAGCGAGCCTTTCCTCACTTAAAGGGTTTGGTTTTCCCAAAGATCAAGAAGAGGAAGGTAGAGCTATTATTAGGAAGCGATCTTCATTACGCAATTCTGCACAGCGAGATTCTGATTGGTGAACCCGGTGAGCCTTGTGGCATTAAAACTGCCCTTGGTTGGACAGTGTACGGTAAGAATGGAGGGAATCAGATAGTCACTGGTAAGTGGGGAAAATCTCGTTTAATGGTAAACTTCCTAGATCGAAAGGGAGAGCAGGAAGATTCTTGTGAGAAGCTGTTGGAGATATTTGCTCGGGATTATGAGGATGATGAGAGTCTTTCTGGCTTGGTGTCGCACCTCCTGGAGGATAAGCGTGCATTGTTTATCCTGCATAATACTGTGAAGATGGTGGAAGACCATTATTCTGTGGGCTTATTGTGGAAGGAGGATGACCCCCAGCTTCCAGACAGTCGAGGTTTGGCTGAGAGGCGGTTATCGAGTTTGAAGCGCCGCTTTTTGAATGATCCAGAATTATTTCGTAAGTATTCAGGAAAGATTAATGAATATTTGGATATGTTTGCAGAGCCGATTCCGGATGGACAAACCCCTGAGTCTGGACGGGTGTTCTATATTCCTCATCACTCTACTGCTGCCGACACAAAGTTTCGGGTAGTGCTTGATTGTAGCGCTCGTGTAAAGGGCGAGTCGCTTAATGATAAGCTGCTGCATGGACCGGACCTCACCAATGGATTAGTTGGAATGTTGCTTCGCTTTCGGCAGTATCCTGTCGCTGTGGTAGGAGATATAAAAGGAATGTTTTCACAGATCCTGGTAGACGAAAGGGACTGAGATGCATTACGGTTTCTGTGGTTCAAGGAAAGCGATTTGAGTCAACCGATTGAGGAGTACCGCATGAAGTCGCATGTCTTTGGTGCGAAGTCGTCGCCCTGTTGTGCTGCGTTCGCCCTTCACCAGACGGCAATGGAAAATCGCACAGACGCGGGAGAGGAGGTGGTAAAGACAGTGGTGAGTGACATTTATGTTGATGACTGGTGCAAGTCTTGTGCTACTGATGAAGAGGCGAACGATTTGGTTAAGCAGTGGCGCTCTCTGCTTGCTAGTGGTGGGTTTAGGTTAACCAAATTTATTTCCAACAGCAAACAGGTGCTAAGCAGTGTTCCGGAGGACGACTTGGCGCCGAACGTCGACTTAAGTGTAGACCAGCTCCCCACGCAGTAGCCACTCGGCATTGTGTGGGACCCTACTTCGGATGAGTTGAGAGTGCGAGTAGTCGTTGATGAGAAGCCGTGCACCCGACGTGGCCTTCTGTCGATGATTGGACAGACCTACGACCCGTTAGGTATTATTCAACCGTTTTTACTCCCAGCGAGGCAGCTCCTTCAGCAAGCCTGTGTTGCCAAATTGGGGTGGGATGATTTTATTGGGCTCGTACCAGGCTTGGAGCTAAACTGGGAGGACTGGTTTCGAGTTTTGCCCGAGCTCAGTCATTTGCATCTTAGCAGGTGCATATTGTCTGCGGACAAGGAACGAGCTAGAATCGAGCTCCATACGTTCACTGACGCCAGCACCGTAGGATACGGCGCGTGTTCATATGCTAGGGTAGCATACGTTGATGGTTCTATTGATTGTTGTCTGCTCATGGGAAAGTCCCGTGTGGCACCCGTGAAACGTGTTACTATCCAGCACTCAGAATTAGTTGCTGCTGTAACTGGTGCCAAATTGGTTAGTCTAATTGTGCGTCAGTTTGACCTTTCGTTTGATTCTGTGCATTTTTGGACTGATGCGTCTGTCGTACTGCGATATATTCGAAATTCAATGAGTAGATTTGCTACATTTGTTGCTAACCGAATAGAAATTTTGCATACCCTTACATGTGTTGATCAATGGCGCTATGTACCTGGCAATGTGAACCCCGCAGATATTGCTTCTCGAGGCCCGTCACCAGCTAAGTTAAACAGTGCTGATTTATGGTTTGAAGGGCCGCCATTCCTTCTCAAAGGGGATGACGAATGGCCTGAGCAACCTGATTTTGTGTGTGATTTGAGTGATATTGATCCAGATGTGAAGAAGATTAAAAAGGGACATTGCAATGAGATCTTACTTGCTCCGAGTGAAGATGACTTGAATCGGCTGTGGACACGCTACTCAAATCTTGAAAGACTGCAATGTACGGTAGCTTGGCTTTTGCGCAACAAGTTATTCTTGAGATGGAAGAAATATTAAACTGTTAAGCCACCGCCAACTGGTCTGCTGACAGTGGGGGAAAGAAGGGAGGCTTTGATGCAAATTATAAGAAGCGTCCAGAAAGAAGCATTTGTTGACGTTATGAAGCAACTACCTTGTCAGGACGTCGACGCTGCACCGGAAAACGTGATCACGGAAAAGATGTTTAAAAATCAACCAGAGTTGCGGAAGCTCCACTCGTTGAGCCCATTTGTCGTGTCAGGACTTTTGAGGGTTGGTGGTCGACTGCAGAATGCCAGTTTGCCCTTTGAAACCAAACATCCACTGTTACTACCCAACAACCATTCGGTGACGGATTTGCAGCTGAGGTACCATCATGAAAAAAAAAGGTCATATGGGTGTGAACCAAGTTCTGGCAGATGTGAACAAGTGGTTTTGGATCTCAATGGAAGATCTGCTGCGAAGCGAGTGTTGAATCTATGTATCACCTGTCGTCTTTGGAAGATTAGTCAAGGAAGACAACAAATGAGAAACTTGCCTGCACAAAGAGTGGAAGCCGCACGGCCGTTCAACTTTGTTGGGACGGATCTAATGGGGCCGATACTTGTGACTATCGGTCGAAGTCGTGTAAAGCGGTACGTGTGCATTTTTAATTGCCTGGCGACCAGAGCTGTGCATCTTGAAGTGGTACCCTCCCAGGATGCGGATGCCTTTATCCAGGCTTACCGTCGCTTTTGTGGTCGCAGGAATGTGACTCCTGCGGAAATCTTTAGTGACAATGGAGGGAATTTCGTAGCGGCTGAGAAAGAACTGAGCAAAACTGTGAAGTGGCATTTCAACCCTCCGAGAGCGTCGCACCATGGCGGCTTTTACGAGGCATTCTTCAGGATATTTCGCCAGATATTCCGATCTGTGGTTACAGATTCTACTTTGACCGAATTCGATCTGATGACTTACATGGCCGAAATTGAACGCATCATAAACAATCGGCCAATCACAAAGTTACCATCGAGCCCAAACGAATCTGCTGCACTAACTCCAAGCGCCATATTAACTGGTTCTTTGGCAGACAATTCATCATCATGCGAATTTTTGAAGGCCGAGACTTACCGACAAGCATGGAAGAAAACGCAATACCTTGCCACGAGATTCTGGAACCAGAAGACTACTCAATATTTGCACTTGCTTCAGCCCAAGCAAAAATGGTTTGGAGCTGCTCGAAATTTTGAAGTGGGAGACTTGGTGTTAATGCTGAATGATAAAATGCCCCGTGGGCAGTGGCCGAAGGCCGTGGTGACTGAAGTCACGCCATACAAAGCAGGACTCCTGAGGAAAGTACGCGCGAGAACAGCCGATGGGACTTTCCTGAATCAAATTGTTCGCAAACTCTGTTTGTTGGAAGGTTGCATAGACTGATCTGTTGCCGCTGTAGTGAAGTTATACGCTGTTGAATTTGGCGAATGTGCCGTGTGGACGATTTTGTTTGAATATGTGTTTGCGAAATCCTTTTGTGCGTATGAATTAGTGGGTGACTTGCTCAGAACCTCAACCGTGCAGTCACCAGTATTAACTGTTTGTATTAGTCTTGTGGGTAAATTTTAGAGTTAACAAAGGGGATAGGAAGTGACTGTTAATAAAAGGTAGACAATTTAGTTTCTTGAAATTTTTTGTTTTCTGGTTTGGATTGCCGTATTGTTCAAATTATTGCAATTTTTGGTTTTGTTGTCTTGTTTGGATAGCTGTTCCTAGTTTAGGAAAGCGCCAGTCGGGTCACTGCCGCTTTGGGGGTGTG
This sequence comes from Trididemnum miniatum, assembly GCA_964006365.1. Taxonomy (NCBI): domain Eukaryota; kingdom Metazoa; phylum Chordata; class Ascidiacea; order Aplousobranchia; family Didemnidae; genus Trididemnum; species Trididemnum miniatum. The sequence continues at coordinate 14,546,522 of OZ023245.1, forward strand.
ACCCACGTACCGGGAATGTTCGGAACAACAATCCGTGTTTTTTATATCCGTTTGGTGGCGCTAGCGTGTTCTTCCGGGTTTGTAAACTGTTCGTGGCAACTTTGCACGTGTAGTGGAGAGTGAAAGAAGTGATAGAGATTAAGAGAGAATCTTTGAGCTTGTTGTTTTTGTGGGAAGTGATACCGTTTGTAAATAAGCTTCTAAGGTTTTAAGTACTAGGTGCTGTGTATGACTTAGTAAATTTGGGTGTGAGACTCCATTTTTGTTTGTGTGTGTTATTTTGTCTTGGACTGCCTGCAGTTTAAACTTTGGCTAAAGAGCTAGGCCTAGCATTAAAGAATTTATTCCTCTCTATGTCTTGTGTGCTTGCTGTTCAGTGTCAGTTCAGGTTGAGTCGCACCCAGAGCTTATCAGCAGCTTTAGTCTACTTCTCGGAAAACAACCGCTGTTAACATTTGCCGGATATGCGGCAAATCTAACGTACCGGATATCGGATAGCAGCATTAAGTCAAAATTAATATTTTGATGTTTTTTGTCGACGGCTCCACGCTATCGTTTTGCTCGACTAGAAAGCCATGAAACTATTGCATGAGGTCATGTGACACACAGAATACTTTCAAAAGCGTTGCGTCATTAAGAATGGACTTCACTACTACAGTAGAATTTGTCTAATTCGTCTTCGTTTATTTGGTCAGTTTGCTCAGTTCGTCACATTTTCGTCAGTTCCGGCAAAATTCCTATCTTTTACGTGCATTCCAGATCGTCTAATTCGTCATCGTCTAATTCGTCACCTATCTAAATCCCCGAGAGACCTTTTGTTTGTCTTATTCGTCATTTGCATATTCGATCCAATTCAAAACGTCTGGCCATTCGTTTTGTTTCGTTGCTCAGCAATGTCTGCATGTGTTAGCACGCATGTGTGCACGTTTAGACGTGCGTGCGAGTACATATTGTACACGTGCGAGATAGCTTTGACGCGCGAGATTGCGCAACTACAGTTTGGACCGTTAAACTATAGTTGTGCTTTCAGCATTTTATTTCAGTATTATTGTCAGAGCGAAGTTACAGAAAAGCAATGTCAGATAAAAGATCTAAGTACGTAAGCTTACCGCTTAAAAGAAAATACGAAATTGCATGCAAGTTAAGCCAAGAAAATGTTAACGTGTCAAGGTTAGCAAAGGACCTCAATGTTCCAAGAACTACACTGAATACCTTACGCAAACAAAAAAACAAAATAATCTCCGAATTTGAAGCAGGGCGTAATGCCGAAATGAAAAGAAAGCGGCAGCATGGATTTGAAGATGTGGATGAGCCTCTAGTTAAGTGGTTTCGCAGTGCAAGAGATGAAAAGACACCCGTTAGCGGAGAAATGCTTGTCTTAAAGGCTCGACAATTCGCCAGCATCTCTGGCTATGACAATGTTGATAAGCTAGACATAAACTGGATAAACCGGTGGAAATCACGAGAAGAAGTTGCATGCAAGAAATTACATGGCGAAGCGGCGTCTGTTGATGAAGCATGTGTGGATGATTGGCACAAAAATCGTCTCCCTATTCTTCTGAAAGAGTTTAAAAAAGAACATATTTTTAATGCTGATGAAACTGGGCTTTTTTACAAATGCTTGCCTGACCGGACCCACGTTTTTAAGAACGAAACTTGCGCTGGTGGTAAGCTGTCAAAAGAGAGATTAAGTGTGCTAGTGGCGGCCAGTATGGCGGGAGAGAAGTTACCCCTTCTCGTGATCGGCAAGGCAGCACAACCAAGATGCTTTAAAAATGTGAAACAACTTCCACTTCCGTACCAATCCAACTCAAAGGCCTGGATGACCTCATCCATTTTCGAAACCTGGGTTAGGAAACTCGACATAAAAATGAAGAACAATAACAGAAAAATTGCGCTTGTTGTTGACAACTGTACAGCCCATGCTGTTATGCGTGGGTTGACGAATGTTAGGCTGGTATTCTTGCCTCCTAACACTACCGCCAAAACTCAGCCGATGGATGCTGGGGTAATCCGTTGTTTAAAAGCACACTACCGGTACAGAAAGAACCTAGCTGAAATGCGCCTTCTTGCTTTTGAGGGGAAGAAAGAATTTAAAGTTGATGTTCTGGAAGCTATGAAGCTTCTTGATCAAGCTTGGAAATCTGTATCTGACACGACGATTCAAAACTGCTTCAGGAAGGTACGTTTTGCTCCTTCAACATCAGAAGAAAACCTGGAAACCACCAATGAGTCCGACAATAGCGCAGAAGGAATTTGGGAAAGATTGCAAGTTGCCGGCTTAGTTCCCGAGGGTTTCAATTTCAACGAATACGTGGAAGGTGATTCAGAGCTGATTACACGCGAGACCATAACAGAAGCCAGCATAATAGACGACCTTGGAGCTAGCGAACATCCTGCAGATAATCAAGAAAATGACGATGATGAAGACAACTCTCTAGATGAACCTGGACCTACTCCTTTTTCTGCATTGGAAGCCATAAAGACGTTAGATCGCTACTACAGAACTCAAGACAACAGCGATGTGATGCTACGCAACGTGTCTAAAATGCAGCAGGACATACTGGCAAGGGAAGCCTGTAATAGAACAAAACAAACCAAAATTACACATTTTTTTGCGAGTTAGCAATTTTGGTAACACCGACTTTGTGTATTGTATTATTTTTTGGGTACTGTGTGATTTGTGTTCTGTGTAAGTGCATTGTATTCAATAATAGACGTAACAAACTGCGTTAACAGCAAAACAAGCCCCTTGTATACAAGCCATTATAGAGTTTTCACCTGTTTGCATAATTGGTCAGTTTGTTTAATTCGTCACTTTTTTCTAATCCCCTTTAGGTGACGAATTAGGCAAATTCTACTGTATAAGTTGGCCGAATCAGCAACGCGGTCGAGCGGAAGGAGCTCAGTTGATATAATGACCACCTCACTGATCGCTTTGGATTCAACTCCATTCCACGACACTACGTTTGTGTAGCAACACGTTTTCAACGCTGGGGTTTATTTTTGAGTAAGAAGAATTGTGTTAAAAGTGTGGATTTTTGTGAAGAGTGAGCCGAAAATTGAACGCCTAGTCAGTCGACTACCCTAGGCATCTAATCGGCGGGAGCAGGAACATTGCTTCCTTAGGTCAAATACCGAAGGAGAAAACATACACTGTTATGTCCGGCCTCCGGGGTGTTTTCATTATTACATAAAAATTGACTGCATGCACATTGCAAGATAACTAAAACCCTTTCAAAATGTAGCAGCGGAAAATCTTGGCATTATTTTCACGAAATTTTGCGCTCATGCTATACACAGGCTTGTCCATGGGACATATTTTTCTGTCCCATCCCATAGCAATTTATGTCTGTCCCATCTCATCCAATCCCATGGGATTCTCACCAAAATACAATTCAATAAATTTTATTAAATTTATGAAAATTTACATCATCTAAGATTTTTTCTCTTCTCATTTCTAAGATTAATTGAAAATTTTCAGTAAAAACACGGAACTTTAAGATTATACCATTTTTCCAGTAATTGGTGTCCAAGTACACCATCTGGCAACTATGGTGCAAAGCACCACTACCTTGTAACAACAATGCTAAGCGAAAATCTTTTATAAAGAAAAAAGTGGACTAAAAAGAATTTTTTAAAGCAAAAAAGTTTAAAACCTAAAGTTAGGTATGACATTATCAAGACGCTGTTACATGGCTACTGTCCCATGGTAAATGCAATTCGTGCTGTCCCATCCCATCCCATGGGACATTTCCCATGGGAATCCTATTCCCATGGACAAGCCTGGCTATACATAAAGCGAGAGGAAAACTATCAAGCGTGTGGCCTGCGTCAGCGGCGTGATTTTACGAGTAAAGCAATCAAGTTAATAATTACCACACATTGTGTTGATTTACGTGGTTTTGCGCTTGTGAGCAATTTGTGATACCTATCGAAAGCAAACTTCAAAAAAGATCAAATCGTCATTATACTCGCGGTATTACGCTGAAGCGTGTAACGGGCGGCGGAGACCATCTCTGCTCCTGTGCAACGCAATTTCAAACTTCGAAAAAAACGTCGCAAATGTGGCGAGCTCCCTCACCAATGTCTTGAATTTTTCATATGTTTTACGGCTTTGCACTATCACCACAGCTACTAAAAAACGTAAGATTTATAGTCTATAAATACCATAAAATTACTGCAAAAATCGATCCTGCGGTAAATCTGCAATGATGGGTAAATCACGTCAAACTTTTGACACAAACAGCCAATTGACACTCTAAGACGTTGAATTAAAGACTTCAACTTACTTAACGTTACAAAACCGCAAAACATTTAAAAGCAGAAGCATATCCATTACAATGCTACGGTACTGGTACCTTGAAACGTCGTTTTTTTAACGTCAAAGACAAAGTTTCTATAAAAATTCTCTCCCCCTGCCGATTGGATTCGAGAAAAAACTGGCACCTATATAGGCTGCTCATAGCGTTTTTTTTTTTTTTCATTTCGTACAAAAGACGAACGTGCAAGTTATAGGACAGAAGACAGGCTTTCAAATGTAAATTATTTGCATGGTTTTCACGGATGAGACAACGGTGGTGGTGATCGAACTTATACCGTCTCGGTTTGATGCCGATTGATTACTGCCTTACTGCTCCACCGTTAAAGGGGCTTTCCTGATGACAAAACTTGCAGCGCCAAGCGAAAAAAACTTCTAAACTTAATCTAAATCCACTTGATATAAAAAATTACAAACGCAGTCTAAGGTTTGGATTCGGTTCTACTTTTTGTGGAGAGTCCAAACAAAATTAAAGTTTTTTTTAACTTGCACCAAATTTTTTCACATAGATCGAAAAGATAAATTTTATTTTTACCGAGTCTACTCTACGCAATTTTCCTGAACTTTGAAAATATCCAGTATCCGCCGGATACCGGATATATATTCGGTATCCGGCACATCTCTTCTTTTTAGGGGTGATTGCTTCAAAAAGTTAAAACATAATTCAAACGTAAATATCAAACGCAAAACAACATATTTACATCGCATAAACTTTGTCTTGCATCAGCCGCAACATCCACAGATTTCGCTGATTTACTTAATGGAACCGGGTTATTTGATTTAGTTCTTATGTGAAAAACTCTCGAAGATTTTCTGAAATTTACAGGCACAAAATTTATGGCTCAGCAAAGTCAAACGAGATGGAACTTTTTTGTGTGAAACAGGACTATTAAATGCTCAGATGACGACCATTTCATACTAATCAACAGCTGAGTAGAAAGGTTCATCTGCCTCTGGTGCGTCAGACTCGGGTTTGATTCCGAGTCGGGTCAAACCACTGCCATTAAAACTGGTACTCTCAGCTTCCCTTCTTGACGATCAACACTAAAGGAACAGCGAGGAAAACAAACCGGCAAGGTTACTTGTTGTGTCCTTGGAAAAAGCACTTAAGGATTACCTTATCTTCGTGTGGTAGACAGATGACCGGAACTTCTAAGCAAGCTGGTTACAGCGCTTTGATCGGTTTCTCGTGATGAGAAGATAAATATGCAATTAACTAATTCTGTAGTAGGCTCTTGCATGAAACAACAACTGTTTAATCAATTTATAAGCTATTAATGCATCCTCGATATACTTTCAACAAAAGGTTGAAGTTTTTCGTTTTAACATATCCTGTTTTACCTGCTGCTTTTTCTCTCAGAGATTTGTGTCTTATTTTGAGAAAATGGACTGCGCTGAAAAAAACAACAACAATAAATTAAGCAAATCAATTGGAAGTATGCTGTCTTGCAACCCTTACGCAGCAGATGTGTCTATAAAATGATGGTATTTGATCGCTCAAACATATCCAACGATCCAGTACGTTCTCACAATCGTGAAAAACTCACATTGATGTGGTACCCAACTAAAAGCTGCTGATGTTATTGTTCATTTTGATAAGGTGAAGGCAACAAACGCTTTTGCCTCAGTTTGTCTCCAGGACTTATGGAAAAAATAACGCTTACCAATGCACCATAACGTGGCCGTTTGATACCTTTGAGCTGGATAATATTGGTTTTTGTCGGGGTTTTCTTTGCGGGTCTCCATGACAAATTGCATTTTCTTTTAACTTAATTTTCTTGTCTTCTGGCATTCTATCCCAATCATTTGTGTGAATGATCGCGTAGTAATTCGCCAGTAAGTAGCTCCATGTGCGATCAATTACTGGTCTCCATATATCTATTAAATTCTGCAAAAAATGAGAAATATATATCGATAATCATATTATCGATAAGCATTGTGCAAAGCTCATCGCTTATGCGATTTGAGCACTTTGGCAGGGGTGGAGGTTTTTTGTTTTGTGGTACCACAAACAAAAAATTTCTGAAGTTCCTTAAATTTGATTTTGAGGATCTTCACCCCAGACTACTCTGACCTCCTCTGATGAGACCTAATAAGGTCGAAACAGTGACTGTCAGGAGATTGAGTATCGATAATCATAGAAATTTAAAAAATTGAGAACACAAAACTAAGATTTCATTGTGCTTTACGCTAATCTTAACCTAAAAATTAAGAGATCAAAAATTGGGTTAAACTTCCTTAGTGCTCAACATTAAAAACACGGCGCAGTGAACCAACAAAGGCGTATCAGTAGTGCTGTTGAGAAAATGCTCACGGGATTCCTCCCGACTAAAAATGGCGTACAGGTGGGCGGCAACTTTCGAACAAGCTTGCTATAGCGCCTTCTCATGAAAGAAAAATGCAACCAAATAAGTATATACAATATGCAAGGGGCCAAGCAGCCTTCCCAGTCCAAATAAAAATTCGAAACACAGTATATCTAACATAGCGATAACAATATCCATCTCATATAACACCTGGTTCCAATTTTCCGTTTCAGCATGTATAAGGAGTTTTTGCAACGCAACGTAACGACTGCACACGTTTTCCACAGTCAAAGAAGACATCAACTTCTGACCAATATCTTCGATTATGTTAAAGTTTATGCCCAAGCCCTAAAGCCGAACAACGGTAAATATTCGTCCCTTACCTTTCTTTGGAAGCCTTCGGCAACATTTAATGGCGAAAGGTAGCTTATAGAAGAACGCTATAGATACATAAACAATGTCAATAACCGTGAATACTTAATGTGTACGTCGTACGAGGTATACCAAATGCACAGCCGAGTGCCGCAGTTGGTAGATCAAATAAATGCAAAGCTCAGTTTTACGCACAAAAATTCAAACGTAATCATATACTCTACTTACTTGAAAAAGGGGAAAAATTTTTTTTGATGATGTTAAAATATATAAACACTCAACAATCACATTCTGACATTGCTGCATTAGTTGCGAAGCCATTTCAATGATAGGTCTAGCCCATTTTACTTCAGTAAGCCTGCCTGCAAGTCCATCGATTTCCAATGTAGTGTTTATCACTGTGTTGACATTCTAAATAAGTCAAGATGATCAAAAGTATAATATGGTTATGTAAAAATCTGCACTACCTCCCTACCATTGAATTAGCAACATCTTTCATAAAGCATTTGAGAATTTTATCCGAAAGTTGAGAAAAGGTCTTGGTTGGCCAAACTCTTTTTAGATGCTTGATACTCCATTTCAAACATTTGTCAAATAAATCCATCATGTTAAATGTTTCACTTAAAGACAAAGCCAATAAAACTCCTTCAACGCAACCTGAAATATAACTCTCCAATATGATCATGAAGACAGATTTAAGCAAACAAACAAAAGTACGTAATTCATGTACAAAACGGCATGTCATACAAACTGCGATTCTCTATTCATAGTGAAAACATAAAACTTGTCATTGAAAAATTCTTCACCACTGTAGGACTAGTAGCTGTGTTGGCATGGTGCAAAATTTCAGATAGACCCTACCAACTCATAACACCCTTCAACTAAAGAACGGTACTTAGTATTGAGACACAATTTAAAAATAACTGAAAACATTTATACCTGGGCAAGGTTTGTGAAAAAAATGACAAAAATCTCTTTGCAAAGTAAAACTAATTGCATATTTGAAATCCTCAGGCCCGATCATATCAGCAGTTTGAACAATATTGTATACTTGAGAAAGAGAATCCCAACTTATATCCACAAATATTCCATACATATAACATAAACATAAGGCAAAAACCATAGGAGTAACATCATCTAAAAAAAATAATGTAACGTTAAAGTTAAACAATTTAACGTAACTCCTTATTTGTATATATAATTTTCGCACATGTACGATAGCCAGTAGCAGCAAATGATAAAACAAAACATTTTAAACAAGACAAACATCTAAAATGGCACACTAAATTAAAAGCTATACAAGCTTTAGGAGACCACACTTAAAATGTAAGTAAAACTTGACAGTTTGTATCACCCAGAAGGGATCATCAGGGGCAATGTTCCCTCTAATTTTTTGTAGCCTGTGTGCGCAGAAACTCTGGCGAGTGTGCACTTTTTAGAAATGACTAACGTTTGTGCAAAAATTCATGAATAAATTGAATATGGCAGCTATTAAAAACAAGTAGCGCAACGTCTCTTGGTTATGTTACTGCTGGTACATTTTTCGCTCATGATAGGCGGTACATTATGTGAAGAAATACATCCTTTTAGCAGGTCTAAGAACAATTTTCTTCAACTTGCCAACCGAGAACATTGCTTCATTATGATATGTCTGTGAGCAGTATATTTATGTGTGTGTGCAGCCTCTGAAAGCCGTGTGCACGCGCACATGCGCACAGCTTAGAGGGAACACTGATCAGGGGTATCTTATTCAAATGAATATACAACTTTTAAACAGCACACAGATAGTAATTTAAGCAAGAGCAGAAACCCACGTACTCAATGTGATGATGTTGTCCTTTGTTTCACGCCATCTCTGATCAACTTGCAACATTGCTGCAAAATATGGAGATCTTGCGCATAATATGGACTTGTGAGAAAGAAATTCTTGATCATCAACCTATGAAAAAATAACCTACGTAAGGAAATGACTTCAAATGGTCACCGCATTTTGAAATTTACTTTTGCAGTACTCGAGTTCTACTGTAAAGTAGTAGACGAACCTCAGCTAAGAATTTCAGTTGAAACCGAATTTTAGACCAGCGTTTCCCAAACTTTTTCGTCAGAGGAACCCTGCAAGATAACTTCAGCGAAAATGAAACCCCACTAAAACAAAGAAACAATCGATAGAAAGTATACTGTTTCGGGTTTTGAACCCTCATCAGTATCGATTTACACCAAGCCAGGCCAAATTCCGAAAGATGAAGCCCCTCGACAATTGTCAAGCTTGTGGGACATACAAGTAGCCTTGCAAGGCTGAGCATCGCTGGGCTCTTTTATTAATTGTATTATTGATACAAGTAGCCTTGCAAACTTTGTTCAAACAAACAATGTTTTTCATTTGATTGTAAATAGTCATTATTTAGAGATCATGATGGAAAACGAAGTTAAGAACAATAAAGTACTCATAATTAATCAGTTTAACCACGCAAACACGGCTTTTTAATGGGATGAATGAACTTGCTTTCTTGAGCGCACCAAATCTGAAAAGTTGGGCTTAATATGTGGTAGTTGTATTCTCATATCTGATGTGGCATCTAGCCTGGCACGATATTTGGTCTTCGTTTGTGCATATCGAGAAAAACCTGATTCACACAAATAAGTCGATGCAAACGGTAACAGCTCTTGAGTAGCTCTTTTTGATAAATTCTCATATACTTCAACCAAATTTCCCCAGAAAAGAGCAATAGAAACTTCTTCAAATTTAGCCTTTAAGACACTATCAGACGTAAGTTCTATTAAGCTTTCATAGTCTGATGCTGTTAACTCCATTGGCATTTCCGTAATCTTAAAAGGATTCTGCACCCAGGAATTCGTTTTGCTATCCAAATTTGGAAAGTATTTTTGTAACGATTCAGTCAAGCTGCTGAGATGATCTTCAATTTCACTAGCAATCGTGTCTGGCAAGTTTTCTCCAAATTCTTCGATTAGTTCACTTAAATGTGTAAAACATGTAAAAGTCTTTTTTCCAACAACTGACGACCAAAACTGTAACTTTCGCAATAAAGATGTCATTTTATCTTGTGCTTGAAAAACAGATAATTCTCTACCTTGCAAACGTACACAAGTTTCATTTAGTTTTGAAAAGATATCAGCTAGGTAAGCAAGTTTTAAAAGCCAGTCTGGATTTGCCAATCTATCCGACAAATGAAATTTGCTACCTTGAAAATAGGACATCAATTCTTTTCTCAGTTCAAATATTCTCGTCAAGACCTTTCCTCTTGAAAGCCATCTAATCTCCGTATGCAGCAACAAGGATTTATGCCCACTGTCCATGGACTCGCACATTTGTTTAAAAACACGATTTTGCAATGGCCGAGATTTTATAAAATTAACAATTTGAACGGCTTCATCCAAAACCTTTTTTAGTGAGGGTGACATCTTCTTTGTCACCAAAGCATATCTGTGGATGATGCAATGAAGACTTTTGCAGTTTTTTGCAACATTTTTTATCTTAGTTACAGCACCATTTAATTTTCCTGTCATTGACTTTGCTCCATCACTGCAAACCGAAATGCATTTTTCCCAACTGATATCATGCGCTTTCATAAAGTCATCAATGGCGTTGAATATATCACTTCCCGTGGTGCGCAGCTCTAGACTCTTGCATATCAATAAATCATCTTCAATTCTTTTATCAAAGGGATACCGCACAAACACAAGTAAAATCGCCAATCCAGCTACATCTGTGGATTCGTCTAATTGCAATGCGTAAGCATCGCAATCACGCAATCTGGAAATAAGTTGTGTCTCAATATTTCTTGCAATGTCGTCAATTCTCCTTGCAACAGTGTTGTTAAACAAGGAAACCGTTTTGAGTTTTTCAACAGACTCTTCATCCAGAACGCATGATGCAACATCAGTCATGATAGGTTTTATTAGTGATTCACCAATAGTGTGTGCCTCACCGGCCAGAGCAATGCGATAACTAGCTTTGTATGAAGCTGCTGTTGCATTTTCTTGTTCTGTTTTAAACTTTTTTGCCATCAAACATTTGGAATTTTCAAAGGATAGTAGTTTATTTTCAAAAAAAGCAATGACTTTATTTTTGTAGGATGGGTGGCTTGTTTTAATATGTCTTTTTAATTTAGCTGGGGCCAAAGAACTATTAGAAAAAGTTTTGTTGCAAAGTAAGCAAAGACCGTCTGGGTATTCTTCAGTGCCAACGTAAGTAAATCCAAAACTCAAATAGCTGTGGTAGTACTTGCGTTTTTTTGCAATCTTCTTCACACCTGAACTTGTACATAGACATTACTCTTTATCTAAAATGTTCACTTCAGAAACAGATGATTCCGATTCCATCTTTTCATTGCTTTTTGTTGATTCTTTTGTTTGGTTAGGCCCGATTTTTAGCCATCGTTCCATCTTCAGAAGGACAGTATACTAATACTAAATAAACGTTGAAAAAAAAGCAATTTTTGTTACTGTTTTGGAGGTCGTAGTCTTTTGACTTTGAACCACAACCTTACGGGGCGATGCCGGCCCGACCGGTTCAACCAATAACAGAAAACACAAGTTGGCAGAAGATTTCTGTTTCAAATAACATCATAAAAAAAGGACTACCAACAACTGGGGTCGGTTGGCAAGCATACTAAAAACAGATTATGTCAGCTGGATTCACTTAAAGCTAAAAATATAACAAATACTCTTTTAAAAAATCTTACATTGAAATTTCAAGGTAGAAGTACTCTATTTGTAGCCTAGTCAAGTTATTAGTTTGCTAGAATTAATCAATAAAATATGAACCTGACCATTGCACCTTCATCGCATAACGTAGCCTTGCCTAATCATGAAAAGCCTTGTTATATCGCTTTACTGTTTAATTGTTAGATAACATGAAACATCTGCAAGCCATTACACTTCTTCAACCCTAAGGAAATTTCCCGTCTACTTTTGTCGAATAACTTTTCAACAGTCGAGCTAGCGAATGTAAACTTGTGTTATTGCAATACAAACGTCACTACTGAAACTACGTTTTCATTATGACGAAGGCCATAGGGAGTAAATCTTAATCATTCCAAACAATATAAACGCAGCATCCGCTTCATGGCGAGAGAAATATGTCTCGCGCCGTAAAGGCCTTTACTGGTAATGATTTTCACGCTGACATGCGTTTATGACAATTATGGTATACAAAAGTGACTCTTTATTCAACGTACGGTTATGTTTGCCTGAAATAAAGTTATTACATTGCTTGCAGTTATAGATCAACGACAAAAAATATTTTAGTTTTTTGTTTTTGTACTAGAATACTGAATAGCAGCTCATCTGCTCATGGAACCCTTTAGATTCTTTAATGGAACCCCAGGGTTCCGTGGAACCCACTTTGGGAAACGCTGTTTTAGACCAACATCAAGTTAAGGCAAATTAATGGTATGCCAGTAACCCTACACTATCATGTATTATACCATAAAAAGCAGTGTTATAAGAGTTTACCACTACTCAGCATTGGGCAACTCGAAATGATAGAATGGGCATTGAGCACCTAACCCTAGCTCTAACCCCAAACTCTAACTCCAAGACAAACCTGAACCTTAAGCCAGACCCCGAAACCCTCTCTTAAAGCCAAGAGTTGATCACTTTGAGTCAGTCAACAAAAATTTTGAATAACATGAGTTTAAGTAACACAAATCTTAGTTGTCAAACTTTGAAAATGAATAAGTATACAAGTTCTAAAGTTTCTCTATATTTTAGAAGTATCCTATTTCACAGACGTTTTGTTTACATAATGGTAATAAATAAAACAATAGTAACTTAAAAAAATTTATCATAAATCACAAGGTTGAGTGTTCAGGTAATAATTTTAATCGTAAATACCCAACTTTCTAGCCTCTCAACTACCAGTATGGTAATTTCCAAACATTTTAAAGAAGTACTAAAAAAATTACAGGCTTTACATTGCAACAAGACAGTATGCTTTTTACGACACATGCAAACACTAAACTTTTACGAACCACTATGGTAAGATCAGACAACTTTCCTTCTTTCAATAAACCTTTTAATTTTGGGTAGGGAGCATTTTCGTTTGAAGATGATTGAAGTAGATCATTAATTAGTGATGTCTGCTTTATATAACTTGTGTCTTGTTTCTCTAAAATTCAAATCTAAGTAACAGCATGAAACTATTTACTAAATCAAAAGATCAAATTTTTATTATACCAGTTTATACTTGCAGCATTATACATACCGGTACTGGGGTAAGAATGTCACAAGTGCTGGAGCCCATCTCCATGGCTTAGCACCTGGGCAACACCCCTCTGAGGAAACACTGCAGCAGTGGCCTTGGGCAACAACAGCTGATTCTATTATAGCTTTACTAACCTTGATTTGATAAATGAGATCCAACTTTCAAGTCAACAGAATCATTACGGAATGTTTCTAGCAAAATTTGGAACAGTGGATCTCCTTTCCAATTAGGTTCTTGCTCCAAAAACCTCCAATAACAAATCAAATGAAACAAAACATAACAAAAAATTTCAAGGATTGTTTGAACTCAGCTGCATCGTATTACACTGTTACAATGCATGTTCACTTTAAAGTGGGCACGATTTCACAGTTCCTACCGTACTATCTGCCATCATCATGGACAATTGCAGTTGTGACATCATTCCATACACTGTACAGTATAACAATGTCAACGACTGATAGGTAATAGCAGTGTTCCCTCTAGGATTTTGACCTGTGCGAATTTGCCCAAATAAATTTATTGCAATTTTTGCCCAAAGATTTCACTACTTTGAGGACCTCTTTTACAAATTTTTTGCGTTAAATTTGCTTTTCCAAGATACAAGCTACAGTCTTGTATTAAAATATTTAAGTTTTTTAGTTTTGCATTTTATAATAATAATTTGATTCAAAATCAGTAAAATTTGCCCAAAAATTTCGCATTTTTCTCAAATTTCTCACTCTAGAGGGAACACTGGCTATAGCACCTCATTCTGCATGGGTGAAAGTGAACATCTAACAGTAGTAAAGTACCTATGACTTACCAGTATATACCAGTAATTCAAATGACATAATGCAGAATGTGAAGGGTCAGCTCAAGCTGTCAGCATAGACAGTAGCAATCCAACATACCCGGTGCTACATAATAGCATAACTTTGTCAATGGAAATACAAAACATCACTCAATAGTCAATAATATCTTGCTGGCAGGTTGTACACCAGTACCTGGTAACCTGGGTACACTGCACAGTCTTACCTGTTCATTGCATTGTCAAAACTGCTAGCAAAGTATGCACATGCAGTTTTTCTTTCTCTTTGGCATTTTTGTAAGTATTCTCCAGATTTACCGGTAGTTGATACAGCAAATTTGTTTTTAAAATTCATTAAGTTCAGCAAAAACAAAGATAGTGGCTAGTTGTAAGAGTCAATAAAAATAACTGGGCCTACCTCGTTAATTTTATTAGTTCTTTACCAGTATGCTCTCTTCTATAGGTTGTACAGTGCATAGGGGTAACGTCTACTCTAGTATCAGCCCCCAGGTTCAGTTTGGTTAGGATTAGGTTCAGTTAGGGTTGTACCGGTAACTGAACCGAACCCTAACTAAATTTAACCCTAACCAAACCTGGGGGCTGATACTAGATGTTACTCGTATACCGGTAAGCCTAGGCCTATACAAGAGTGTGACAAAAATACAAAGCATAACGCAGTCTGGTGCAGCAGTGTTTTGATTATGGAACTGGGCCGGTGCTCTAGAAACTGCCTTAATCTTGTCCAGTAATCTACAGTACGTAGGTAGACTACACTGCTACCTATGTAAAGTCATGCAGCATCTTGCAGACTTACAGTACCCGTATGTACCGGTACTAACAATGGTCTTTGGAAATCTTGCAATCTATCACTTTCAAAAAGAAACAAACCACCCTTAGGCCTAATATGTGACGAAATTATACCATGCAGGTTTGCAGGACCAACCGGTTCTTACATTAAGAAGGAATATTTTTATTGAGGATCCATAAAAATAGAAGACAGCTTATGTAATCACAATACCTCTATGTGCTTACCAGTGGCGTACGCAGAATTTTTTTAAGGGGGGGGCGCGAGCGACGCGATAATTAGGAATTCCTATTTTTTGAATTAGTGTTAAACCTACTCTTATCCTACTCAAGATTTGGAAGACTTGTCCCTGAAAATAGTATAAAATTACGCTCTCATGTAGGGGAAAGTGCGGACCCATGATCATGTTGGTCCCATGAACCACCCCCTCCAGCTTTCCGTAGAAAAGTGTTTTAGATTTTTTATCAACTTCTTTTGGAAACACTAGGTTGGTTACGCATGATCAGAAACGATAAGTGAGAAGTAAACACGTTTGGAGGAGTTGCGTTGGTTGGTTTGTTTTTGCTACAAAAAAGTAACTATTAGGGGTATAAATTTGTCGATCTTTGAGCATAAAGTAACATTGGTAAATTCTTGTGCATTTAGCAGTAGTAATGAGTCATATTAGGGTATATATCTAAGCACTGAGATCAAATTTTTCTGTAACCATATTGAAGAGAATGAAATTTTATACAGACAGGTTGCAGTGTGAAGCCATGAGCCACCAAAAGTGTCGACCTTTGAGCCATGGCTCATGAGTCCTTGCAAGATCAATATTTAGTTGTTTTTGCGTCTGCGTCTTGAGCACCTGTTACACCTAGGCCTTCAACAAGTTCAGTGAATCGTGTGACACCAGACATCATTTTTTTGCAGCCAAATAGGTCTACATCTTGGCTAATGTTCATCGCTAAAAGATCAAGCTGGATATTTTTTAATTTTTTTTTTAGTCCAAATTTGATCGTAGAATCACTAATGTGTTTTTATTCTTTTACAGTATTTTTGACTAAATTCGTGCAAACAGCGAGTAAATGACGTTTTACGCTTCATCTTTATTGTGGTTTATGGGAGCAAGTGTAGTGGCTCAAGGGTTCTTACTTTTTTTTCTGTGTGGACCCTTGAGCCACATCCATTTGAGGATCAATATCAGCCAACGTGTTAAAGTTATCACTTCAACCAACACATGGTATCATCGGAGTGCAAAAGAGCATATTTCTTTAAAATTCCAACTTTATAGCTCGTTCAAAACTCAACGTAGAAACGATTGTACAAAAAGTGGCTCAAGGGTCCTCACTTTCCCCTACATGTTTTTAAGGCGTTCTGAAACCAGGTTTGTCTGGAATTTGTTAAGCTAGGTCGGTGCTGCAAAAACGAAAATAAAATAGAAAACTAATTTGTACCGCAAAAAGAAAAGAATACAAGCCTAAGACGAATCGATAGCAGTTTCAGAAAGAAGATAGCCATCATAAGAACGAAGTCACTCAATCAAGAAAAGAAACCAAGTTATTTTAAATTTAACCGTCGATTGCTTTTCGCAAATTGATCGATGACTTGGTCATGGTCGAGATTAATGTCTCTGTTTATATATAAATGCGCCAAGGAGTAGAGACGATCTTCCTTCATTCTTGACCGCAAATAGGCCTTGATCAGTTTGAGGGCACTGAATGATCGTTCACCAGATGCGGTTGTGACAGGCAGTGTTGCGAAGATGTGAAGCAGAGTTTCTATTATGGGATACACCTTTAATTTTCTTGCTACTTTGAGAGCATCAAGGACCTTCCCTGAACGTTGTTCGGCAGGTTGACGTGCCCAGTAAGCTTGCCACCGCATTAATTCAGCCTCGAAGCCATCACTCCCTCCTTCAATAAAACAATCGTACGCCTGAACGGAGGCTCTGAGGCTTCTCGCATCGGCTTCACTAACGAACGAAGGCAGCAAGCTACTTAGGGCATATGCAATCACAGACTGCGAGGTAAATCTTTCGCGCAGTTGCTCCAAACAGACGTCTAAGTACGGAAAGTACATCGATCGTCGATAGTATTCCTCAGCGTTTTGAGCCGGATGGTTTTCACGGTTGGTTTGACGAGCGTTTATTCTTGACATCTCTATTCTTTCTCCGTGCTGCTCCTCTGCTGCTTCGAAAATCTTCTTGAACGTCTCGTCAGTGCGCATTTGTTGTAATGTGGTAATGCAGTCACGAACACTCTCGCATGCGTGGTGAATATCTTGAGCCACTTCTTGTAATCGTACAGAAAGGGGTTTGGTGACTTCCAAAACTGACGTGAGAATGTGAAGAGCCACAGCAAATCACCGTTTAGAGATGAAGTAAACAACGATGCTTTACCGCTTGCATTACCAGGCCATGACGCAATGTCATCTAAAGACATCCAAAGAGCTGGCAAAAGTTGTTTGAAGACACGCACTGCCTCTTGTTTTTCAACCCATCGAGTAGCGCAGTGATTCTTTAGACGACTTCTTCCGGACTCCTTACATTTCTGTTCGATGGCTTCTTGAAGATTTTTGGTCCGCTTGTTCGAATCCTGGTAGAATACGGCAATTTCATGCATCAGGGTAACTGCTTTTTTTATGCCGGTCACCTGACCTGCCTTCATCAAGCAAAGATTCAAGCAATGTGATATGCAATGCACGTACATTGCTGCGGGACATCTTTCACGGATGTGCTTTTGTACGCCACTTTTGTGGCCAGACATGGCTGCAGCTCCATCGTAACCCTGACCTACCATGCCGCTAACAGGTATACCGGCATCCGTCAATGTTGCTAAAAGCTGTGCCGCTAGCCCTCCTCCAGTCAAATCGGTAGCTTCCCGAAATGCAAAAAAGCGCTCGCAGATACTGTCATCTCTCACGTATCTAAGACAAATAGTCAATTGCTCTTTAATCGATACGTCCGTCGTTTCATCAGCAAGCAGGGAAAAAAATCGTGCTTCTTTAACTTCGTGGACAATACGCTTTTGAAAAAATACACCAGTAGCTTCTAAAAGATCGTTTTGTATCCTGGGTGAGATGTAGGTGGAATTTCTCCCAGCGGTGCTAATATGCTCGTAAATAACTTTATCGTTGCAAGATGCCATGAATTGCAAAGTTGCTCGAAAATTTCCTTGCGTGTAATCTATCTCTGATGAATTTGATTGAGGCATCAGTAAGTCACCAGAGTCACGATGTCCTCGCAAAGCAAGGCCCAATCGCCCCAAAAACTCGATTGAAGAAACGATGCGTTCAAGTGCCCTTCGGTTCTTTTCACGTTTCTTTGCAGCTCCTATATTTGCTTGTTGTTCAACATCTCCTGCATTGCTTTGAACAAGGGCTACAAAAGCATTCGCCTTCGACAAGCTATCTTCATGAAACTTCTTTGAGAGATGCTCTGTCAAATACCCATTACTTCCAGTCAAATGGTCATATTTTTGTAATGGGGTTTTCACCATGCGGTTAAGCCTCACTCCTCCAACTTCGTCGGGCGCAAAAATGGCGCAGGGACGGCAAAAAATCCCCTTTTTGGACAAGGAGTACGAAAACATGTCGTATTTTCCGGCAAAATGTTGAGGACCAAGATATCTTTGTCTAATATTGCCCCGGTCTTTGCGTTCGGTGTATGGCCATTGAAAACCTGTAGGCGGACACCACGGCTTCGTAAGAAAGCACACTTTTTCCATGTCAGACATCTTCGACCACTCGACAGCACCAACGTCATAACTCGGGCTGTCATTCTCAATATGGGTTGGTTCCACTGGTGCAGCACTGGTTGATGTTGTTGGTTGCTGCGTTGCAACTGTCGAAGATTGAGCGGGTTGGGCAGCTGTCGAAGACTGAGCGGGTTGGGCTGTCTTTTTTTAGGTTGCAGACAAAAAAAATCAGTGATTGTTCTCTTCATTTTAAAGGTCAAGCGCTAAGTTAAATCTGGCAATTTATTTCTTGTTAATTTGATTAAAATAAGTTTTTTAAGAAGAATAGCAAATGTTATATTGCCATTAAAAATAATTTTTGTTACACAAAAAGCGCAAAATCTGTGTTTGACTAAGGCTACGTTTACATGAGGCCCGGAATGAAAACAAGGCGAAATGAAAATACTGGTTTGAACCGGTTTGCGCGGGATTTTTCCTTGTGTTTCATTTCACCCCGAAAGCAACGGAACTATAAATACTGCGGTCTGCTTCTATGATGTCATCATTTCAGTTTTGATTATGATGTCATCATTTTCAGTTTTGATTAGACGTAGAATTGCTAGCGCTTGTACCGTGCATGATGTTAGCTTATTTGGCTTTGCATCAATTGCACGCGCAATTAATGGTGAAATTGTTTTTAAAACTTCGCAAGCAAGAAGAAGAAATCATGAATATGCTTGCTGAGTTTATCATTTCATAACATACTGGTAACCAGTTGCTTAACGAGAGTGAATTAACCTGTTGCCTGACTATCAACTCAAGGTGACAGTACTAGTCACTAAACACCTGACGTTGAAAATCTATAGCGCTTCATTTGCACACGCTCTAACCAAGGTTTCCCTAAACCCTTACCAATAAACTACTACAGACAGTGCACTTGTAGTCTACCCTCAAGCAGCCAGCAAAAGTGATGAACAGCTAGGTGTTAAGCGCAATCCCAATAAGCTTTTAATAGCTTACACTAGACTATGAACTTGCCTAATAGTTACGCCACAGCATAATGTAGATAGCCTACGTCACCTCCTTCTTACTAGCCTACACACATTACTGCATCATGATAACTAGTAATAGTCTTTATATTGCTGACATACTTTCCTTTCGGATTACTTCCATGTCGCTTGCGTTCACACGCTTTACACACCCCCGAAACGAATTTTCATTTCTGTCCTGAAGACAGAAATGAAAATCGGAAAAAAAAGATTTCATTTCGGTGCGCTCGTGTGAACACAAGTCATCCATTGTTTGCAGACCTTACCGAAATGTGTTTTTTTCGTTTCGGGCGAAATGAAGTCTCATGTAAACGTAGCCTAAATCTAGTGACTAGTGAATGATCTGGGATATGAACGACTGCATTAATAGTTTTTCGCAAAAAATTAATAAACAAAGGATTGGACGCAACTGCGGTATAAGAAGCTTAAAATATTCGTAATTCGTACACAAACCCTAAAATAGAATTTCCCCTTGCAAATACAAAATTTCCTCTGGATGGGGAAATTCACCCTGTTGCATAGCCTACTTTTGGAGTTTTATTTGATGGTTGCAAATATGATGCTCTTGACAAATGATCTTCATAAATTAGTTCAGTTTCTGATTTTTCCAAAGGGGGGGGCGCGCGCATAGGAGCCCCCCCTGCGTACGCCACTGGTGCTTACATTTGGCAACAATTCTGTCTGTTTTTTACCCGTATTCAAAATTTCATTTAAGTCTTGAGTATGTCAAGGACAAGATTAGCTTTGAGATATATTATTTTATAGAGGTGAAAAGCTGGAGATTTAGCGATTATTCTGAGTTTTTATGCGGGGGTGGGAGATGCTATGCTGCACTGATGAGACCTAACAAGGCCAAAACGCCGCTGCAAAACGGGTTAGTTAAAGTGCAGAAACTGGTTGGGAGATTAGCTATAGGTTGGGTCAAAAGAGTTTTCATGGCGTGGAGTTGTTATTTCCCTGCGGAGTAATTTTATTTTCTAAGTTTGACCATAGGCCATTAGATCAATCTGATTTTCTGAAATTTAGAAGTTTATGACCGTACATCTTCAACATCAGCCAGAGTAAGTTGTTTTTATGGTTCTCAAAACTTCAAGATATCTTATTATGACCACGATGTCATCTTGCGTGATGATGTAAACCACTTCATGTTTTCAATGTTGCCTTGTTAACATAGCATAGTTTGTGGAATTAAGTAGACAGTTTTAATCGATTGTCCCTTTTTTTGATTCCTGTCATGCTGCACTGATGAGATTTTTTGAAACAGTTGTAGTCTTCGCAATTGCAGAGGCTGCAGTTGTCTGTATTATCACCATGACGAAATTATACCGATATATCAAGTAACTCAGAAAATATTCCTCCTCCAGAGCAATACAAATCACTCTAAAATCTCCGCTAACACTCACACAAAACAACCCACAAAATACGAGAAGCAGCAACACAGACTTACTTACAACACATCTGATACTCATCTTCATGTTGTGTGGTTTTATGGCGCTTTATAACTACTTAGGTCCTTTAGCGCCAGGACTAACCTTTGGCAAGAATTCACTGACGTATTCTTATTCTCTGTTCATTTCATCCTCCGCGCTACACTTAATTGCTGAGCATTTAGGAAGTGTAACAGCAGATACCAGTTTTAAAATCTTTGGTGTGACCCGACTGACAATAGAACCCAGTCTACCAGCTTCCAAGGCGAACGCTCTTAACCACTTGGCCATGGCGCTGGTTGATACTCATCTAAACGCAATAACAAATTTTCGCTCGTATTTATAGAAAATTTACGATTCCAGAAAGTTCCGCATTGTTACGTAATTATGTAGTCTTATGACCAGGGTTGGAAATATCGATTAGAAATCGATAATCGATATCGATATTCTACACTTTTTCGTCATTAAATGCAAAATTTCTCTACTTTTTTTCATTATCGATTGGGGCTTTTCCCCACTTTTTTGCGTGGTAAATCGATATTAATTATTCGATACTTTTTTTCTGATTAAGTTCTTTCAAAAGTTTTAATTTTTTGTTATTTTTAGTACCTTATCTGTTTTTTGTGGTGTTTGCAGATAAATATTTTACTTTGCATCCGCATAAGAACAGTTAGCGTAAGGAAAATTTCGTATGCACTGTCATTTTTTATGTCATTCCAAAATATATCACGAGAAAATGTTTGCTTAACGTTTGGTCACTTGGTATCGCAGGCCAGAGCCAGGTAGTCCAAGCCAAGTCAAGTCAAGTTTATTTTTCCAAACGCTTTATAAGACATGCGCTGGAAGGAACAGCGAAAGACCATTCGGTCATCTTTTAGTCGGCTGTACCCTAAAGCATGTTACAAAACACGGCACAAAAAAAACTTGATTCAGATTTAGGCCTACACATCAAAACGAAACTAAAAGAAAAAAGCGTTCACGCGTTAAAATAAGCAAGAAAGAAGCGTTTACACTGTAGACAAACACTGTTATCCAAAGAAATGCTAAGCAGGTATACAAACAACAGAACGTTGTTACTTAATTTACATATTTTGCTAAGCATTTTGCTTTAAACAATTTTTTAAATTTATAAAATGAGACATTTTGATCTTCTAATGGAATTTTTTCCCATACAGGAAAACAGGTATGATGGAGTTTCATTCTTCCCTTGTTAGTGATTGCGCAATCATGAAAGAACTCATTTTTACTTTTTCGCCTCGTGTTATAGTTGTGAATCAGGTCAAGTTTGATAAAGCAAGAATCAAATGATTTTGGAAGCATTTTGTTAGAATATTTGAACATAAATTTGCCAAACTCCATGTTTATCATGTCTTCAAGACGTAAGACCTCAAATTTGGAATATAAGGTAGTGGTTGGGTGATATTTAGGACAGAATAGACAAGCTCTTATAATTTTGTTTTGTAAGACGGATATTTTTTGCAAATGAGTTTTACACGCTCTACCCCGGTTGATTAAAGAATATTGAAGGGTTGAGTTAAACATACTGTAATATACCAATTTTAAAGTGGAAGTGGGGACAAGGTATCGCAATCTATAAATTACACCACAGACTCTGGATAATCGTGTGGCAATATTATCAATATGCGTTTTCCAAAATAATTTGTTGTCCAATGTAACTCCTAAATACTTTAAACTGTTGGTTCTATTAATAACGTTGTGATTAAGTGATAGTTTAAAATTACTCGATGTATTTGAATTGTTACTACAAGGGCGATTCACGGTCAATAAAGTAAATTTTTTTTTGGGTGTAGAAAATAACTCTAACAATGTGGAAACAAAATTTCACGGTTGTGGGATCAGTATTGATGAAGTTATAAAGTCAATAAATGTCCATTTTTTGTTTTTTAGATCAATTTTTTTTATTAGGTCAATTTTTGCTTTCTTGCTTTTTTTGCGCGATTCTACTTTATACTCAAAAAGAGAGACTCAGATAATTTAGAGATAGAGGTTCGTAACTTTGGTGGTGCCAGGAAGGTGTATGCTGTCGCCAGACTGTTACCGGTATTACAGTTTTACACATGCTTAATTTAGTGGTGTAATTTGATTGATTTTGATTGTAAAGATCCGTTTAGACAGCTTTGCAAATTGCAATCTTAGCAAAATTGGTTTATGATGAAATAAGCTTTTCGTCGTGTTTTCATTTCTTACATATTTTTGTCGCTACGTACCGGTAGTCAAAAACATTAGAATTGAAAAGACAATGCATTAGTTATTGGAACATACTTTGATGTTACAAAGATTGCAATTCAGCGAATAGCAAAACGCTTGAATACGACTCTGGATTCTGCGCAATTATGGTTTACTCCAACATTGCCAACCCACAACGGCTTCAGCGGAACGCAGCTTTTTAATGCTAAATAAGCTACTGCCTGCTGGCCAAAATCCGAAACTTTCTGCCAGAAAACGTGCGGCATTATATGTCCGTACATTATAATCTAAGCACCAACTGAAGTGGCTTGGGTGTTTTTTTTTTTTCTTACGGACAGGTTCTTTTATTTCATTGCTTCGTTAGGTCAGTAAAGTCAATTTTTTGGTACAATAAGGTCAATTTTTTGAGATTTTTAGGCCGCTTTCACACGAACGACACGAGTCGTACGACTTCAAATTTTGTCACGTTATTTTGAGTGCGACAGCCTTTCACACGAGCGACAGCAATCGTACGACTTTATTTCACAATGGAAGTGGAAGAAGCGGCTGCTGTGTTAGTGCTGGTCGATTTACAAAAGAATGTTACGTCATTCGGTGATTATTATGTCAGCTTGTCGCACTTGCGAGTGCGACTTCGTGTGAAAAGCGCGATTCGTTTGTGTGCTATGGTACTGTCGTACGACTAAAGTGTCGTCCAGAAAGTCGCATGTCCATGACACCCTAATTTCTGTCGGTGCGACAGGTCAACGACTCAGCCTGCGATTGCGACTCCGTGTGAAAGGCTCCATTTGATCTAATGGAAACATACTGTCGTACGACAGATGTCGTACGGCAACTGTCGTCCGTGTGAAAGGGGCCTTAGGTCAATAAAAAATCGTCCTAGTTATTACTAATTAGCATGTAGGCACTTTTTTTGTAGTTAATTGTTGATTTATTTTGGCAAACCCAATTTTCAATTTTTGTAATCTCCAGTGAAACTAGGTTTTGAAGAGTTTTTAAATTGGAATGGGATATATGAAGATTGGTATCGTCAGCAAAAAGAGTGGTCTCAAAGTTTGAGGCTAGTGGAAGATTATTCACGTAAAGCAAGAAAAATAGGGGCCCTAACACTGAACCTTGAAGAACACCAAATTCAACATCGTAAAATTTAGAAATGTTATTGTCAACTTTCGTGCAAATTTTCCTACCTTTAAGATATGAATTTAAAAGCCTCCAAATTGATCCGCGAAAGCCATAATGCTCTAGTTTTTTGAGCAAGATATCATGATTAAGGGAATCAAACGCTTTCCTCAAATCCAGAAATATAGAGCATGCTATTTTTCGGTGATCTAAATCATCCAATATACTATCATATAAAGAAGTGATAGCTAGATCAGTTAAACTTTTTGTTTTGAAACCATATTGTGCACGATTTAAAATATTATTCTTGTCAAGAAATTTTCTCATTCTGACTTCTAAAATTTTTTCGAATATCTTGGAATCTTGGAGAAAATTGGCAATAAGGCTGTTCGTCGAAAGTCACCGAATGAATGTGGCGATGGGATCTTTGGTATAGGAATCACATATGCTGTTTTGAATTCATTTGGTAAAGTGCCTTGGTGTACGCATTTGTTAAATAATTTAGTGAGAATTGGTAATAAGACACATTTTGCAAGCTTGACAAATTTTGCTGGGATTTGATCGATTCCATGTGCCGAGCGTATCTTAATTTTGTTAAAACAATCACTAACGTCTTCAGTTATTTCTTGTGAAACAAAACTTTTAAGACAGCTTTTCGGGAGAATTTTTAGTTGAGAAGGTGTTGCTTAATTATTACCACATATGCTAGCACCAACATTGGCAAAAAAATCACATAATTTGTTTAAAAATACGTCAGAGCTGGTGTTGTAGTTTTGGCCATCAATGGTAATTATGGAAGGTAATTGGGATTTGTGGGAAGAATTTTTTGAATGAATTATTTCATTTATGATTTTCCATGTTTTGGAAGAATCGTTATGGGTGCTTTTTATAACATTTTCATAGTATAAACGCTTTGAAAAATTTTTGACATGAGTAAGTTTGTTAAGATATTTTTTGTAATTGGCTTTGTTCATTTGATTATTAATTTTCACAAATTTTTTAAATAGCTTATTTTTAGTTTTAATGGATATGAGGATACCCTTTGTAATCCAATGCAGTTGTGAGACTAACAAAGTGGTTTTTGAATTTTTGTTCTCCAGCTTTTTTCATTTAAAAGATTACATCTGATACTGGTAGGAATACTTTTGTGTTTCGAACATCGTAGAAAAGGTTTCTAGTCAACAGCATCTGAAGTAAGCCAAAATCAAAGGTAGAAAGTGTTAGATTTATTCCTGAGTTCGGAGTTTTCCTGTAAATTTTATTTTCCCACCTGTTATCTAGCGCGGCGCTCCAAGTTTCATGCACGTTTACGTTGGGAATGGATTAGTTGGATTTGGTTCATTAATTTTCCGCTTGTATGTGCCTTTTATTTTTTGATTTGGAAGCCCTGATATACAGTATGTAAAGCAAGAAACGCATAGGGCGTGGTTCTTTGTTTAGCTGTTTACACGGTCGTTGGAATATTGCGAGATTTGATCGTAAGTTGGATTTATTATCTCTACGTCTATCAAGCTACTTCCCCGTGTGTATCTATGGTTCAAAATCAAATTGGTGAGTGTGTTAATGGTTTGATTTAAGCAAAGCCAGTATTGTCGTAATGTATACCTCAGTTATAATTTACTGCCTATTGTTTTTGATTTATCAATTAATCATGCTATAAGCTCATGTATAGCGCTCGTATAAGTTAAGTCGTTTTGCGTTACTTTATCATAATTTATGTTTGCCGTTTAGAATACTACTACTTTTCATCGTTGTTCACTGTCTACAACTATAATATCAACATCGTGAAGACAAACCATTGGTGTGGTGATTTGTACAGTAGTACGTCAGCAATCAGAACCATCAGCTTTAAACAAAACCAACAGAAAGTATTTAAGAGAAAAAGTGATATTTGATTTTTTTTTATAGTGAAAAGGGAAGAGTGAGTAAGCCTTCTGGTATTCCTGTTTTGAACTGCCCATCATAATATGCTATGCCTTTGATAGCGACATTCTCTACTTTGCCTAACCTGAAGAAGCCCCCCCATTAGCATCAAAATATGTTGACGCTGTCGCTGTCAGCTGAGTCAGAGAAAAGTATCGATTTGACGTTATCGATTGATCGATATTCTCTACTTTTTAGTTTTGTTATCGAATGTAGGAATTCGCTACTTTTTTTGAGGTATCGAATATCGAATTATTCTCTACTTTTTCATTATCGATTTCCAACCCTGCTTATAACACAGAGTCTTATGACACAGCAGTAAAGATTGTAGTAAACAACATTATAAATTGCGAAATGTTGATTACGACGTCATAGACAATTAAGATGAAAAAATGCTCAAGGAAAGAAGTTTCTAGAAGATTCCAGCATATTAAAGTAATTTTAATCAAAACCTGCGAAAATCAACGAAAGTTCTGGATTTTATCATGCCTCTCGTCAAGTGCAACACAATTAATTCACACACCAAATGAATATAACTATAGAACCAGCTCAAATTAGGCAAGTAACACAATTTCATCTCTAGATTATAAACTCAAAATATATCACTTGATTAATAACGTGACAACATAGGCTACTTCACAAAACATTAAAAAAGCAGTTCTGTAGCCTAGGTCAGTCGGAGCAAGAATTTGTAAAGATCAAAATTCTTTCCCAATAGCTTTAATGAAAAAGCTTACCGTCAGGACTGCGAACTCGAACTTGAACTCGCTGAACTCGATCGCTTTTGCCGAACTTGAACTCGAAAAATACAATTTTTTGAACTCGGACTTGCAAATAGGCCTATCTCTTGAACTCGGTTAAAAATCGGTCGAGTTTGCCCCCTGAATGACAATGCAGCATTTTGCCTTGCCTGGCGAATACTAAATTCGATAATGAAACAGAGTTAATCAAATTTTCTGCAGCCTATTCCGCAATTAAGATGATCAAAATTTTTGCAACCCAAAGTCAATTATAAACAGGTTCGCGGAGATACGAACTCCAGCAACTTGAACTCGAAAACTTCGTTTTTTTGTCTAATTCAAACTTAAAAATCCCTAATTAGAAATATCACATGATCTCAAAAAAGTTGAATGAGTTTTTGAACAAGGCCTAAACTCAATAAAAACTCCTTGAACTTTATAGCAACTTGGTAAAAATTAGGTCTACTCAATTAGGAAAATTAAAAATGAAGAACTCAAATGCGGACTTGCAAATTTTTGTGAGCACGAATAAAAATGCTTCGAATTCACTGCGCTGGTTATAAAACTCCTCATGTCGTGAGAACTGCAATCCCAAAGCAATTAGTGCAGTTTCTGTCACTATTAACTTTATCTTCGCAGTAAAAACTTCAAATTGCAACAATAAAGCAATAATAATTTATATAATTATTTAGTTACACATAAGATACTTCGAAACTTGTCCGGTATCTTAATTTAAATAAGAATTACGATCGCTTTAAAATACACATGAAAACTATCGATGGAGCAAAAGCGAAAAAAAGAACCAATGACCCAATCGATCAAACAGGCAGGATATGCAAAGCTTTAACCGTATTGCCAAAAAGAGGTTGGTGGAATTATAGAATTTTTGCCAGAGAGTGAATAATAACTAAGTTGCCTGTAAGCTAATCTGCACTTGATGCGCTTGCGGCAAGATTTGAAAAATGACTGGAATATTAAGAAGAAATAGGCTAGGCCACTACATGATAACCGGTCAATTCTCGTCTTCTTTTGCTTAATAAATATTCTGCTTTTGTCTTTCGCCGCAAGAAACCACGTTTAAAACATTTTTTTCCAAAGTTCGTTTAACTCACAACTTTTTTTCTTATGCTTTTGGCACTCGCCCCCTTCTTAATGAATTTGGCCCCGATGTGGCTCCTCACTTTAGGGTTCTAGAATCGCCAATGGCAGTAAACACTTAGTTTTGCAGCACATCCGTAACTGCTAAGCAGCATCCGTAAGAGCATATCCGTAGCAGCATTCCCGGAGAACTTAGTTTTGGGGGAGAGTTGATTGATGTTTCGGCTTATCCACTTTCCGAGGCGTGGACCACATTAGCCTACCATGTTGGGCAGATTTCCTTCAATCAGCTTAAAAGCGTATTGTCATCTTGTTTCTATCGTTTTGTGTAGACAAATAAAGTCGTCTTTTTATCTCGTCGTCCAAATCCCCTCACACGTACGCTTAAAACATTTTTATTTACCTATAAAAAATGATAAGCATGCAACGAAAAAGCTTTATTTCTGGCAAGCAGCTGGCCATCGACTTTTTACGGTAAAATAAACACTCGCTCTCGAGCGTCATTCCCACAAATTTGCATTTACGACTTAGTTTGGTCTTTCGCACAAAGTCGGGCGTTGATTTCCACAGTCGCTGTGTTCAAGAAGCAAATCTGTAGGCGTCAAGTAGGCACACTGATTTGTCATTCCTCGTCTGGGAAAACCTAGTGCCCATATAGCAGTTTGAATCGTCGCTACCGTTCCATTTATAAGGCGGTTTTCGTTAAACCATACCCACTTTGAATTGGAGTCTTGGCGAAGACCAATCCAGACACTTTCAGTGAAAGCAGGAAAAATACGTTTTAATTTTCTGAAAAATTAAATTTTAACATTTAAAAACAAATCAATTATTATCCGAAGCTAAGCTACCGGAAAAGGTGCTTTTTTCAAGGAATACAACAGGATAAAATAATTAGCGAGTTAGACCAAGCCCCAGAATCTGGTTTAAGTCATTAAGTTTGAGTTAAGAAAAGTGTCCCTAAAACAAATCGAATATCATCCGAAAAGACGACTTTTTCATGGAAATAAAATAATTAAGATTGTTAGCAAGTGAGCCACGTCCCAAGATGAGTGTAAGTTATTACGGCTGAGCTAAGAAAACTAAACTACGAATCCTTTGATTACGAATATATAAGAGCCAATAGAACTTGAAACAATTGAATATTTCTGGGACGGTTCGATTTAGGCCTGAACCTTCTTCAACTTTATTCAAATAAAATGCCAATCATCAATAATATTCAAATTCATGTGACTAAAGTATTCAAAAATTCCATAAATTTTGTTCTGAAACAGCCAATCGTTCCACGTAACTTTGATGGCTTTACTAGTCAAGTACGAGTCACACTGGCATTAAGTTGGATGAAACCACTGACTGATTTAACGCCTCTTTGATCTTGTTTTGCGGGTAGATCTTCAGTGGTGGTGAATGGTGATAAACCATTTATACATCTTCAAGGCAACGTTACCTAAATGTTACATTGTGTTTAAACAAGCAGCCTAAGATACTTACTGCCTAGTACCCATGTCTTGCACACCCACAGAAGCAAGATATCCATCGAGCGATCCACAATTACCTTGAGCAGCACTCCATCCAAACTTGAACAGAATTATTCGATACTGATATCCATTTAAAGGCGAAAACCAACCCATATTTTGTGTATATCCTGAAGAAATATTGCTTATTGGCGTGGGTTAGCAAGGAGCTAACTTTTGCTAAATTCGAGTCACTTTGGACCCAATAGCAACTCCATACAGCTGCAAACAAAGAACAAAGCGATGCACTGAAGGCGCACCTCCCTGGTCTCGCTTATATCTACTGCAACAGCAAAACCGACGCCCATGACTTCGTGATGCAAAAAAAGTATTTTTCCGCAAGTAACACATATTGCGGAGAAATGATAACATCATTATCACTACACCGTACAAAGGCTCAAGAGTGGTCATGCTGAACAAAAGTGACTACACCGACATTGTAGATGATGAGACAAAATTCGAATATTCTGGACCAACTTCGGCTTGCGATAACAGTCCACCCCTATCGAATCACGAGTCTTACGACCAAAGGCATCGTGCAGCCAAAAAATTTGGAAGCGCCCGAGTAACCACTTAAACAGATACTGATCACAAGTTCACAACCTTCGTAAAAGCCGTATTTAGCATTGAGTAACATCACGAAAAAAGGATGTTGGAAAAAAAAACAAAAATATGTCGTGATACCCCAATTTTTGAATAATAAATCGAAATTTATATTGATACCTCACACCGCTCCTAAATTATGGACATTATGCGCAGTCAGAGTGGCCCCACAATTTCGCAAAGGGGCAGGACATTGCTGAGGTTTTCGGGGCGAAGCTCCAGCCGCCGAAGGCAACGGGATCTGGAGGCTCGCCCCCAACCGCCAACGGATTTTTACGGTTTTCGCATAAAAAACACTCGTTTCAGCACACTTTCTTATCAAAAAAGGATAGGCCTATAACGGAACCTGCAGTGAGTGCAGTCACACTATTATAGTGTCCCACAATACAAGAATATTTTAGTTTTTCATGTCTAAAAGCAAAAGCTGGGCTAAAACAAATGAAAGGAGGCTGCAATCATTATTAGCTTTGACGCATTTGATAGGATGACGAGTATAAGTGTGTTCTAGGCTATAAGGCCTAATCTTTAACAACGCATGCAAAAGTTTTTCAAAATTATAACTACAGATCAAGAAACTAACTTTACTCTTGATCCTTGGTAAAATTCGAACTAAGGGGGCCATGTTCAGTGCTAAAAATTCAGTTGTTTTAAACGCCAGCAACAATCCATAGCATTTGAATCACGTAAAGCTTTAATTGCTCCGGTTTCAGTCATTTACAATATGTTTTACAACGTTTGTTGAAAGCTTATTATTTCAATTCTAAAACATTAGTTTATGTACAGTAGTCACAAGCACACAATCACTAGACATTCAAAACTCAGAAGAGTGTAGACCTAGCGTCAGATATGGCAGTAATAGCCTACGGTGTGGTATTACTGCGTCACTGAACAGTAGAATATTGCCTGAACAGTGTTCAAAATAGTCTTGCTCGCGAATTTTTGTTTGACACACTGCAATTTGAAAATACTGAATATCAATTAGCACTAAAAGTTTACCATGACTTGAATAGTTGGGCCCCCTGGCTCCCCCTCAAAGCATTTTTTTAGAACTAGAAGAGCAAAGCCCCTCTGAACCTCCCACCAAGGCACCCCTGGTCAAAGCGATAGATTGAAGCAAAAATTAAAAAACAAAACAATGGAATTTATAGTATGAAAAATGGGGAGGAGATATGGGGTTAGTTTGAAGGATGAAAACGAAATGGCACAGGCTAAATTTTTCATTTTTAAAATTTTAAAAAGTATTACATCTCAGAAAATTTGGGGTGGGGGGGGCGAGCCCCAATGGCACGACGCATTGGGGCATGGCCAAACATTTTACAAACTTGCGGTTAAAACAGCTGTTTCTTTTTATTAAAAGCTTCTAAAGGTAACGGTAAAGGTGCGGGACAGCGGGTGCAAGCACACATTGTTTAGGCCATTCTCAATTGGCGGCCCATTACAATTATCAATCACGAATGATTGAACGCTGTTAAGGGAAATACATGACGAACAACACATACATAAAACCCTTCGGACTTCCGCTTGTGCCGAGCGCCTGGCGCGAAAGCTGCGAATACTGTTTTTAAAGTCTTTAGTGTGACCCGACCGGGAATAAAAGTCGAGTCTCCCGTCTACCAAACGGACGCTCTTAACCGATGCACCAAGCGCCGGTTTAAGAGCTTCTAACCAACCCCTTGAGAACATATTTAGTCGAGTCAACAGCTCAGATGGCCAAGTGGTATAAAGAGCGTCCGCCTCGGGAGCTGTAGACTTGGGTTTGATTCCAAGTCGAGTCAAACCAATGACTAAAAATTGGTGTTCATAGCTCCCTGCTTGACCTTTAGCATTAAAGATACAGTGTGGAGAACAAGCTAACAAGTTCACTCGTTGTGCCGTTGGGAAAGGCACTTAACGGGATTCCCCCATTTTGGTGTGGTAGAAAGATGGCTGGCAACTTCTAAGCGAGCTCGTTATAGCGCATTGATCGCTCTCTCGTAATAGGAGGATAAATTTGCAACAAAATATGAAACCTAATAAGATCGAAACAGTGGCTGTCAGGAGATTGAGTATGATAATATATATTTCTTAGATCTGCAATTTGCTTTGTTACAATATATTTACGACTATCGTCACTCTAATTAAACCTTTGCAGAATTTCAAATCTTAGGTTGAAAATTAAGCTCAAAGCAAGAGTCAATCAAAACCTTTTGAATATCAACAAATTGCAATTAGAATCACATATGGCTTGGCAATGCTTTTGATGTCGTCAAACAACTAGAGGTTGAGTTGGAGGCTTATTTTGTAACTGTTCATTCAATTTCAATGTCTTAAACATAGGCCTACTGTAACTCTTCATTATACTCCCCGTATGACACTGAAGCGTGTAACTATTCGTAGAGCCCGTCTCCAGGGCTTGCCGCCTGGGCGACACAGCTTCGTAGAAACGTCCCCGCGGTGGCGAGCCGTAGGCAAAACTGTCTCCGATTTGAGACGGCCCAGAAATCGAATCCCAGATCTCTCGCACCGATAACATCGTCTTTAAGAACTACGCCGTCACAAATCAAGCCAAGACTTAAGCTTTAAAAAGAGCCTGTACAAACGTACAAATGCAGCCTATAGGCGTAGATTAGTCGGTTCTGTATAATGCGTTAACTGCTGCCAAATCAGTCGGACAGCTAAAGGTTACCTTTAAATATATTCGCAGCTCGTGTAGCTTATTCAATAATTATCACACTGTTTGTGCAAATTGCCGTTTGTTAACAAGTGTGAACACTTATCCAGAAACCTTATTGGTAAACTTTGTAGGATCCTACCGGTACTAACTTAGTTTATATCGGAATGCTCCACGCTCTTATTCTGTATGGTATAGAAAGCAACGTGATAAGCAGGTATGAACGCGAATTAACATTCAGACAAGAAATTTTCAGTGCAGCCCTCAGCGGTTCATAATAGTATATTTCATGCCAAAATACGACATGGATTTTGCATTGTCGGCAACGTGCCGTTGTAAATCGTAACGTTGTTGCTACGACGGTCATGATCGCAAGGTTGATCGTTCTCACCTAAGCCTCGTCGCTGTGACCTTAGATAAGATGCTTCACCATAATCATTCCTGCTAGGTGGAATCTAATAAACATGAGATCAATGAAGCCAGGAGCAAAACTTTACTAAAAAGTGGGAAACAAAGGCAACTCCTAAGAGAGTCTGAATTCGTCCTATCTACGCACAGCGCCTGCGTCGTTTTCTCAAGCCAGGAGAATGAACAAGAAGAAATCAATCACTTGTAGTAGCAGAACTACATCAGGAAGCTGGTGCTCGTACATAACTGTATAGGAGTAAAGTTGTTTCAACATATTAACGCATGACTTAATCGATAATTGATAATGTCGCCAGTTTGTATTCAGCCAACCATGCAAAGTGTGATCCCAATCGTAATTTGTAGGCAATGAATGACACAGGAAGTAAAGAATTTTTTGATACACAATACTGGGCAAAGATCTATTACAGTTCAAGTTTTTTAACGCTTAAATAAAACCAACGCCGCAAATATATTTTTACAAAACGAATAGTAGATCAAAAAATATATTCTCAAGTGATTAATGGTCAACATTAATAAAAAACGTAGCTATTTCTTCCGAAAATCTATAAAATGTCTCGCAAAACACGTTGTTTTAGTTATGTTTATTTCATCTAGCATTCCCTGTCCACGTGCCCAATTTAAGTGGGAAAAAAGCTTTGCGGGCTTTCTGCATCATCATTAAATTTTTGATGTCATAATCACTTTGAATTATACAGTAATATCTAAAATTCGATTATGATGCAGAAGCCGCGAGCTTTTGATCCACTAAAATTCGGCACGTGGACAGGGTAATAATGAGCACGGTCTATTGCTATGGTCGTTATTTCTAGTTTTTTTCTTTCAAAGTCCTTAAAAGAATTAAATTTTGTAACATTGTCAGACTACCTCGTTGCCTTACAGTGATCCGTTTATAGATCTTCATGGGTGTAAACGTCTCGATGAACGTTGAAAAAAAGGAATCCAATCTTGCAAAGTGGTCATCTATTCTGGCAGTAGACACTTCGTAATCTATCGCCAACACTGACAAATTATTCCGCGTTTCAAAAACTTCGTAATTCAACATGTCAAGAAGATTACTTCGAAAAGATAAATCATAACCTGCAGGAACAGATTTCGAAAAGTTTTCCACGGAATTTGTTAGATCGTTAATCTGGTCATTGTTCGCCCCCGAACTATCGAAGTAGGTCTGAAAAGAACAAACCAATTTCAACAAAATCATCATTTTGCGTTTTAAACTCAATTGTGATAATAAGTTAACATTTCTGGGCACCATTTTATGAAAAAACAAGACTGTCGTATCACAAATCAACTTTTTGTAGCACAAAAAGCATGTCTTCATCGCATCATCATTATATCGAGCCAGCTGCCCATTTCCAGCATGAAGGAATACTGTTAATTGTCTCACGCTGCTCCGCTCGTGTCATGAAAACTGTAGCACCGTAAAATTTCTGTAATGTTGCACGCTGGTTGTGCATAATTGTGTTTGTATTTATGACTACAATACGACTCTGAAGAGTATCAATCAATAAGAAACACGTCTTTCAAATACGTTTAATATGCTTTTTGTGCTGTTAAAATTTCTCTAGCATTGTTTTTGAATCAACTCGCAAAATTATAGAAATATTAAATGTAACAAAAAATCGTTAGGTTGGTGGTTAAAGAGATCGTTAGCGGGGCGAAATTTTTTGGGTTTGATTCGCGGGCCAGTCAAAACAATAAGCTCACAAAACACGCCCGAAAACAGTTAATCGAGGATTGCACATTACGGATGTGGTTACAAAACAAATTCAATGATTTTTAATCTCTCAATCTTGAAGCCTAATGGCCTGCTACCAGGGTTGGGAAAAATTGATTGTAATCGATATTCGATTGTGATATTCTTTACTTTTTGTTCATCGAATGCACTGGAGCCTTTACTTTTTCGAATGAGTATTGAATATGGTCTTGTCTTTACTTTTTTTTCGGCGCAATTCGATATTCCATATTCGATTCTTTTTGTCCAGGTCACTTTATTTCACTTTAGTAAATTTAAAATAATTGTGGGTGTGTCATCATTATCTCGTTTTTGCTGATAATTTTTTTTTGCCAAATAAAAAATTTTTTAGTAGCAAAGTTGCTTCGCATAATACTATGTCCATTGTTTGTCTGCAAGTTACCGCATGAATGTGAGGACTTCACAAAAAATGCTTGGCGTACACCGCTAAATGCTCAGTGTAATATCGAATATTGATTGCAATAATTCTTTATTCTTTACTTTTTTAAACTACCATCAAAATCGATTATTTCTTTACTTGTTGGTGAACTATCGAATACCAATTACTTCTTTGGGTATCGATTCCCAACCCTGCCTCATACCAGGGCTGAATTTATGAGCAGGCTAGGCAGGCTTAAGCCTAGGGCCTCGTAGAAATAAGAGGCTTCGTCACGAACAACCAAGACATTTTTATTTTGAAAATTGACCATCAAGACCTTTATATGCGCAAAGATATGTCTGATCATTGATCATTGCCTGTTACATATGAAATCATATGAAAGAGGGAGAAAGAATCAATGGACCACTTCTGGTTGATTAACATGCGTTGCTTAAACTTCTGGTAAAGTGTATAGTTTAAAATCGGTTGGGATGGTGGTTAAAGAGTATAAAGACATCGCTATCGGCTCGGGAAATATTGGGTTCGATTCACTGGCTGGTCGCAGCTTCTTTTTTCAAGCTCTCCTTTCGAAAACAAATTGCGAGAAAGCTTTCAACTAAAAAGAAAAGGATTTGCGCGATAGCTATTGAAAGGACAGAGTAAAAGATTCTCATGCAGCCGCAAAACGAGCTACGTCTAGTATGTCATATGAATGCTGGTGCTAGCTTGCCAAAGCAATGGTTTTGTATCACTTGCGGTTGCAGAGATTTACTAATAATCTTAGGGGGAGGTTAGTTGCAGCCCCGGTTGGCAAAAACTACGGTCACGAAAACCGCACAAATGTGCTGCACGTCAACTTGTATGCGGGCCTAAACCAAACTAATCAACTGAATAAAGTTCCTGCAAATGACATACACAGATTCATAAGGTCACAAATGGATGTTTTGGTTTTGAGCGTTCTGTACCGGTATCGATTATATTTTTCGTTTGTCTCATCCTTGAAGGTTTACTTGCGGTATTATTTCGATAATTCCTCGAAATTATTGTTTTTATTTACAGTGGATACGACAGACGAGTAACAACTGTTTTACAAAATGCAGTTGAACCTAAATGCTTTCGCATTTTGCTCTTTGGCGTTGTCCCGTTGCAGGATACCTCATGTCCTGTTCAAAAAAAACATATCGCCACAAGATGGGACAGAAGTGAAAATTAATTTACTTGCCCGATGATCAATAATAATTTTACAGAGGTTTAGATAATTGTAGTGAACTTTAAAACCTTCGCATTGTAGCCTATACAGTAAAAAAATTGCGAATAAAAATTAACAGGCCAAAGAGTAACAGCAATTTGAAAAAACGTGACCTAACATGTGCCACTATACTACCTTCCTTTTATTATCTGGAAAGCAGTTGAGCTTGTAGCCGGACATACACATGCATCGCTTTGGTGTCATAATGTACGATGCTGCCGATGTGTCAGCGACGCGTACGTGGTACGGCGGTCAATGCGCATTTAATGATTCCACACAAAAGATACTGGCTTAGTTAGAACAACGCCCGACCACTGACATAACCGGAGGGACATCTGAACGCTGCCCCCACCTCCCTTTAGTGACAAAGCTTAATCGGAAGAGTAGGTTACTTGTAATGTGCTCAAAAAAATTACCGGTACCGGTGCCACAATCTTCGTAATTTTTGTTTTAATATAATTTGTCACCTCGAATTTTTCAATAGCCTTTGTCCTGACAGAGTACAGCAGAAACGAGTTCTATTTTCAAATTTTTTAGAGTAATTTTTTGACTCAAATTTACTTTCATAATCGCTTTTCCATTTGACAGTTAACAAACGACTTTTGTGTAAATATCTCCACACACAGTCTTCTACTGGTAAATATCTCCACATAAGCTTAAAAAAAGCTTCGAGATGAAATCATTATACTTTGCTATACTAAAATTCTGTACCACAAACCAATTGTTTAAAAATGTTTATGTAATTGCAATTTCAAATTTTGATGGTAGCTACCAGTACATAATCCAAAATTACAAGCAAGAGATTTTTTTAGACCCTTCAATGCCTTCATGTCATGATTCATGGTGCTTGTAGCCCAAATAATTTATTTTTGTTTTTCATTTTTTTATTACATTATCCAATAGGCGATAGCCCATATACCTGAGCTATAGCAAAGTCTGCTTACCTTAACTTCGAGCCCAAACATCCAACAAATAAAAAACGCGGCTAACACCAAAAACAGTCTAGATTCGCTCGTATTTGCATCTACACAAACAGGTAATGCTTTACTTAAAACTTATATTACATACATATTTTTATGTAAGACTATATGATGTGGTCTATCAACAGTTGCAGCCCACTAGTAGAGACCACAGCGTTAAGTGTGAAAAAAATCCACTCAAAAAAGTACATTTGTGCTTCGGCTTAACGGGAGCCGGGATCTATACTGTATTCAGACATTTATACAGAAAAATGTCAGCCAGATGCTTAAAATTTGTATTGCATTTGTATTTAGTTGCATATTTATCCTCCTATCACGAGAAAGTGATCAATGCGCTGTACGAGCTCGCTTAGAGTTACCAGCCATCTGTCTACCACACCAAGATGGGGAAATCCCGCCAAGTGCCTTTCCCAACGGCATCACGCAAGTCAATTTGCTGGCTTGTTCTCCGCACTGTCCCTCTAATGCTGAGCGTCAAGCAGGGAAGCTGTGAATACCAATTTTAATTTAAGTCATTGGTTTGACCCGAATCAGAATCAAACCCAAGTCTACAGCTCCAGAGGAGGACGCTCTTACCACTCGGCCATCTAAGCTGTTAAACATGGATCCAAAATAAAACGAGAAGTCATTTCCTCCATAATGCTTCTTGATGCTACGGACAAATTGGGTATTTACTCTTTAAAAACCTGCAAAATATTTTGTTACGTAATAATTTCAGCTCTGGTTAGACCCGATTTGGTACGTGACCTAAGCACGCATTCTTGTAGGCCTACCGGTTGTAAACCATTAAAGTTGTTTTTTTTGTGTACGTGGCTAAAAACTAACAGTTGATATTCATTACGTAATATCCTTACCGTCTATAGCCTTCTGCACTAGCGAAATTACGCTATCAGCTTGTCTCACTGAAAATACAAAAATAGCATAATTAAATCAACCGGAGGAGTGTTACTGAAAAATAAAATCCATTTATTAATCAGCTGTCGGTTTAGGTTTCAATTAGATTCTTTATAAGATACTGCATTTTATGGCCCTAAACATAATCTCAGTAGGCCTGCAGGCGAGCAAAAAGATACAACTTACAGGCTAGAAAATAACACCAATAATATGAAAAATAGCAATACCACTCCAATGCATGCATGATGTAGCACGTACATTTCATACATCTATTTGCTTTTTAGAGCTGTAGTTACGCAGTACTCATTTTGATCGCTGTGTTTTCAGACGGATAGCAAGACCAATTTTTTAAAAACCGGCGAAAAAGTGCTCACAATCCCTTGCGTTTAGTTCAGGGGTAGGCAATACTGTTCCCACGAAAATCCTCATTTGAAAAAATTTTGAAAAATAGTAAGGACGAAGGCCGCACTCATGGGAAGAGCAAAAACAAAGGTCTATATGAAGTGTTTTCAGACGGATAACAAAACCAATTTTTTAAAACCAGACGAAAAAGTGTTCACAAACCTTTGCGTTTAGGACAGGGCTGGGCAATACTGTTCACACGAAGGACCTCATTTGAAAAAATTTTGAAAAGTTTTAGAGCCGAGGGCCGCACTGATTGGAAGAGCAAAAAAAGGTCTACACGTTTGCAGATGTCCTATTTTTCACTGACATTCAGCGCGTAGCTAGAAGAAGGAGAAAAAAAGGTCTTCGGCTGGATTCACGACAGGAGTTTTTTTCTGTAAATGCACGCGGGCCGCATATAAAATGGTCTCGCGGGCCGCACTTTGCCCACCCCTAGTTTAGGAAAACGATCAAAAGCAGAGTGACACGCTGCCAACTGAACAAATGTTAGTTAGTTAGTTGCATGTTTATCCTCCTATGACGAGAAAGCGATCAATGCGCTATACGAGCTCGCTTAGGAGTTGCCAGCCATCTGTCTACCGCACCAAGATGGGGGAATCCCACTAATATCATTACAATATCATTCCATGCCTTTCGGACAGCGTGTGAGTAATTGAACATGTCCGATATGTCCCGTCCGAAAGGTCCCCTGGTAGCCATTTTAAACTTCCTTGGAAATATTCTGGTTTAGAAATGTCACCCAACTTAGATGTATACTCATTACCTTCAGTAAGCACGAGACTCACTTAGCTACCAGTGCAAACGAGATCTTAACACTGTGCGCGAGCTTCCTAAAATCTCAAAACTATCCTGCCTAATTTTTTTTACTTTGAACCAAGAAAAACAGTTTTTTGGTTGTAGCCACCACGCTTCTTGCTCCATCCTTACACAAATATGTGATTTTACCACTAGTGAAACTTCACTTCCTTCACTAAAATGAAACGGCAAATTGATCTCGTGATCACGGAAATATGCTGCTGTCCGATAAGTCCCACATTTTCCCTACTAGAATAGATGGTGCGATGGTAATCAAACGTTAACGTATTTAAGTTCGGTCGCAACTTCTGCAGACAGTGCAGTGTGTGTTACTTCAGCGTAGTTTGAATGAATCGAACAATTTGA
This sequence comes from Trididemnum miniatum, assembly GCA_964006365.1. Lineage (NCBI taxonomy): Eukaryota > Metazoa > Chordata > Ascidiacea > Aplousobranchia > Didemnidae > Trididemnum > Trididemnum miniatum. The sequence goes on from OZ023245.1 coordinate 14,586,552, forward strand.
CCCGTTTTGCTAAGATCAATCTGTTCACGCGAAGAAAGTTGTGAAAGCGGTAGTCATCAATGCTAAAAGATCAACTAGCGCAGCCAAGTACGAAGATTTTTGCGCTATTAGTGACCAGGGCTTTACGCACAGCGTGAATAAGACGAAGCATGATTGGAGAAGAGAACAGTTGAAAACTGCTGCGTTGAACACCTGCCGGTCGAAGGCGTAGGGGCCATCCCAGAACTGATTGCAACATCACTTTGAAAGTTTTAGCCGGCTCGCCTTGGCAAGCCACCAGAGCATCTACCTTTCTTCATGGGGTTTAATATGCTTGGAGGTTCCATCTCAATCAGCTGCCCCATGAACCCCAAGAATAAACTGCTCCAAAAGTAAATCATCGAAGAACCAAACGAAACTTGAGCGACTTAATTAAGCGAGTTAACTATTAAGTGATATTACAAATACCTCTCTGGCTTATATTTCACTATGCAGAAAGCTAAGATGTTTCGTTGAAATTCAAAACAACGATAGCAATATGGTTATTAAATGATTACGTTATTTTTCTGTTGAGAATATCATTCGATGCAAGTTGTTGTCGAGAACAGACGTGTTTCAATGAGCTCTAGCTGAGAAAAAGCGGCAAGGTCTGCGCAGTAAACGTGCGTGCTCGCTGCAAAAATTGAAAACTGAGCAAACAGTAACTGAGTTGTGTCTGAGCTGTAAACTAAATTCAACTATAAGTTAAACAATCTTCAAAATGAATAATATCGAAAACAAACTTGATGAAATATTAAGCACCATGAAAAGCTTGGATCAAAGACTAAAAAAATTAGAAAATTTGGAAAAAAATTCGAGAACTTAGAAATCAAGATGCAAGAATATGACACTAAATTTGAAGAGATCGAAAGTGAACAAGACCATCAAGATGAAAAAATCACTAAATTAGAAGATGATATCGAAGAGCTGAAAGAGGAAAATAATCAACTGAGAAAAGAAGCTGAAACTCAAAGATTAAGTAAAGAACTTTACAGTAAACGCCTTAACTACTTAATTCATGGAATTCCAGAAAATGACTCGAATCCATGGGAAACCCGTAAACAAACGGAAACTGTATTTAAAAACTTTATTAAAGAGGGTCTCAATATCACAGACACGAGCTCAATCTCTTTAGCCGATATACACAGGCTCCCACAGCACCCTATCTATGATAAAAGACATCGTAAAATAACGAGGCCGAATATTATCAAATTTAGCACAATATTTGACAAGCAAAAATTCACTCAAAACCTGAAACATCTTAAGCAATATAATTTGAAGAACAGAGAAGCATGCAGTGCTACAGAATATGTCTATGCTACCGAACATCTTCCAAAAGAGCTGCAAGAGCAAAAAAAGAGACTACTTCCTTTCTACAAAGATGCTAGAAACAACAAGAAAAAAACTGTATGGAAAATCCATAATTGTGAATATTGTTTGTTTGTGGATGACGTACGATTGTATCCAGAACATTAATTCGACATACAATACCATACTCACGGTATTAATCACAAAGGAACACTGATGACATGTATGTATTATGTTAATTAACTGTAACAAGTTAATTAACTGCTCTGGATGGCAGATGCTTTCCCGTAGCCCGGAGCGTTACTCTGTCTACGCTATTTAATCTGGCTGACAGAAACCGAATCTGCCTTAACGGCGAGACACCTAACGATGTTCAAGCTGGGCAGCGGCAAACGTCCTTTTCAGGACGGGGCGATGCGCAGTTTCGGCGCACCGTCAACAAGTTCCAAAGGCCCAGCATTCTCCAACTGAACATCGAAGGCCTCACTGCAAGCAAGATGAGCGTGTTGCATCATCTTGCGTTACAGTGTGAGGCACTCGTCATCCTCTTACAGGAAACCCATTGCACCTCGGTAGAAAGGTTAGATCTTCCGAGCTACCATCTAGCTGGGTTTTCCTTGAGCAGGAAGCATGGTCTTGCTACGTTTGTCCATGAGCGTCTGAAGTGGATCCTAATCGACCAGTCCCCACCAACATCGGAGATCGAGTGGGTGTGCGTGGATGTTGATAACTATAAAATAGTCAACGTCTACAAACCCCCTCCAACACGGATGCAAGCATCTGATCTTCCAGCATTCCCCCATCCCTGCCTCTATGCTGGCGACTTCAACTGCCACCATGTTGACTGGGGCTATAATAATAACAATCCAGATGGTGAATGCCTGGCTGGCTGGGCCAGTGCCAACAACTTCACCCTGCTATATAGCCCCAAGGAGGCCGCCAGTTTCCACTCTGGCCGCTGGAAAACAGACACCAACCCAGATCTTGCATTTGCCAGTGTCGATTTGGACAGTCGCTTACCTGACAGAAGTATCTTAGGAAAGTTCCCAAGGTCACAACACCGACCCTCGCTTATAAGTCCACCCAAACTTGCTCATCCAAAACCGAGCAAGCCTGTAAAGCGATGGAACTTCCGCAAGGCCAACTGGGACCACTATTCTAACCTAACCAACAAACTGGCCAAGAGTATACCGCCACCTGAATCTCAAAACATCGATCAGGTTTACCAGTGCTTTTGCAAGGTAATAAGCACTGCGGCGAAGAAATGCGTCCCTCGTGGTCGACGATCAAACCACATACCTTGCTGGGATGCGGAGTGTGAAGACCTCTATCAGCATTTCCTGCAGTCACCTGGGGGCCCTGATTCGGATAGGGCTGCCACAGCCCTACTCACAAGGCTCGACGGGAAGCGGAGAAATCGCTGGTCAGAGACGGTCCGCAACATTGACTTTTCGCACTCCAGCCGGCTGGCATGGAATACTATAAACAACTTGACTGGTAGGTCACGACAATCCCCTCGTCAATGTCCAGTTTCAGCTGATGCTATTGCTTCTCAGCTGGTTAAAAACGGGAAATACGAAGGTGTGAATCGGCGCTCATCTCGGCTCGTTTTACAGGAAGTGTCTGACCTTTGGAGGGCTGATCCATTACATCCTGCGAATGTCTCCGGGAGTTTTTCCCATCGGGAGTTCGCTGCTGCCCTCCAACATTTAAAACCAGGCAAAGCTCCTGGACCTGATTCCATTTGTCCGGAGCTGATAATCCATGCTGGAGCCAGCTTAAAATCTTGGCTACGTGGCTTCCTATCTTCCTGCCTGCACCACCTCAAAATTCCTAAGATCTGGAGAAGAGCGCTAGTAGTAGCGGTCCCAAAGCCTTCGAAACCTGTAGAGGACCCAAAGAGCTATCGTCCGATCTCCTTGCTCTGTGTTCCCTACAAGATTCTCGAGCGACTTATCTACGCCCGCGTCGAACCTCTTATTGACCCTCTGCTCCCACGGGAACAGGCGGGTTTTCGACGCGGAAGATCCACCGTGGATCAAGTCACTTTGCTCACGCAAAGCATTGAGAATGCATTGGAAGCGAAAAAGAAAGCCGGTGCCGTCTTTATCGACCTGACAGCTGCCTATGACACTGTTTGGCACCGTGGCCTCACCTGCAAGCTGTTGCGGCTTCTGCCGGACAAGCACATGGTTAGTATGATTATGGAGCTGATCCGCAACAGAAGCTTCACCCTTACAACTGGCGACAGCAAGCCTAGCAGGTTACGACGTCTGAGAAATGGCGTCCCCCAGGGATCGGTCCTGGCCCCCCTCCTTTTCAACATCTATACATATGATATCCCCTCCATAACCTCCAAGAAGTTCGCCTATGCCGACGACCTGGCGATACTTTATACATCTGGAGAATGGAAGGAGTTGGAAAGGACTCTAAGCCAGGACATGACTACACTCTCGGAATATCTCCAGACCTGGCGATTGAAGCTTAGCCACACTAAAACGGTGACGGCGGCCTTTCACCTCCACAATCGAGAGGCTAAGCGTGAGCTTAAGGTCTGTAACATCGGTAAGACCTTACCTTTCTGTCCAGTTCCCACTTATCTTGGGGTCAAACTGGACAGATCGCTCACATATCGTCCTCACCTGGAAGCATTGCGCAAGAAGTCAAGTGCTCGCGTCTCACTGTTGAGGCGACTTGCCAGAACAGGTTGGGGTGCTAGCGCTAAGACATTACGCACAGCTGCCCTGTCTCTGGTCTACTCGACTGCCGAGTACTGCGCACCAGTCTGGTGCCGCAGCGTGCACATACGGCTTATCGACAGTGTAATAAATGACGCCTTGCGCATTGTCACTGGGTGCCTGCGTCCCACTCCATCGGTCTACCTTCCGGTTCTTTCAGGCATCCAGCCAGCTGAGCTTCGCCGCCAAGGAGCGACATTCTTCCTAGCCAACCGCAGCTCCCTGGACCCTGACCACATTTTACATGGCCAGTTTCATGAGTCACAGGACGTATGTAGGGAGAGATTGAAATCTAGACGCTCATTTGTACCTGCTGCTCGGAAATTACTAGACAGTCTTTCTGAGATGGACGTCCGTGCAGCCGAGTGGACGAACACGAAATGGGACATGGAGTACTCTGCCAACGCATTGTCACTCCACGCTTTCATTCCCAAGGCTAGCTCCAGACCCTTGGGTATGGGTCTGCCCAGGGCAGCCTGGGTCAAGCTCAACCGTCTGCGTTCTGGTGTTGGACGTTTCTGTTCGTCCATGTACAAATGGGGTCTCGCTCCTCTAGCGAATTGTGAGTGTGGTGCCAGTGAACAAACCGCAGATCACATCATCTCACAGTGTCCCATACATCGAGCACCCCGAGGTATGTTTGGTCTAATGGTTTTGGATGACGAAACAAGATGCTGGCTGAAGTCTCTTACAGTCAGCATCTGACCCAAGCAGTTTGGTGGCCAGGGTGGTAAAAGGATAAACCCTCGGCCTTGGTCCTTCCATCTGTCTTGGAAGAGATGCCCCGCCAAACGACGACGACTGTAATAAGGTGTAAGCTATCTAAAAGCTGTCAATGCTCTCTATGTATGGTTATTACGATTATCTGTGTAGCAGCAGCGCGGTCTCATGCGCAGGTTTAACGCTGCTGCTTCCAAGAGTCTGTTGTCTTTCTTTTAGTTTTTGTTTTTCACTGTGTTATGAAGTGTAACAAATTTATTGATAAGTACTGCACTTTTGATGATAACCTGGATTTTCTTCGCCCTGATCAAACAACCCCTGATGATGAAACTGATAAAATTTTTAAATTGTATGAACACTCTCCTGACTGCAACTATTACCTACCTGACCACTCAATATTTCCTTCTAGACCACCAAACTCTCTTTTTATTTTACATTTAAACATTCGATCACTTACTAAAAATTGTGAATCTCTCTATGAATTTTTACAACCGCTTTCCAATCCTCCTGAGGTCATATGTATTTCCGAAACGTGGATAAGATCACATCCTATAATGAACATAACTATACCCGGGTATGAATTTTTTCACTCTCCCTCTAAGAGCAGAGCTGGTGGAGTTGCAATGTAGGCCTACATTTCCAATAAGTTTCAAACTGAAGTTGTCAACGATTTTAACATTAAATGTGAAGACTGCGAAGACTTGTGGATTAATATAACTCACTCTAAAACTAACCTCAAATATGTAGTAGGAGTTGTATACCGCCATCCTACAAATCAACATGAAAATTTTATTAATGCCCTCAATGACAGCATTATGAATGTAATCAATACGAATCGCATTTTCTATCTGTTGGGAGACTTTAATATTAATTTAGACCCAAACACCTCGAGCCAAGCGGCACAATCGTTTTTGCACATGCTGCTGAGCAATCATACCTTCCCCTTAATACAAAAACCCACTCGAGTTACAAACACCTCAAAAACAATAATTGATAATATTTTAACGAATGATGTAAAACTTAAATTACCTGGTGTCATAAAATCAGACATAAGTAACCACTATATTATTTTCTCTTTATCTTAAACTTGACGAATCAACCTCTTGACTACTTACCATTTCAATTCAGAGATAAAAGCAATTTTAATGCTGAATCTTTTTGCTCTCAATTAGAAACAAACCTGGACTCCCTAAACGAACATTTTATAAATGTCTCACCGGAGAACTTTAACCAACTGTTTACTGATTTTGTTACGATTTTCAAAAATACTATCGAAATGCATGCGCCATTAAAGAATCTTTCACGCAGACAAAAAAAGCTTCAAACCAAACCGTGGTTAACCAAAGGAATCTTGATTTCAATTCGTCGCAAACGTCTACTACATAAAACATATTTCCTGGAGGGTAATCAAGAACAAAAGCGTTTTTACAAAAAATATCAAAACAAACTAACCAAAGTTAAGCACCTGGCAAAAAAATTTTTTTATAAAGAACAATTTACTCTCAATAAAGGAAATCCTCGTAAAACTCGGGATCTAATCAACTCTGCACTTTCGGCTACCAAACAGAAAAGAAAGAAGTCTGCAATTGATCGGCTTGTACTTGACAACAAAGTTATATCTGATAGTAACGGCATAACCGATACTTTTAATAGGCATTTTGCTTCTATTGGAAAAAAACTGGCCTCTGAAGTATCCTCCCCAAATTCATGTAAAAACTTCCTCAAATCGAAAATATTATCTTCAATATTCTTAGAGCCTCCTAGATATAACGAGGTGTATAATCTTATTCATTCACTAGGACTACGTAGAGCTGCGGGGAATGATGGCTTTGACTCTTATTTTATTCGCATATCATGCGATGTAATAACACCCTATATCACGCAACTGTACTCCCACTCCTTCGATTTCGGCATCTATCCAGAATGTCTGAAAACAGCGAAAATCATCCCCATCTTTAAAGCAGGCCTCAAAACAGAAGTAAATAACTACCGACCAATATCCCTTCTATCAAATTTTTCAAAAATTTTAGAAAAACTTATTTACTCACGACTAACCAAATTTCTTGAAAAGCATAAAATACTACACGATAACCAATATGGCTTTCGCGAAAATCTCTCTACCACACATGCTATGCTTGATATTATGAATAAAATAAGTTGCAACATTAAAAACAAAAAAATTACTGGATTAATTTTTTTAGATCTCAAAAAAGCGTTCGACACGGTGTCTCATGATATCCTCTTACTAAAATTAGACCATTATGGTATCCGTGGCAACGCATATAATTTATTAAAAACTTATCTAACAGGACGTAAACAGTTTGTGTCAATTAACGAAGCAATTTCATCCACTGCCGACATAGAATATGGCGTACCTCAAGGTTCGAATTTAGGTCCCATTCTTTTCTCGATATATGTCAATGACTTTTTCAATACTTATGACTCTGCACCAGTTCTATATGCTGATGACACGTGTATAAAAGTGGAAGCTGAAACAACTAATGATTTAGAACTTTTGTTAAATCAGGCAATTGAAAAAGCCAGCAACTGGATGAAAGCTAACAAATTAACAATTAATGCGGCAAAATCAAATATTATGATAATTAATTCAACTACAAAAAACGAAACTCAATACCTTGATGTCAGGCATGAAGGACAACTTATACAACAAACTCAAAATGTCAAATACCTTGGACTATGGATTGACGACAAATTAAAATTCAATGTACATATAAAAAATATCGAAAGAAAAATTGCTTGCGCTGTTGGCATACTTTATAAACTAAGTTCCTTTTTTCCTACGGAAGTACTTGTGCAACTCTACCATGCTCTAATCTATCCTCATTTACTGTATGCTATTCCGATATGGGGATCAACATATAATACTTATCTCCACAAAATCGTTGCTCTACAAAATAAGGCTGTAAAACTCATATCTCGAGTGAAATGGGAGACTAGTGCAATACCTTGTTACGAAACTCTTGATATCTTAAAGTTAGACGAATTGTATAATTTTGAAGTTGCTAAAATTATGTATCATATTTATCACAAAGCTCATCCTCCCAATCTTACCCGTGATTTTATTAAAGTTAACCAACGGCACTCTCTAGTTACCCGCAGATCCAACTCTCATATGTTTACTTCACCGCTTCTTAAAACGACCAGGTTACAACAATCGTTTCTATTCCAGGGGGTAAAAGTATGGAATTCCATTCCGCAAGACATTAAAAAATGTTCTTTTAGAATATTTAAATCAAATTATAAAAAATTTCTTTTAAATAAAGTTTAAGATAGGAGGGCAAGGGTGGTTTTAAAAGTCGAAAATTAAATACACTTCTACTGTTTCTACTGTCTATTCTTTTTGTTAATTTTATTTCCGTTGTCACTGTTAATTCCATTCAGTACAAAATGCACTCGATTTACCTTGCAAATTCGGGTTGCTCTTTGTTGAGCTGCCTGAATAACCGTTGGGGGCTGCTCGACCAGAAGACTGTAATAGTCCCTTCGCAGCCTCCAGTCGAAGTACCGTATAATTGTTTAAAATTACTTTATTTATTTACTTTGTAATATAGCTAGCGACGAATAATAAATGAACTGAACTGAACTGAGAATACACAGTACAATAAAAGCAAAACGTCAAAAAATCTTCTATAGTTATGGTGCTAAGCCTGCGTTTTCAAATTCACCAACTTTTGGCCCAGCACTTGCAGTTTACCTGAGTAAGTCCGCCCACCAGTAAGTTATGAACAATACTAACCTATCTTGCTCGGAAGAGAAGTGACTGGACTGGGGGAAGGTTTCTCTGAAAAGTTACATCTTGTTATAAGCTACTATAAAATTCATAATCTTATCTCAAAATACCAGCTTTGCTACCTCGGCTCTGCCTGTTGTATAAGTACTGTAGTAGATGTCGGATGTGGGCCTATCGTTTTTTGCCTTATGGATTTCACTGATAAAAGATACGTTTACCATAAGAGCTACTTCATTAAAATCAATCAATCTGGTATCGCACAATTGTATTTTTTTTTGTATTTCGTGGCATGTTTATCCTCCTATCACGAGAAAGCGATCAATGCGCCATACGAGCTCGCTTAGGAGTTGCCGGCCATCTGTCTACCACACCAAGATGGGAAAATCCCGCTTAGTGTCTTTCCCAACGGCACAACAAGTAAACTTGCTGGCATTGTTCTTTACACTGTCCTTTTGATGCTGAGCGTCAAGCAGGGAAGCTGTAAAGACCAGTTTTAAAGTCATTAGTTTGACCCGACTTGGAATCAAACCCAAGTCTACAGCTCCCGAGGTAGACGCTCTTACCACTCGGCCATCTGTTTATTAGTATATGCGGCCTAGCTAAGCAATTACAGTGTATACGGTCTAGCTGTAGCGACAACGATCAAAAAGGGGAGCAGTTTACGTTTACTGTTATATATTAGCCCATTATTTTTTTTCTAAAGCCGAATAATTGCAGCTAAGGTTTTTATGTTAGTTAAGCACAAGCATCATAGAGTGCTTCCTACGTTCACAGCTGTGCCGCCTAGAAGCGGAGATGGGCACACCACAGCTTCTCACACGCTGCAGTTGATATCACGAGTAATAATGAAAAAGAAGACAAGCTATAAGTTATTTTAATAAATCTCATTAAAAATCGTTGTAGCGAGAAACGAGACTGTAAAAAGAGTACGAAGCACTAACTCTACTAAACTTATTGGCTTGATGTTGCAACTATCTTTGGTACGATGTAGTATTCTAGATGAATTCTCTTTAGCTTTTTTATATGTATACCGGTACCGTTAATTCCAACATCTTGTAAAATGTTTTTTCAAGCAGACTACTCACTCAATCCCAACCTGAGATTTCAATCTGAAGGAGAAAGTCTCAAAAATCTCTCATCTTAATTCGAATTTTAATGATCTTCACTTAAAAAGTTAAAATTTTTCCGAGTTTTACAATACCGCAAACTTTTGAGCTCTTAATTCGAATTTTTATCATACATATACATACAGAATGGCACTTTTACCAGACAAGGGATCTTTCTCTTTAAAGTAAAGACCAAACCATCTACGAGTGTGTGCTCTTGCACCGCACAGTCCCTTGAGAAGCAGAGAGTAGCTTGGATTTGGATTTAAAAAGCCGGATTTAAGAGTTTTTCACGGATTTGGATTTGGATTTAAAATTTTCTTTTTGGTGGATTTGGATTAGGATTTAATTGTATTAATACAGTAGAATTTGCTGAATTTGATTTTTTTACCAATGGCAGTTTTTTCACAGTGCATGAAATAATAGCATATAATAAAGTAACACGGATTTGGATTTATTATATTGTAGTTTTTGGATTTGGATCGGATTAGGATTTTCATAAAAGTAAATCCGCTACTCTCTGTTGAGATGGGAAAGGGGCAGCTTGCCACATGACACCATTTTGGTGGGCTTAAGTGATATCTGTAACGACATCACTATCGGCGCGGGGTCTAGGGTTCGATATTCGGGCCGTTCAAAATGAACACGGCGTTGTCAACGGCTCGACTGTCACGACGTTTTTGGGAGGTAGAAGCTGTGTTGCCCAGACATTATAGACTCGGAGATGGCCCCAGCCACTCATTAATTGCTACACTCTTCGGTGTAAGGTCGCAAGTGCTAGGTTTGGTATAATGAAAATTTGATTTTTGAAAAACTTTTAATCTTTTCTAGTTGGAGCAGAAGAAAAAAGTAAACACTGTAAACACTAGCTTTTCATTCCTCCCTGGTGATAGGGATTATGTAATGACGCACCTGTTAGTATGCATCATTACTGCACCACTCTTCTGAGGCACATTCTTACATTTATTCTTACGTCTTCAGACATTGCCTACCGTGCGCAAGATTACAAAGCTTACCTTGTTGGGAATTCAGTTGCGAGTCTTCTGCATAAAGTATTTTTGAGTGAATAGGCTACAATTAACGATAGGAAACATTTAAAAGGTTTACAAAAATATCTTTGGAAGTTGTTCAACTGAGATTTTTTACAAATGATCCTTTTAGATTCCCGTAAGCTCCTATAATGAGACCTGATAAGGTCAAACAGTGGCTGTCTGGGGATTGAATAATCTTCTACAAAAAGGTTCAAGTCTATAAAAAAACAAAATTGTACCTACCAGAACTAATGAATTGTTGTTCTTCTTCTTGGTCTGTTTCCTCCTCTACAAACATATTTAATTGTTTATATCAATAGCATACCAAAAGCAAAATGTTTGGACCTTCGAAGCGATACTAACTAGACTTACTAGAGAGTTGTAAGCGGGAACAATTGCGAACTCAACTTCCCTACATTAGCATTTGCCCGGGTTCGTAAATGAGTGTCTACTTTCTAGTGAGCTATGGAAGTTGTTTTTCAGGCAGCGTCGGCATTGCGGCGCAGTGGTTTGGAGCGTCGTTTTTAAGACGACCATGATCGCAAGGTTAATGGTTCAACTCCCAACTTAGTCTCATTGTTGCGTCTTTGGATAAGATGCTTCACGATGATTATCTGTGCTTGGTGGAACCTGGCAAGCAGCAAATTAAAAAAGTCAAATGAAAATTCAACCGGAAAACTCGGAAACAAAGGCAACTCCTAAGCAAGTTTGGATTCGTCCTACGCATAGCGCTTCCGCCGCTTTCTCGTGATAGGAGGATAAAGATGAAGAAATCAATCAAATCAATCACGTTAGAGATTTAGCCAGTTACGATGAATTTGATCACAGCATTGGAGGAGCAGCAGTTTTCTGATGCCGAAGACAAGCAATAACATTATCAAAAAATTATCAAGACCAAAATAAAAGGCCAAAAGCAGATTCAAAACGAGAAAAAGTTTTGGTTATAAAAAAGAAATAGAAGAAAGTAAAAATAATGCGAAGAGGGACGGAGTCGATGCATGTAAACTTATACGTATTATATCTCACCGTCTGATAGCATTGTTGTTGCCTATTTGCTGAGCTCTATCTACTCCCCAATCACGGGTCTGTCATTATCTGCAAGCGAAGTGCGTTTTATTTCTACATGTAAACATAAGGTCGATACAGTGCGAAAATTGAATATTACGCTCCCTTGATTAATGTTCTTGGTTGAGCCCTCTCCTTTGGAACTCACGGTCCTTGCAATGTACGTAGCCTACTGTAGCTCATCGCTTGTGCTTGGAGCACTTTGGCATGGGTGAAGATTTTTTATTTTCTGGTAGCATCAAGGAAGACTTCCAATTCATTTCTTTGTTGATAAGAAGGATAGTAATGTAGCTAGTGAGTAGCGTGGTCTTCAGTGACCAAAATGAAAGAGGATTCAAATGGGTGTTAAAGTTGCACTGTCTTGCCATTTTTTTTGCTTTACATCCACTTTTCAGTGTCTGTCGCTTTTAGGCTAAGTTCAAAGAGTTTTAATTGAGTTTTGAGTAAGCTCAGAGCTCAATAAACTTTATTCGAGATCGAGTTCAGAAATTTTTGTTTTTTTAGTTTAGTTTGTCAAAAAAGAGCGAGTTCAGCAATTCCTAGACCTGGGTGAAATCAGACAAACTCAATCAGTTTTGGCCCGACCGATGGGCTTGGTGAAGAATATCTGGAGTGGTTGGTCTTGGGATCAATTCCAGAGCCGGTCAAATCAGTAACAGTGTCGCCAACGGCTCGCTACTGCTTCTATGATTTTAATTTTTGCACAAAGGCATGTGCTCGAGTTTTGAAACAAAAAACTGAGTGCCTTTGCCATCGGCTTTTTTTAGGTTTAGGCATTTTTAATGCTTCAGCTATGGATCTATGATCAGCAAAGACTATATATCGGTATGAATTTTGAAACTAAGTTTATGCTGCGATGTTAAGAAAACACTTCGCGACAGTAATTTTTAAAACTGTTCGTTTCGACTGGTGATGACTGCTGAATTTACATTTTCAAAACGTCTAGTTTTAAGAAATACTGAGGCTTTATTTTCTTGCTTAACCTATTTTTGTCTTATAAGCTTATTTATTACATTTCGACATCTTTTGTTTCAGGCTAAAACTCATACAGCACGTTAGTTAGTTCTGCATCACCTAAAATCTCACTTACCTCCGAATGTGCAAGACATAGCGCGATATGAAGGACGTTTTTTTGATCACTTCATACTTTTTTCTTCCGATTTTTGAGAAATTATGTTTCTCCCAATAATCATTTTTATGGCTGTGACGTCATAAGGCTAAATCTAATGGGTGAAGAAGCACAATCAAGCGTCTCAACCATAAACCTCTTTTTCTTTACATTATCTGAAGGAAAAAAGCGACGAAAACGTTCGATGTAGGTGGTTCCAGGAGGGCCGCGACCAAAATTTAAGTCACCCTAAAATTTTAGTTGTAAGCTTACAGATAATGCATTAATACTTCGATGCCTTTAGATGGACAAAAACGCAAAAGTAGACATTTTTTTATTCCTTGCCCCCCTCTAAGAAAGTTCTGAATTGCCTCTCCGTTCTCTCTTTCTCCGCGAGGTGACGCTCATAATCTGGGCTCAGAGAAAATCAGAAGTTGGCTATGCGTCTGGCATACTGGGCTTTGCAGCACTGGCCTATGGTGAGCATTTTTTAAAGGTCCATCACCAGCAGTCCAGCACCACTCCAACAATGTGCTGCCACATTCCGGCATTTATAAAATAGTATTGCGTGGAAGAGCTTGAAAGTTCAATGCGATTATGCGAACCGACATCAAACGCTTTTTCATGCGATTTCGTTGCTGAGCTGAAATGATTTAAAATCAGCGAACCCAACTTTTATCCATGTGCTATGCTTTCCGTTGAAAAAAGGGAACCTAGCCATCAAAACAGCTTGGACCTGTTACTGCATCCCTGATAGCCAATCTCTGATTTGCTAGGATGACGGATTAAATTTAAATTAATATACATAATTTAAATTAACTATAACCTAACTTATAATTTTGTTATATTCTTCTTAAGATCATAAAAATTCGCATCGCATTCATATGCTATTTATTCAAAACAATATGTAGGCCTATCCTAAACCGGGTAGTTTAAGGTGAAATGCAGAACCATTCAAATCGCACGAACATTAAATTACATCAATCATTTGTTGGTGTCCCTCACTTTCGGCTGGAGCCCCACCACTTGATTTTCTTTGGAGACGGCACCGCCAGGCAGTTGAAGTTAATTTCAAGGTCAGCGCCCTTAATTTTATTTTTTCTGTTTTTGCGCACTTCATTATTGGATTGCAAGACCAGAGACCACGTAGTATAGTGATATGCCGTTTTAAGGTCTTTCTATCAGCAAACGAGGTGACTTAATTGCGGTTATACCTAACTGAAACGTCTCCGAATATTAAAAAACTCGCTGAAACTCACTCATTTCACTAAAAAAACACAACTATATTTTAGGCTTACCATACATCCTCCTTTTGGAGGACAAGTCCTCCTTTTTAACAAAAAATAATTTGTCCTTCGAGGACGCTAAAAAATGCCTGAATGTCCTCCTTTTTGGCATATTGAACAGCGAAAACATGACAAATTATTGTTACACGAAAATTTTGGGAAGTTTCAGCTCAAACTAACACCACGTCATGACCTTTTTTTACTTTTTTTGCTCTTCACTTGATTTTGAGCGGAAAATTAAGCAACTGCGGACGCGATGATCTTTTCTTTATTTGTGTTTTTGCTCTTTAGGCCACTTGATTTTGGGCGGAAAATTGAGCATCTGCGAACGCGATGACGTTCTTTTTTTTTTTTTGCTCTTCACTTGATTTCGGGCGGAAAATTGAGCATCTGCGGACGCGATGATCTTTTTTTGCTCTTTACTTGATTTTGGGCATCTGCGGACGTGATAATCTTTTTTTTCGCTTTTCACTTGATTTTGGGCGGAAAATGGACGTAATGACCTTTTTTTTCGCTCTTCACTTTATTTTGGGCGGAAAATTGGGCATCTGCGAACGTGATGACCTTCAAAAAACCTGTCCTCCTTTTGAGCAGTGAAAATATGGTGATCCTATTATACTTGCTAGTTTATTGATTGATGATAAGCCTCCTAGTCCACTTTTGTAGAAGGCTTTTGAGCAGCAGTGCTTGCAAAGTGCGGGTGGGCCGGAAACGCGTTCCTACTCCACTACACCCCTGGGCTTCAAGAAAATTCGGTTGAAATCGACAGAGGTGGGTGCGCATGAAACTCTAATTTTGGGTTCGGGTCAGGTTCGAGCCTATATTAGTCGGTCCCGTTTACAACGTTGTTGTACCGAGGACCATAAACTAAAATATCGAACGACCATAGAGCTCTCGCTTGATTGCTTGAGTTTATTCCAGATATCAAAATAGCAATTAACAGTCATTATTACAGACAGTATTTTTTTTTTATGGGCCTAAGCTGCAAGCATTTTATACAGATTCAACGAATAGTTTCTCGCACAAAACACGGCTTAGTTCATTACACTCGACATTTCTGAGCAGCAGGTCCGATGTCGACAAACAAGCGCATTGTTTGGAGTCTGCATCATCCGGATAATCATGAGCCCATAAAGAAGTTGATCTTGTAGACCGCGAAGTGGAATTTTCACTGAGAAGCAGGGAATTCCAATGCCAAGTGTTCTTTGTTTTAACTAGTTCAGTCCAAAGGTTGGAAACAGTAGTCAATTGCAAGCTAAATCTCAACACTCTGAATAATAAGTGTACGTGTTTGCAGCTGTCAAAAAATTTTATCAGCTCCGATGACCAAGTGGTAAGAGCGTCCGCCCCAGTAGCTGTAAACTTGGGTTTGATTCCAAGTCGGGTCAAACCAATGACTTTAAACTTAGTATTCACAGCTTCCCTGCTTAACGCGCAGGATTAAAGGGACAGTGTGGAGAACAAGCCGGCAAGTTGACTTGCGTGGTGCCGTTGGGAAAGGCACTTAGCGGGATTCCCCCATCTTGAAGTGGCAAACAGGTGGCCAGCAATTCCTAAGCGAGCGCGTTATAGCGCTTTCTCGAGATAGTAGGATAAATATGCAACTAAATACTAAAATACTGCTTCACAGCTTCCTTCAAAAGAATGGTAATAAGTTTACTTGTTTGGAGTGTTGGGAAAATAATTGGTAGTCAGGTGACTGGCAACGTTTAAGCTAGCTCGCTACATCATCTCGATCCTTTTCTTAGAGGAGAAGAATGAATGAATAAATACGCTATACCAACAGCAATAAATATTCCGCAAATTCAGAGGTCACTACTTTTAACTTCTTGGTTTTAGATTTCGATCGGATATTTTCTTTTAACAGTTCACCACTAGTCAGCTTCTCATAAGCAACCGTTTCCCAATACCGGTAACCAAATTCTTTTTCTCTTAGTGTGTAGTGTAAGCAATTTTTTGCAATTTCCAGCAAAGTATACAAAACATATTGAAGATGGTGCAGCTAATAAAATCAACCGGCCAATTAGATCAGTTATTGTGCGCACGTTATCAGAGTGGGAGGTCTAAGGTTCCAATCATAGTGTCGCCAACGGCTCGCCACCGTTGCAACGTTTTTTCGAAGGTGTTATGCCCACAATGCTCAGGCGCAAAGACGCCAAAAATGGGCCCCGCCACTCGTTACACGCTTCCGCGTAATACGGCGAGTATAATGAAGATTTTTTTTACTCAGAACCATAATTCGACTGTCTTGCAGGATATCTACGAAATTAATTTCAAATCTTTACAAACGAAGGGACCAGTGACTGATTTCAGGTTTTCTGGTTAAAAACAAATGCTTATTGCTTGTTAATTATGGTGGGTAGCCAAACGGTGCTTGATGCTTCTTAGCTTTATGCATCAGCAGAAACTTCAACATACAATACTTACTGCCTGATGTGCATATCTCGTATGCCATACCCGGCTAAATGCCCTCCAAGCGATATGCAATGTGCATTGGCATCTTTCCAAGAAGAAAGCATGCCATTATACTTGTATTGAAACCCATTAAGCGGTGTTACCCACTCATCTTCCAACTCTCTGTAACCTAAACACGAAAAACGTAAAAGTGTCAAACAATGGGTGCGAAAAGCACAAATTGGGTACAGTGAGCCGTTGTTTTAATACTAAGAGACTACTGAACTAGGGATGTGCCGAGTCGAGTCCGAGTACTCGGCCGAGTAATAAGACATTACTCGGACTCGTCCGAGTATTAATTGATACTCGGCCGAATATTAAACCATTATCATTTTGACCTTTATTTTGCTTTTTATCCGAATTTGAGTCGAAATTAGGACTTCTACGGACGTGATAACCATTTTTTTGCTCTTCACCTAATTTTGAGTTCATATTTTGACGTCCTAAATACTCGGACTCGGCCGAGTAATATCGTGAACACTCGTTACTCGGCGAGTCCGAGTAATTTTCCTTGAGGCACATCCCTATACTGAACGTTGTGAGTCTGTTGAAGTTACAAAGGCTTATCCAATTACATGCATCACTAAATCAGTGGTTCTTAACTCTTAGAGACTACTAACCCCCGAAACACTGGAACGAAATTTACACATCCCTCTTTAAGGACAGGCAGCAAGTAACATCTAATGGCAGTAGCCTGCAAAGGAGATATTCATATCCTACTGTATTTGTATATTCGGACCCATTGAAGCGGTCTTTGAAAAGTTCATGAACTCCAAACGAAGAAACCCTGCCCTAGATCCTTCACATTTCCCGGTTGAGGCGGGAACGGATGTTACATTACCTCAACATTTATAACACAGTTCTCATCAGTGCAATTGATGTGAGTCACAATCACTTACGGCAGATATCGTACATGGTATGATTTTTTCACTAGAGATTTTAACTAACCAACCAGGCTACGAAAACCCGCAAAAAACCTTGCCAAAACTGTCCACTAGTGAAAAAGTGTGAACCATGGCAGGCGCCGACCACAAGACATAGCTGTATGTTATTGTTGTGTAAGGTCACATTAGGTAGAACTAGGTGAAATTCAATTTTCTTCTCCACACTTTAGTGTTAAATGATAACTTGCTGTGGTTGTGATCAAGGTATTCGCTATCAATCAACCAAGTTTCGAACCTGATCTTTCGGCTAATGGCTGCGTTCAAATACCAATAAGATTCGAAGAAGTACTGTGCTGTAATGCAACTTCAAATGATCATAAGGAAAGCTTTCGCTTTTCTGTTCTTCGAGTTTGTACCTTAGCAAAACTACCTACTTTTTGTATTTAAACAAAAATTGCGTTATTAGCAGCCGATCATTTCCTAAATAAATACTTTTAAGTGTTCACCCTTTTTCGTGCACTAAGCGTTAGCGTACCATACACTTGGCCCGTGTCGTGCTTGCATTGCTCGGTGTCGCTAACAATCATAATTATTATTATAATTGCTTGTCACATCAAAAAAATTGCAAACATGCTAATTTTCTCGAAAAACAAAAAGAATTTCAATCTTTTGTCAACACTCATGCTTAAAATATGGTTAGCACCACGCTAATCCTTCCCTTGAGTAGAAGCAACTTTGTTGATTATTATTAGATTTTGGAGAAAACCAAATACTCAAATAGATATGACTTTGATGTAAATTTGATAAAGATTCGGTGAGACACCGTAACATCCCTTATTATTATTATATAATGCAGCTGGCAGCAACTGTTAGCCTGTTATCACCTCTCTCTTCTCTAATTTCTGTTCGATTAACTGTCTTTGACGTTGAATTGTACACGTTGCTTGTGTTCTGGGCTGCATCAATAGTACGGCTCGATTCCATTAGTTCTTGTCTCATTCTCATCTGATTTTGCATAAGTGGATTTGTCACATTTATATGTAATTGTCTATGCTCCATCAAAGTTTTTCCCGCGTAGCTGTTAACCATTTCGTCATAATGCGATATCAACTTGTTGTATTCCGTGTTAGCGTGGCTTTGAACCTCCCTCAGCAATTTTTTACGAATTTCTTTCATGTCAAAAATTGTCTAAACCACACATTATTTTGAATTACAAAAACTTGAAAATCAGTCGCTTGGCGGAGCTTTAACAACATCGTTATCGGTGCGGAAGGTCAGGGATTCGATTTCGAGGTTAGCAAAGTCGGATGCAGTGGCGCCAACCATTCGCAACTGCTGCGATGTGCTGTCTTCAAGTTAGAAGCTGTGTTGCCCGAGCGCTTAGCCACGGAAGTAGGCGTAGTACCGCGAACAGGTACAATAAAGATATGATTTTGATTGAAAAATTGAGTAGTCCTAGCGACTATACATGTTATCTTTACAGTAACACGAGTGGGCCTAATTAAAGGGAAAAAAAAAGAATATAAATGAAAGTAGGAACAAGTAGTAGATACCATGCGGCATCTCACGTCTTGACACTATTGGAAAAAGGTGATTTTGATGCGAGTGCAAATCAGAGTCCACCAGCGTAAAGTCCGAGTTCATGTCAATTGCACGAAAAAATTTCGGGTCTTAGTCCGGTTAATGGAAAAACTCAAGTTCGA
Organism: Trididemnum miniatum; assembly: GCA_964006365.1. NCBI lineage: Eukaryota > Metazoa > Chordata > Ascidiacea > Aplousobranchia > Didemnidae > Trididemnum > Trididemnum miniatum. The sequence goes on from OZ023245.1 coordinate 14,605,724, forward strand.
ATCCGTGAGTTTACTAATGCACGCAATGAGGCTCAATCTAGTTTTGTATCAAATCTTTACGGCTGGCCTTTATTTAAGTGCAACATCTACAAAATGTGGTAAAAACCAATTCGACCATTATTTTGATTTGGACAAGCTTTTGCAAATTAAATCAAATGGCAAATCATGGCGGACAAAAAAACAAACGCAAAGCAGAAATTTTTGCTCTCACATGCCAATACTTTTAAAAATGTAAGCCTAGCTATCACAATTCAGTAGGTAATAGCAGGGGCGAGCCCAGAAATTTGAAAGGGGGGGGGGGGGGAGCCGCAATTTCTGTTTCCGTTTCCACTGAAAATATCGGTGAAGACCAAAAAAAAAGATCTTCACGTTTTTCGACGCCCAATTTCTCCCCCAAAATCAAGTGAAAAAAGGGTCTTCACGTCTTTCGTCGTCCAATTTCCCCCCCAAGTTTAGGTGAAGACCAAAAATAAATAAAGGTCAATACGTATTCTAATGTCCTGTTTCCACTGTTGCGGATCCCCGACCCCAGTGTCCCCCCCCTGGATACGCCCGTGGTAATAGTAACAAAATCAAATCTTCATTATACTCGCGGAGTTGCGGTATTACGCCGAAGCCTCTGACGAGTGACTGGGCCCATCTCTGCGTCTTGAGCGCCTGGGTAACACAGCTCCGAAGAAACATCGCGAGCTATTGGCGACACTGTGTCCCATTACACTGGCACAGAATTCAAATCCATGTTCTCCCGCACCGAGAATGATCATGCTTAACAACTGAGGTAACTGACCGGCTGCACTAATAGTAATTAACTAATTATTAACCAAATCATTCCTCAATGTTGTGTCTGAACATACTGTAATTTTGCTCAAAAACCCAACTGACTACGATGTGAAGTGTCGTTTTTGTGATTAACGATCAACGAATTATAATAGCAAGAGGCGATAACGCGGATCGTTTGGTATTTTGGCTTTCTTTACACCTTCACGGATGCTGCTGCCTGCTAGAAACGCCGTGTGAGAAGCGTTTAAAATGACGTAATTAAAGCGTAGGAGACAAGACAACGTAGCATTTGTTAAAAGCACAAAAAGTTTTATTTTTATGCTTCTAATGCTGAATTTGTGACGGCAAAACTAAAAACCTCACTGTCCCTTGTATCATTTTTCACGATGCTGTAGTTCAAGTCATCAAAAAGTAAAAGACTTTCCAATCCATGTCCAAGGAAAAAATTACGAGTCCGAGTCCAAGTCTTCAATAGCTGGTCTCGAGTCCTACTAACACTGTACTTTATAATTAAAACCCACACGTGTCTGCATTCAAATACTGCATTAGCGAAGTCCGAAACTTTAAATTAAGAATTGGGCGTGAAAATCAGACAGACGCCGAGAAAAGGCTCAACATGTACTCAACATAAATAACAGAGAGTTGGATTTTTGCAGACATGATTGAAAACAAATAACGGGATAGCATGATGCCAATGAGCTAAAATATCTGCCAGAAGTGTTGCAAACTGAAACCGGTGACGGGCACAATAAACCTTTCTGCACTAAAGCGATGACGATAATCGATAATGTTAAAAAAGCCGTAAGCGAAACCGATAATCGATGAATCTCAATTTTTAAAGCGATATCGGTAATTGATAAATTAGTGCCGGTGAATTTTTCTGATAAATGTTGAGATAAATTCTCAATGCGTTTGACGAAGTTTTTTTTGTACCGGCAAGTCAAATTGCAAAAATGTTTTTCCAGATTTTTCAGGAAAAGAGAGCAGTTCACGGACTCTGCCGTGGCATTAAAGAAAACTGAGATTTTTTTACATTGCAATAAGACTTTATGGACACCAAGTATTTTTTCCACCACGCCAACTCACAAACTTTGAACATCGTGTGCATAAAGAATCGTTTATCGAGATAATTTATCGGCGATAACAAAATATATTACAAAAGCGATATCGGTAATTGATAAATCAAAACAATTTTGAGCGATCACAATAATCGGTAATAAATTATCGCCGATAACTATCGCCAACAAATTATTACGATAAATGCCCATCTCTGATTGAAATTGTAGCTTTTGCGCCTCTCAGCAAAACTCACCACACTCGTGGTTAGCTTTCTCAAAACGGCAAGTACTGTACTTTTAAAGGGCTATTTATTTCGGCCAATATTGATTGTAAATACTATATGCTGCATGACAAGTCCATTTTGGGCCTGTGTGCCCCGTCAGAAGAATACATGGGTCTCTCTAAAAAGACCGAAGGCCTCATTTCATCTTTTTTTTCATTTCATTTAGTTGCATATTTATCCTCCTATCACGAGAAAGTGATCAATGCGCTATACGAGCTCGCTTAGGAGTTGCCGGCCATCTGTCTACCACACCAAGATGGGGGAATCCCGCTAAGTGCCTTTCCCAACGGCACAACAAGTAAATTTGCCGGCTTGTTCTCCACACTGTCCCTTTAATCCTGAGCGTCAAGCAGGGAAGCTGGGAATACCAATTTTGAAGTCATTGGTTTGACCCGACTCGGAATCAAATCCGAGTCTACAGCTCAAGAAACAGACGCTCCATACCACTCGGCCATCTGAGCTGTCTTATTTGAAAAAGTTTGCTGAATAAATGTGAAAGTGGTGACTGCTCCAAAATAGGACTGCCAATTGGAAGATATATTTTTAAGAAAAAAAAAAAACATTTGCTACTTAGAGAAAAGGATTACATGTCATACTAGGAACTTGCTTTTGCAGCTTTTGCTATCTTTGACATTACTCACAAGGTCATTACCTACGCCTCACCTTAACGTGGAGACCAAGAGATAGCGCAAAGCAAATAAAAATCATCGTCCATGAGAAAATTTTTGCTTCGCGTAGAGTCGGTACCGGTAACTTTATTATGTTTTCTGGAATGAAAGTATGGTTTTCTGAATGATCAAATTTAAATCTTTGTCATACTTGCTGTATGACGCCAAAACGTGCAACGAGTGAAGGAGCCCATCTTCCCGGGTTAACGCTTAGGCAACACAGTTTCTAACTACGAAGAACGTCGCAGCGGTGGCGAGCCGTGGGCGACACTGTGTCCGATTTGACCTGGTCGTAAATTGAACCTCAGACCCTTCGCACCGAAGGCGATGTCGTTACAACCGCGCCAATGGTGCAAGAAAAACATAAATTGAAACGTTTGTTCCGTGACACCAAATGCTTGTAAAGTATTCGCATATTTTGAAAATACCAAACACAAGATATACGTTGGAACTCTTTACATGAAAGTAGTTAAAATAACATGGCACGGCACATAGATCAAAGTTTTTTTGACAGCAATCAAACGCCTACTAAAAAAAACACCGTAGAATTGGAGATTTTGACCAAAGCCTAGTTTGCAACCCTAAAATTACACCGGTCACCTTTCTCCCAATTAAGCCGAAGTGCTTTTAAACATGTGAATGGGTTTGGACTGGCAAGGTTGATGTATCCACATAAAAAAGTATGTGGTCTAACTTCATGCTCAAAGTGTTAGGACTGTTTTTTACCAACTACTGTACTCTGCATTAGTTTTTTGAACTCTTACAGGCTCGCAAGCAGTTTTTGACTGCCTAAAATAACATTGCAAGAAAATGCTCCTCAGTTCTAGTTATTGTTTTCTAAGTCAATTTTAGGACATGATTTTATTTCTTAAAATGAAAATCAGACCCCAAGAATTAGGAAAAATTATGGAGAAAATAGCTTTTTTAAGTCAAGTCTTTTCAGGTCAGTTTTGGGATCCGAACATTTCCTTGAAAAAACTGCTTTGCTTGCAATAATTCTGAAGGTACAGATCACAAAATAAGGAAGAAATAAAACGTTTAACTCTTATTCTATGATTGAACAGAACTGATCTTGCTCATGGAAACACTTACTTTTCTTTGGCGGTTTAGGAATTCTACTTGGGGGTGAAGGAGGATGAATGACAAAGACTTCATTTTCTACATGCAAAAAATTAGCACTCTTAGAAAAATTGAAACTGCTGTCAGTAATCAGTATGGCATATGCAATAGATAATCCACGAGTATGGACAGCCCCTGAGAACAGCCTGTAGCCGTCCTCGCTGGAAATTAAACTTGCCATAATTTTTGTAAGTCTCTGTTCAACCATCTTGTAAATAAAAAAAACAACAACAGCGTTTAGTATTTCACATTATCATTCGGATCTTGTCCGGTTTTCCACAGAAAGAGTTCGACGAGCAGTAAAGCCAGAGCTATTTCTAGTTGGTCATAATATTTAGCTTCAAAACTAACGGTAACAGCACATTAGCTACTAGGCTGAGTTTAGCTAAAAAATAAATAACTTAGAATAAATAAACACAATAAAAATAAATGAATGAACACGCTTTAGCCAAAAAATGATTGTTTTGTTTTTACGCTGAGTTTGACACGAAAAATATCACGAAGTGGCCTATTCAAATAATTTGAATAAATCCGACCACTCAGTCGATAGCACCATGCTTTCGATATATGTTATCAGTATGGCGCTCCCAAAATAAAAATTTGGGAAAGCATCTTAAATAACGGGAAAAAGCAACACCTAGAATTTTCTAGAACATGATTTTCCAAGCTCACATTGAAAAAAGCACGTAGCCCAAGGATAGGAAATTATTTGCCCAGAGGGGCCAGTAGGACAATATTTTGAAAGAGATGACGGAAGGCTGAACTAAAGTATGCGTAATATCAATTATTATGTTTCTTCACAAAAAGCAGTTTTAGCTAGCATTGTTTTGATAAGCTGGTATACCACTGTTGCAAGTAGAAAAAGAAGTTGTTTAAAAAAAAATAACGTCAAATTCTATGCTTGACATAATCTTTACTGCGTGGTTTTGAAATCATAAACGTTAGAATTACAAAATCGATTCTGCAGAAAGAGACTACTGTAATAGCGTAAAAGCTTTAACTTTAAAACATACTTTAATCAAGGACTTTCCGGAGTTAAGGCCAAAGTCAGTAATATTAATCAATTTTTCTACCCCATAGCTATAACTTACCATTGGTGAATGTGACAGAGGATGTTTTCGCTAAAATAAAAAATGTTCTAATATAAAATCTGATTATGTAGTGTTTGTACAAGGATTGCGACAAATGGTACGCAAGTAAGTGGCCATAGCAAGGTTGCGCTTCGTCAATAAACAGGAAATAGAATAAACAAAGCACGGAAAAAAATTGCAAAAGTCACGGAAGTTAAAGTTAGTTATCAGAGAAAAATTAAAAATGCTAAAAACGCTTCAGTTACGCGATGAAGGAGACATGATGGCTGATCCAAATATACCTTCTGCAGTATTAAGATGACCTATAGTGTATAAAACGTCTGCGGTTGAAACGGTAGGCTCGGTGTTTGATTCCAACTCAGGTTCAACCAATAACCTTCAAGTAGGCGTTCACATCTGCAGATGACGGCAAGTTCACTTTTTGTGCCGTTAGGAAAAGCATTTCAACGGAATTCTTACATTTTAGAGTGGCAAACAGGACGAACGGTGACTGGCAACTATTGTAAAGCGCGCGGTGAGACTATTTTTACAATGATACTGCGCTACATAAACGTGACTCCAACCAATCTCACTAAATATTACAAGGTAATAAAGTTTCATCCGGGACGCTTTGCAAGAAGGTTCAATCATGAACTTGAAAGAACGAAATCGATTGAGGGATCACAGTTGGACTCGGGCCGTGCTTTTCGAATCGGGTTCGGGCCGTGATTTTTAAATTATTTCGAACTTTTTTCGGTTTGATATTCAGCATGTCAACACAAAATATTTTTTAATCTTTTTTTTCAAATATTTTTGCTGTATTTTTTATATTTTTACTCTGAATCTATATTCTGCAGCAAGTACTCGTTTGGATTATTATTATTTTTTTATTTATTTTGTAATAATGGCATAATAGTGGTAATATTATTTCAGGCCGTGACTAAAGAGCTCTACGTTTTGATAATATTATTTCGGGCCGAAATCGGGCTTTGATTCTTTCGTCGGGTTCGGACAGTGCGTGTCGGGTTCGGGCGGAGAAAACCCGCCCGCGTCCAACTCTGTGTGAGAGATGCTGGCCTTAATCGTCCATAGCCCAGTCGTTAAACGCATCGTTATCGGTGCGGGAGGTCTGGAGTGCGATTCTCGGGTCGATCAAATCGAACACCGAACCGCCAACGGCTCGCCTCCGCTGCGACGTTTCTTCGGAGCTGTCGCCCAGGCGCTAAGCCGCGTAGATGGGCTCCGCCACTCGTTACACGCTTTGGCGTAATACCGTGAGTATAATGAAGATATACTGGCCGCGGTAGAGAGAAATAGCATGGCCAGCAAAATAAGGTTTTAACGCATGTCAAACTTCACCACATTCAAGGATCTGGGCGGAACTATGGGGCTCAAGCCCCTCTTTAATTTTTTGCTTTAAATACAGTAGTGTTTTGATACTTCTGGACCGGCAAAATGCAACATCAGCATTTTTCGATTTCAGTTTTCCCCCCTCCTCTAACAAAAATTTGGATTCCCTCCTGGGCGATTTGAAGAAGGTTGCAAAGGATCTAGCATTTTTCTGCATTAATTTTACTGTGACGCCGTAACCTGCCCTACTAAATCAAAGGAATTGAACAAATTTTGGAGAAGAGGAAAAATCAAACGTGCTTGCTTTTTCTGGACAGCTGAGAACTGAGGCCATAATCACGAAAATAGTCTTCGGCCTTATCCGATGATAAACATGGCGCGTGCAAGCTTATGATTTTTTCGTTCATCAGCGCACCATCTGGTTTAACCGTAAATTTATTCTATTTGATTATAAACCACCGGCCGGTTAGCTCAGTAAGTTGTTAAGTGCTTCGCTATTGGACCTGGGCTTCGATTTCCGGGCAGGTCAAATTGGACGCCAACGGTTTGCCGCCGTTGCGAAGTTTCTTCAGAATTGTGTTTCCAGGCGCCAAGCCTCGGGAGATGGCCGCCACTCATTCCACGCTTCGGCGATATATAATGGAGATTTGATTTTTCATTATAGACCTTCAAGAGCTCAATAATTTTTGATTTATTGTTGAGTTACTACAGGTATACCAAATTTTCAACTTTAAAAGAAACGGAAAGACAATCTAATCAAACACTATCATAACTTACCGTTTACCGGTATGCCACTACCTGAAAAGCAGTTATTAGAGTTAGTATATCGTTAAGGGTTTAAGGGATGAATTTGGATCAAAGCCCCATAGGCAATTTCATTAAAGGTTTAGTAAGCTTCATCATCTTCCGAAATTGCAATCATTACATCAATATTTAAACTTGCCCCAGAGAGTCGAAGAAGCAAATGACAAATAATTATTATGATTCTTAAAAAGACATACAAATTCTCATGCATAAGAACTAATTGATCAACTAAGGCAGAAAAGCTAACTATGATTACAGGTTTGTATAGTAGCCTACTGTGTTGATAGACTTTATTAGAAGGGACGAATGCGCCAAGCGTAGGAAATAAACAGACTGAAGCTCTTTCTTATCAGCACAGTGCTCGTCTAAGCACTTAAGCTGCTCCATCTTTTTTCTATTTATTACTTCTTAGTTAGAAGCAGGTAAGTGCATTAACTTCAACCGATATAATAATGAAACGAAAGCTAGCGCCGGAAAGTATGATAAAGCGGTTAAAATGAGCATAGCGATGACCGTCATTTGCTTTGCGAGTGTAGGTCTATGAGTTTTTTGGGATAGATCGAGTTGATTTCTTGCTTGCTATTTTTTTGAACTAGAAAGTGGCTAAAACAAGCCAAGCACATGCTATCACTAAAATATCCACCACTATATGTAATTTGGGTGGGAGTCAATCTCTTTACCATGTTACGCCAAAGGTCAGCGAGGCTGTTTTTAAATTTGCAAACTACGAGAAAACTATAGGCTACATATAGGCTAAATGAGTAAGTTTGATTTAACTGACTAATTTCATCATGTTTATCCTTCTGTGACGAGAAAGCGATGCAGGCGCCATGCGTAGCATCACTCCAGACTCTCTTCGAAGTTGCCGTTATAATCTGTGTTTTCCGCCTGATTTTTGCTTTCGACTTCTTTAATTTGCTGCTACTTAAATTTCATCAAGCAGGAATGATTATCGTGAAGCATCTTATCCAAAAAAACAGCAACGAAGCTTCGGTGGGAGTTGAACCATCAACCTTGCGATCATTGCCGTTGTAACGACGTTTCAATTTATTACTACGCCACGTTGCCGACAAAAAACTGAGTGTTTTTTTAGTTATAGACCTAAGCTTTTTTCTCTTTCTGCCTTCGGACATATATTTAATTGGTCATCGTCCACTTAAACTTAGATATTGTTCAGGTAAAAAAATTAAAAATATTACTTACCGGAAGCTTTCAATATGCTGCCGGTACTGCTTTTGACCTCGATCTCTGAAATTAGAAGCTGCTAAGAAACGTTTACTTTATCCACATGTCCAAACATAGAGAGCTTTAGGCCCGCTGCTCTTGGTTCTAGTTTCTGCATCATAATCAATTTTTGGATGTCATAGTTAGACAAAGTAATTATGGCATCAAGAAGTTGATTATGATGCAAAAACTAGAACAAAGGGCCGCGGACCTAGAGCCCATTTAAATTGGACATGTAGATACGGTAATTAAGAACGAAGCTTTCAAAATACTTTCACTCTGCAGTCATTGCCTAGCGCAGGGATGAGGAACCTGCGGCCCATTTAGTTTTTAACTCTGCGGTTATCACATTATCGAAACACAACAGTTCATCGAAGGGAATAACAAATTTCATTCGTGGATTAATTATTATCCAATGAAAAAGTTTACCATAATTACTTGTGTTTTGAAGCGCCTAATTTCATTTACAAACCTGTTCCTTCTCTTCTTTCATCAAAATGTAACTCTGAAAAATTTATTGTAACATATAAGGTCAAATCTACCAAACGCTTAAAATTTTCCAACCACAAAAGCTCGTAGAACGTAGTTTAACAGCTCAGATGGTCGAGTGGTATGGAGCGTCTGTCTCTTGAGCCGTAGACTCGGGTTTGATTCCGAGTCAGGTCAAACCAATGACTCTAAAATTGGTATTCACAGCTTCCCCGCTTGACGCTCAGCATTAAAAGGACAGTGTGGAGAACAATGTCGGCAAGTCTACTTCTTCTGCCGTTGGGAAAGGCAGTTAGCGGGATTTCCCCATCGTGGTGTGGTAGACAGATGGCCGGCTACTCCTAAGCGAGCTCGTATAGCGCTTTGGTCGCTTTCTCGTGATAGGAGGATAAATATGCAACTAAATAAATGAAATAAATATTTACGTTGCGTTAATTTTCAAATAAGCGAAAGCGATTGGTCAAACAACAAGAAATGCTGTAAATCGATTGCAACTTCTTTGAAAAAAAAAAAAATCAAAAAAAAATTTAACACAGTGAAAAGAACTTGAAAAGTACGAGAAAACTAAGTTTTGTCACATTTAGTCATAAGTTTAATATCCTTTCGATAGTTTTGATCTAATCTTTTCAAAAGTATAAAATACGCAATGCGAGCGGACTAAGTCTCAAAATAATAACGCATTTCGCCATGAACCACTTATTATTTTTTGGCCATGCCTATCACTTCGTTCTCTTTCCACACTTTTTCTTAAACAGTTCAAAGATTTTCTTTAATTTTAGCTCAAAATCTGAAACGTATTTAGTGTTCATTTTAGAGCAATCTGCCTGCATCTTCAGTTAATCTTTTTGGTGTTAATTGAAAAAAGTATCATTACCAGAGTGTGAGAAGAGAAGGAGCTACACTACAGTATATTCAACCAAAACTGCTTTTATTTTATCTCTCGACAAAAAATTTTCTGGCTAGCATGACTTTCTAAATGAATTTTATCTCTCGACAAAAAATTTTCTGGCTATCATGACTTTCTCAATGAATTGTGATCCAAACAGCTTCCTGTTGTTAGGCCACGAGAAAAGGACAATAGGATAGAACAATGTTACTCATTTTCTGCCTTTTCAGAGTGGGGTATCTCCCTTACGACTACTATTATCCCAATCTTTTGATATTTTAATGTCAAATAACAGCCTGGTGCAACGAATTATTTGATACTGACCTGATTTTTTTCTTTTTCGTCCAAGTCGTTCTATCATACAAAAACAATGTTTAAAGGTTAATAGCAGAGAAACTATTGAAATTTTTTCAAAAAATCCTCAGTTCTGCTTCTATAAAACTAAGAAGTTTACTTTTTATCTTTTGATCCAAACACCACCCTCAAAGATTGTATTTTTATTGGCTTACCGTTTTATGCAAAACCTGCGGTGAAATAAGTCAAACAAATTGTCTCTTGGTATGGCACTAACTGCATAACGTCCATGCACATCAAAAAGTGAAAATGTTTGTCAGGAATTCGGTCCGTAGGCAACCGTCTAATTTTTACAAATGCAGCAGCCGCCCACCCTTATTTGAAGGTGTAACACAGCTATTGAACGCAATAGTGATTAGGTCGAGAAATAGCAATGTGAACCTCTGACACGCAGTTTCATTTTGATACGCCATTTGTTTCGTAGTATTCTATATTTTTCAGGTACTTCCTCAAAAAATATCGCACAATTTTTTCACTTCCCTTCGCACTTTACTAACCTGATCTAATTTCTTGTCTAGGTTCGTCTGAAACAATCAAGAAAGAAAAAAAAAAAAAAAGATAAAAACACACTAATCCGCTATTATAACTCGCAAAAAAGCGAGAAAGTTAGGACTGACTAACGCACGATTGGGTTGTAACCAGAGTTGCGAACTCAAAGCAAGATCAATTAAGTTCAAGTTCAGTAAACATTTTCAAGTTTGAGTTCGTTATTCTCCATTTGAGTTCAAGTTTATTAGTTTTTACCAAGGTCGTGCTAAGTTCAATCAGTTTTTATCGAGTGCAGGTTAAATTCAAAACTCAATCACTTGGTTTTAACATAGCTGCGAAAGGAATTCTCAAATAATAACTTGGCCACGCAAGCAGCATTTCAGCGGTTACCGTTCGCTGAATTTTCGCTACTTCCTGCAGCTCACGCCATCGACTGAACGTCATTTATATACGCTACCGTTTAAACATCAGCACAGTACTCGCTTAGCCTTACTAGGTTGCATTAGCGATTTTATCCTTTAGTTCTTATAGTCATTAGCCTATCGTAGGGCTAATGAGGGCGCTGACACCATAGAGCAAATTAAGTGCCCTTTAAAGTACATCTTTCTCATCAATAATTTTCTAACCTGATATCCAAATTGGTTCGTCTTGAGCTATTGCTATAAAAAAACATCATGACAAAACAAGAGATATTCAGGAAGACTTATTTTAAAATTAAAGCGATCTAAACAGAAACCATGTGCCTGTCCAAAGAACCAAAGCAGTGCTCTCTCCAAATTGGTGGAGTACCACTAAAACAGTCAGAGAAATTCAAGTATACCGACGTCTCATTCACAAGTGATGCTGGCAAACAAAATAGCGAACTGGATGTCCTCATCGGAAAAGCTAACACACTAATGCGCCATCTTCATCGATGTGTGGTACTGAACAGAGCTGGAACGAGGACCGAACCTACCGAGACCGAGACGAGACATCATAGCTTCGAGACCGAGACGAGACTTTAAAGTTACGAGACTCGAGACTTCATGAGCCAAAAATTTGAAAATATAAAAATGATAGTAATGCTCTGAAGTATGGGCTCTACTATAAGCCAAGTTATTGAAATAACTTTATAGCAAAATGGCATAAGCAAAAACAATTGAAGCAATGAAGCCGTCGCGGTTATGAACTGATGTAGCCTATTATAAATGTGCTATTGGTCATATCCTTTTAACAATTACAATTAATGATTTAACGAGTTCACCATAATAACAACGAAACAGCTTATTATCACAGAAGATTTAAGTCCTTGTAGCTTGCAAGGCAAGCAATACCTCTCGCAGACGATTACAAGGCCCGATATTCTTGTTTAATCATACGAAAAAGATGTCACGAAAACTTTAAACAAAAAGTCACTGGTAGGCTATGTTGGTCTAGACCAGGGATGTCGGCATTGCAGCCCACTATCCTCTGTTAAAACAATTTTTTAGCAAGTTTGTCAAGTATTGAGCTCGAGAGTGTTCATGAAATTTAATCAAAATACTTTATATTTGATAAATAATAAATTAATTAATATATAATCATTTTAAAGTCATTGTGACACAATGCATTTTGGAAAATCTATCTGGTTCATAACTTTCTCATAAAAAGAGCTAGCTCAAATCATAACTTTCTCATAAAAAGAAGCACTTCCCATGTCGGTAACCAAATTTCCTACAACTGTAATCTCTGCACTTTTTTCGATTTGAAGCCTTTTTTGGGCCTGGACTACTTTGAATAATCTTTTGATAGCTGTTGTAAACCAGACGAGAATAGCATCTTTCGTAGGGAACAAAGTTGTAGAAATCTTAATTTTATGACATATGACACGTTACTCTCTTGAAAATGTTTTGATTTGACACACCGTTTGCCCATAAAAAATATTTAATTTTTTAGACGTGGCTAGCGGTCGTTATGTCTTTGAGTGAAGGCCAAAGTGTTAAAACTAAATTAACATTATTGGAATAATTATTACATTAATCAATTATATTAATGAATTTCTAAATTTTTTTTGTTGTTAAAAAAGATGCATTTCAGCAAATGCGGCTCAGTACAAGGCCTACCTATCAATGGTTAATTTTTTTTTCTTAGAACTATAATATGAAATATTGGAATTCTGGTCGCTTTGCGGCCCAGTTAAATATTTAATTTCGCAATGGGTCCTTAATGAATTAAAAGGTTAGACATTCCTGGTCTAGAGTAGATTACCATCGAATGCATGTGCTTAGTGGTTGAAATAGACCAGTTTTCATATATGCTGCTCACAAAAAGAAAGCAAAAGCCTGCAATTCTGCAGGCCTGAACAACAAAGCAAAATGGTCTAAACAAAACGTGGCCAAATGTTTTTGCGAAGTGCGAAATCACGCACAATGTTTTACTTTGAATACATCGGATAAGTACCATTGTTGCTTCCTTTTCAAAGACCTGAATGCTGTTTCAAATCCAAAATTTTTTCATGTCTCGATCGAGACATGACCATTTTCCGAGACTTTCAAGGTTCGAGACCGAGACGAGACCGAGACACTCAAAAACAAAAACGTGTCTCGAGACCGAGACACGTCTCGAGACATCCAGCTCTGGTACTGAAACGGGAGCTTTGCACCAAAGCAAAGATATTCATCTTCAGATCAGTCTATGTTCCTATTCTGGCTTATCGCCATGAGTGTTAAACATGAATGAGAAAGTGATGTCTCGAATTCAAGCACTCGAAACGGGATTCTTGCGAAGAATTAGCGGTTTAATCTTGTTGGACGAGGTTAAAAGTGCAGATATTCGTGAGTCTCTTAACATCGAGTCGCTGCCTCACTGACTAGAAAGATCGCAACTACGTTGGTATGGACATGTGACACCAATGTCCCAGGAAAGAACTGCCAAAAACCTGCTCTTTACACCGATTGGTCGAAGGCCAAGAGTCCGTCCCAGAACTCAATGGAGGGATCATGTTGAAGATCTTAGTTAGTCTCGCCTTGGCATCCCACCAAAGCATCTAATCCTTTGTTGCAGAGGATCGAGATGCCCGGAGGCTCCAACTCGAGCAGCTGCCCCGGCGACCCCCAAGGATGAGCGGGTGTAGAAAAGCAATCTGCGTAAAAATTAAATAGAAGTTTATTGACTACAGTTCTGCTGCACAGTTTGAGCTATGCCTCGAACCTGGAGGCAGAATTTTACCCAAAACAAGTTGCGATGAAAAATTTAAGCGCGGTGCGTACGTTGGATTTATTGCTATTATGAAGCGCCGTTGTGAAAAAAACGATTTAGGAAATTTTGTACAAATTTTCAGCAACATTTACTCAGTTTCACAGCTATTTAGTTTTAAAGTGAAGTGGACTGCAACTGAAACGCTTCGAAAAATGCAATAACAGCCAAAGTGTAACGACTTTTAATAAATAGCAGCGATATTTATTGAATAGCGGCGATATTTAATAAATAACGCTACATTCATTAAGTAGCGGCGGTATTTAATAAACAGCAGCAACATTCAATAAATAGCAGCGATATTTAAATAAACAGCAGCGACATTTTATAAATAGCAGCGACGTGTTTAGTAAATAGCAGCGACGTTTCACTAAAGTGCAGCGAAAAATTAAAGTGCTGCGGTAATATGCTAATGAGATCAACAGTGTTTCCATTTTGTATAACCTTGAAATCGATTTTGAAAAGTTTAATATTTATTTATCCAAATTTGAATTACTATCGGCTCAGTGAATCCATATTACTAATAGTGGAACCACTCTCTGTGCTCAGTGTCTGGAACAAAAATCAGAGCATAGATGTTGTGTCGTCATTTTATATTTTTTTTCAAATTTTTAATGAAATTTACAAGGAGTTTCTAGTCTACATTATTAGACTAATTTGGCAATATATAAGAAAAATAAGAAATTTTGGTATGGTGTAAACTATAAAGTATGGGGAGTATAGAGAAGTGTTGGAGGAGGCGTGGGGTTGTGAGGAAGTGTGGAGAGTGAGTGTGGGGAAGTGTTGGGGTAGGTGAGGTGAGTGTGGGGGAGGTGAGGAAAGGTGTGGGAAGTGTGGGGAAAGTGTGGAGAGACCTGTCAGGTGAGTGTGGGGAGAGGTGTTGGGTGAGGGTTTGGGAAGAGGTGTCGGGTGAGTATGGAAGATGTGGGAAGAGGTGTAGAAGAGTGTGTGGACTCCCCCCACACTTTTCCAGACATTCCCACACACTTTTCCCCCACGTCTCCACAACCTCCACACTCACCCCATACACTCTTCCACACCTACCCATACTTCTTACATCCCCGACATCTCCCCCATACCCCAACACACTTCCCCATTCCTCCCCTACATTTTCCCACTCCTTCCATATTACCCCATACTTGACCCAACTCCTAAAACTACCAAAAATTCCCCAATGCCCTCACCATCCATACTCTTCCAAATTCTCTATACTTCCCCATTCTCCCCCTAATTCTTTTCCATACTCCCCCACACTTGCTTTATCAATAATCCCATTCCAAAATTTCTCACTTTGCTCATTTATTGCCAAATTTAGTCAAGCAATCAAGTACACTAAAAACTTCTTGTAAATTTCATAAAAAAAGTTGACAACAAAAATAAAAAAATTAAACACAGCATTTAAACTTCTTAAAAAGTTTAGCGTTTTTTGTGAACATACGCAGCAACGCTTTTTTGTTGAGTAGGTCCACTAAAAGAGTTTTATGTGCACTGTGACTGTACTCTAGAGACAACCGCGATTTGATGTTACGAAAAATGAAGAAATTTCAGTTTTATTTTGTTTATTCGTCGCTACTAATAACACAATATACAGCAATTAAACAACATATACAACGCAGAGTGAAATAGTAGCAACAAGGTGACTGCGAAGTGACCGTGAGGTCCTGGAGTCAAGCAGCCACCGTGCAGCGCCACGTAAGAGCATGCGACATAGGCCAACCACTTGCTGAGTTAAGCATACTGCATACGAAAACAAAAAATTATTTTTTAGCAAGGTATAGCATTATTCCTTCTTTTCCTCTTTTTTTCCTTTTATTTTTGTTTATTATGTAAAAAAAAACGCAATGATCAAAGACTGTCTGAAGGTTTACCCAGCCAAGAGAAGCAATCATTATCAACTGATTCCAACTTAGGTGACTTCATTTAGTAGTAAGTTTCTATACTGTTTTTGAAACGGAAACACTGTTGATCTCATTAGCATATTACCGCAGCACTTTAATTTTTCGCTGCACTTTAGCGAAACGTCGCTGCTATTTATTAAATGTCGAATGTAGCGCTTTTTATTAAATATCGCCGCTATTTAATAAATATCGCTGCTATTTATTAAAAGTCGTTACACTTTGGCTGTTATTGCATTTTTCGAAGCGTTTCAGTTGCAGTCCACTTCACTTTAAAACTAAATAGCTGTGAAACTGAGTAAATGTTGCTGAAAATTTGTACAAAATTTCCTAAATCGTTTTTTTCACTACGGCGCCTCATATGCTATCTTCGACCTCGATTCGGAAATTTCGCACACTCTGTGGCTTTCGCCGTTTTTTATTTCGATTCTGTTTAAGTTTTTGTGCAACTTCATCGTTTTTTTTGCGTCTTCCTACATTTTGGTCCAGCAGGTACAGCGTTTAGCATTAAGCTTGAATTGCACAATGTTCTTATTACGATTTTTTCAACAGCACAATTTTTGCTTAAAACCAGCTGACATTCACATTTGCAAAAGCGCTCTCAAGAAGCTTTAAGGTTTTTAGTTATAAAACAATTAGCAAACCTTTCGTAAGTAGTCTACATTTTTCACACCAATATGTATGCACTTACCTACTACCGGTAACGCATGATTTACAGCTATCACTAAAATGAAATGATAAAAAGTGAAAAACGTGTAGAAATGTTATCACTTGTTTTAAAACTTTAAGTAACAGTGGCACAGTAAAGTAAAAACCTTCGACACAGTAGTACCGGTTGGAATTCAGCGAATAGTAACACGACGTCGCCCTTCTGCCCCGTTGCACGGGAGACATCATGACTTCCACGTGGGGTGACGACTTTCCATTCAGCAGGAGATTGGCTCACTTCAATATCGGCTAACCAACAAAATATTTGGAGGGGCGATTGCGGTCACTTTCAGTCAAATGACGCGGGGTAGTAGGCTCACTTAAGGTCAATCATTTTGAAGGATGAATGTACTGTCTTTTACCTGAGTGTGGCTAATGAATGCTAGACAGCGCTCTTCCGCTGTATGGTATTTCGAAAATGGTTAGGCCACCAGAAACAAGTTACGATGCAAAATTTGTGTGAGGTTTGCAGCAGGCTAAATCATGACCTCTACAATTACAGGGGCTGCGATTGGCTAATACTGAAGGCTCTACAACTTTTTATTTTTGTACAAGTTTTTGTGCAACATCATCGTCTTTTTCTTACGTGTTGATACACATGATCGAGGATGTGCAGCGTGAAGTACTGTGCTTGAACAGCAAAAGTTTTGCTACAGACTTGCTTGTATCTAACGCAGGTCACTTTGATTGATTGATTTCTACATTTTTATCTTCCTATCACGAGGAAGCGACGGATGCGCTACATATACGTAGGACGAATCCAGACTTGCTTAAGAGGTGTCTTTGCTTCCGAGTTTTGCGGTTGGGTTATGCTTCACACTTCTTTCGTTTGCTGGTAGTTAAATTCCACCAAGCTGTGATAAATATCGCGAAGCAACTTATCCAATGACGCAACAACCAGGCTTAGCGCTTAGGTTAAAACAAATTAGGTGCTGTAAAGTACATCGTTCACATCAAGAATTTACCAACCTGATTTCCGAATTGGCACCGGTTCGTCTTCACCTATCTCTGCAACTTAACATATCATGACAAAACATAAGAAGTTTAAGATCTTGCGCAAGTCACTTAAATCAAAATAAATTTAGCATTAGCAGCCTACATCTTTCACTTTAAGAATGCTAACCTGGTGCCGGTATTAGTTTATCTTCAGCTTGCTGAGTTTGCTCTAAACAATATTCATCACGACAAACTTGCAACAGTTGCAAGATGAACACCGGCCCGTTCGTGTGGTGATTACAACATTGCCATCAATGCAGGGGGTTTGTGGTTGGATTTTCGAGCAAGTCAAATCGAACACAGTGACGCCAACGCTGCAACGTTACTTCGGAAGGAAGAGCTGTGTTAGCCTGGCGCTGAGCAGTGGAGATACATCCCGCAACTCGTTACACACTTCAACGTATTACCGCGAGTTGATGAAGATTTGATTTGTTTTTTGGGTTGTTGTAAGACTTCTACAAATAATTTGCAACTTTCTGAAACAAAATCCTACTACTACAGCAAAGCTGGCCAGCTCCAAGCCTTTTTAGTGAGCAGGCTTCTCCTACAATTTACTAACCTGTTTCTTCTATTGGACGGTCTTGAACTTGCGCTAAATCAATATTCATCATAAAACATGAGAAACTTGGCAGTTGAAACTAAAACCTCAAAAACAACCGGCTAGCTTTTGTCAAGCAAATCACTATCGGTGCGGCAGGTCTGGGGTTCGATTTTCGGGCCGGTTAATACGGCACAGCGTCGCCAACAGCTCGTCACCGCTGCGCCGTTTCTTTGGAGTTGTGTTGCACAGGCGCAACGCCGCAAAGACAGACCCCATCACTACTCTTTATACGCTTTGGCGCAGTAACGCGGGTGTAATAAAAGATTTTTTATACAAAAGCCTACTCCCTTGCAGTTGCTGTTGGATGGAACCCAGAAGATGTTTAGCAAAAACAAGTTGCGACGTGAAATTTAAGCAAGATTTATAGTAGGCAGGGTAATGATCTCCACAATCAGCGGTCGCGATTTGAGATTTCTCGGAGCTTGGGCCCTATCGACCCCCGCACTTGCTACGCCTACGTAAAAGATAAAACTTTTTATTGAAGACTTGCTCGCATTTAAATACATGCATAAGAAACATTTTGGTCCAACAGTTCCAAAAAATTTGAGAAAACATTCCGCAAGTAGCCTATATCTTACTCATCAATAATCGCCTAAACCAACCTGACACCCATTGTTGGTTTTGATACGGCAGATCTTGCGCTAAAACAATATTCATCATAACAAAACGCGAGAAACTGGTAAAAATTCTAGGATCAATATTTTCAAGATTTTGAGTAAAGGCATGTTTACCAATGCGCGGCAAGCGGCAACGCGATTATCAAATTTTTTGATTTATTTCATTTTGACGTTGAACTTTGGTGCGGCAACGCGATAAAAACGACGCGATATCAAAGAATTGTACATGTACAAATTTACGGCTTCATAGCCCGGTGACAAAAAAAAGTTTGAAATAATTTTGACGACGGAAATGAGACAATGCACGTTAGATTGTTACCACATCATTGAACAATCAGCTTGTTTGACGCAGATTTACTAGCAAATTTTACAGCGTTGGCAACTTGGATTATTTTAATATAGATTTACATTATTTTCGTATAATTTAGATGAAATAAATACCCATTTACATGTTAGATTATTTTCTAGATTATTTTAGTAGTTCACCAGTGGTTCCCAGCTGGTGGGGAAATTAAGGTTTTCAGGTGGAGAATTGAACATCTCCTGAAGAATTAAACACTGCGTACATGAAGACCTTTTTTTTGCTCTTCATCCACATTTACAGCAAAAATAGAACATGTGCGGACGTGAAGAACTTTTTTTTTCTTCACATACATTTTCAGAGGAAAATACGACAAGATCTTTTTTACTCAAACTTGTTTAGATTAGTATGTGGATTACTATTTTTTAAATTTAGATCATATTGGATATTTTTTTGAGATTCTAGATTAGTTTATTTTTGAACATTTGGCAACACTGATTGTACAGTATATTATGTGACTTGAAATGGCATCGAACCTTTGCGTTTGTCTTGTAATCATTAATACTATCCGTTTCTTAAATCGTACGTGTAATTGCTTCGAGCTTGCGCGTTCTTTCGTTGCCGTGTGATCATGTATTGTACCGCACTGTTAAATTGTTCATCGTGTCTTGCACACAGTAGTGTAAACTTTAAGAGTTGTTACTCAATGCAGATAGTTTGCTAAAACTTTGTCAATTTTACTTTATTCAGGTTTTCCTGACTTTTTAGTGTATTAAACCTTAATATGAGGAACTGTAGTTTGGTATACTCTAAAACAATTTAATACACTAACATTGCCAAGGAATTACGATAACTGAGATATGGATGTCAAAGATTTACGACCCAAAGTGTTTGCAGCAGATCCAGAAAGCAGCGATTCAAAGAAACAGTGGTTGCATTGGCGCAGATCGTTCACTACATATATTGGTCAGATGGGTGAGCTGAGCGACGAAAATAAGCTGAATTTGCTGATCAACCACATAGACGCCTCTGTTTTCGAGTTGATTTCTGAAGAAACTACGTTTGCGGGGGCAATCGATCTCCTTGCCAACATTTATGCAAAAGCACCTAGTCCTGTTTTCGCTCGATATGCACTCAAGTCGTGTAAGCAGGAAGTTGGTGAAACTCTTGATATCTATTTACAAAAACTAAAACGTCTAAGTAAAGATTGTGACTTCAGGGCCGTGACTGCGCAACTCCACCGAGACGAAGCTGTTAGGGACGCCTTTATCGGTGGAATGACGTCAAATGCAATCAGGCAGA
This sequence comes from Trididemnum miniatum, assembly GCA_964006365.1. Taxonomy (NCBI): domain Eukaryota; kingdom Metazoa; phylum Chordata; class Ascidiacea; order Aplousobranchia; family Didemnidae; genus Trididemnum; species Trididemnum miniatum. The sequence continues at coordinate 14,625,932 of OZ023245.1, forward strand.
GGCTACTAGAAGATCACACTCTTACGTTAGAGGCTGCGTTCGACAAAGCTAGATCTCTCGAAATAGCTCAAAAACATGCTGAAGCGTACCAGAGTAACCCTGTCCTACAGCCTACTTCTGGGCAAAATGTGGCAAACCTACAACCCCACTTACAAGATGACGTTTCAGAGTGCGCTGATCCCAGCTACAACGCTGCAACATCAGAAAAGTGTATGTTCTGCGGAAATAGGCGCCATCAGCGAAAGCTATGTCCAGCTAAAAATTCGATTTGTTTTAAGTGTGAAAAACGGGGACACTTTGCAAAAATGTGTCGTTCTCGAAAATCTCATTTGAATGCAGGAAGTAATTCATCCGCGGCCTTGTGCGGAATCAAATCTGAACCTACCGATGATACTCACTCCAAAGTTAATGTGCCGATGTATGTCAATGGCGTTAAGGCAAATGCTTTGATAGACACTGGGTCTACGCTCAGTCATTTAAGTAGGGAGTTTTACAAACGTCTTAAAGTAGATTTACAAAATTCTGATTGTTCTATAGGTTTGGCGGTTAAAGGCTGTACCTCTCCAAGCTTAGGTAAATGCGCAGCTGAAGTTGAACTAAACGGATTCACCTACGAAAACGTGCCATTCATCGTTTTGAATGAATTGATCACAGACGTAATTTTGGGGCAGGATTTCATGCACAAACATCAGAATGTAAATATTCATTTCGGCGGTGCAATGCCGACTCTGCATTTGGGTGTACTCCAAACCGTAAAAACCTCAACTCCAGTTCATCTGTTCGAACATCTCAAAGTTGACTGCCAACCTATAGCAACTAAGTCACGAAGATATTCTCGTGCCGATGCTCAATTTATATCTGCTGAAGTAAGCCGTCTTCTCAAAGAAGGTTTAATCGAGTCAAGTAATTCACCATGGCGTGCCCAACCTCTAGTAGTTACACAAGAAAATCATAAGAAAAGAATGGTGATTGATTACAGCCAAACAATCAATAAATTTACGCTACTTGATGCCTATCCTTTACCGCGGATGCAAGACGTCGTCAACAAAGTTGCTGGATACCGAATTTATTCTACTTTGGACCTCACCAGTGCATACCATCAGGTTGAACTTCCCTCTTCGGACAGACTCTATACAGCTTTTGAAGCTGACGGTGGGCTCTGGCAATGGAAGCGAATTCCTTTTGGCCTGACCAACGCTGTACCCTGCTTCCAGCGTATCGTAGATGACATCATCAAATCCAACAACTGCCAAGGGGCTTTTGCCTACTTAGATAACATTACTGTTGGAGGTGCAAACCAAGCTGAGCATGATGTTAACCTTGCTAAATTTCTGGCTGTCGCTAAAGAACATAACTTGACTTTCAACGAATCTAAGTGTGTTTACTCTACGGACACTATCGATTTGCTTGGTTATCGAATTCAGAACGGCACCCTGCGTCCTGATCCTGAACGAATCAAAGCGCTTCAAGATCTTCCACCTCCTAAGAACAATAAAGAGCAGCAACGAACAGTAGGTCTATTTGCTTATTATGCGCAGTGGATTTTTCAATACTCTGATAAGATTAAACCGTTACTGAGTAATAATGTTTTTCCTTTAAAAGGCGAAGCTTTATCTTCATTTAACAATTTGAAATCGAATTTGATAAATGTGTCACTAGGTGTGATAGATGAACATGTTCCTTTTGTTGTAGAAACCGATGCTTCGAATGTAGCTATTTCAGCAACTCTTAACCAAAATAGTAGGCCCGTCGCCTTTTATTCTCGAACGTTAAATAGAAGTGAATTGGCTCAGTCTAGCGTCGAAAAAGAAGCTACAGCTGTAATTGAAGCGGTAAGAAAATGGAGCCATTTACTTACGGGCCGACGATTTACGCTCGTCACGGACCAACGATCAGTAGCTTTCATGTACGATTGTAAGAGTCGTGGAAAAATTAAAAATGCGAAAATTTTACGTTGGCGTATTGAGCTCTCTCAGTATAATCATGAAATCGTTTATCGTTCTGGAAAGTTAAATGCCGCTGCAGATACTTTATCTCGTGTATATTGTGCCAGTTTAACCAATTCTGTATTGTATGATATTCATGCTGAACTTTGTCACCCAGGTGTAACTCGTATGCATCATTTTGTTAAGTCTAAAAATTTACCGTATTCTTTGGATGAAGTGCGCAAAGTTGTGAATAATTGTCGTATATGTGCTGAAGTGAAACCGAAATTTTTCAAACCTGTGAAGTCGCATTTGATTAAGGCTACTCAACCAATGGAGCGACTTAGCTTAGACTTTAAAGGTCCCTTGCCATCCGCTACGAAAAATAAATATCTTCTTACCGTTGTAGATGAATACTCTCGATTTCCTTTTGTGTTTGCGTGTTCTAACTTGGAATCGAAAACTGTTATATCTTGTTTAATGCAAATCTTTTACTTGTTTGGTGCGTGTAGTTATATCCACTCTGACCGTGGAAAATCATTTATGTCTTCCGAATTTGTATCGCACATGCATAGTTTACGTATTGCCACCAGTAGAACATCCGTATATAACCCCATGTCAAATGGCCAGTGTGAGAAATATAATGATATTATTTGGACTGGCATAAAAGTTGCCTTGAAAACCCTTAATCTTCCGATATCTAAGTGGGAAGTCGTATTACCCCAAGTTTTGCACTCAGTACGGTCTTTGTTATGTACTGCTACCAACACGACACCGCATGAGCGATTCATGAATTTTCAACGAAGGTCAACTCTTGGAATTTCGACCCCTTCTTGGTTGTCATCTCCAGGAACCGTTCTAGTACGGAAGCATGTCCGAGGAAGCAAGTATGAGCCAGTGGTTGAAGAAGCTGACCTGATTCATGCAACGCCGAATTATGCCTACATTCGGTTTAAAAATGGGCACGAAGCAACGGTATCGCTTAAAGATGTGGCTCCAACACCTAATCAACCGCCCATAATAGACGAGAGCGATGTTTATCCTACCAATGAAAGTAACAACTCCAAAACTCAGGATTCTTTGCATGTTGAAAGTGAACTTGTTGATTCTGAAGTTTCTAACGAAAACCGACGAATAAATAATCAATCTATTGAAGAAAATGACGATGCCGATTTGCCAAGTCATGATACTGACAATGAGCAACTTCCGTTGAGACGCTCTAACCGCAGTCGAAAAGCACCTGACCGCCTTATGTATTACCACTAGTGGAAATCAGTAGATGGGGTGAATGACTTGAAATGGCATCGAACCTTTGCGTTTGTCTTGTAATCATTAATACTATCCGTTTCTTAAATCGTACGTGTAATTGCTTCGAGCTTGCGCGTTCTTTCGTTGCCGTGTGATCATGTATTGTACCGCACTGTTAAATTGTTCATCGTGTCTTGCACACAGTAGTGTAAACTTTAAGAGTTGTTACTCAATGCAGATAGTTTGCTAAAACTTTGTCAATTTTACTTTATTCAGGTTTTCCTGACTTTTTAGTGTATTAAACCTTAATATGAGGAACTGTAGTTTGGTATACTCTAAAACATTATGCAAACGGACACAGAAAAGGGAAGAAGCAACAAAACGATTAACGTTGCAACCAAGGCTGCGAACTCGATCGATTTTTAACGGAGTTCAAGTTCGAGTTCTTGGGGTTTAGCTTTTCGAGTTCGTCTGCCTCATTTTTGATAGAGTTCAGTGAACCGTACAGGTTTTATGACAATTGCATGCAAAAACGTTTGTTAAACTTTTTTTTACCAAGTCCTGCAGCACACATCCAGTAACGCTGTGCACATCAATCATGATGCAATAAATAAGTTTCACTGAGACAACGCCGCATGAAATGCAAAATAATGCAGTAGGCCTATCGGTACCAAAATTGCAGATTTGCAATCATTTAATCTAAAGCGAAAAATCAAAAGTAAAGTTCGTTTTAAGAGATTTGAATCAACAACTTTAAATCACTCATTTAGTGAACTCGAACTCGATTGTATTTTTTTCGAGTTTAAGTTCCAGTTCTAAGAATTATGTTTTTCGAGTTCGAGTTCGGCGAAAATGACCGAGTTCAGCGAGTTCAAGTTCGAGTCCGCAGCCCTGGTTCTAACATGCTAGTGAGAATGAAACTTCAAGATGAGGGAATTAGCAGGTATGGTCGCAACACCCGATTAAACGAAAATAAGATAAGAAAAAAAAAAACAAAAAAAAATGTGGCAAAATGAAACAATAGCCTACTGACCTGACACCCGCATTTGTTGGTTTTCATATAGCTGATCTTGCGCTAAAACAATATTTATCATAACAAAACACAAGAAACTATAGCAAAAATTTTAGGATAACTATTTTTGTGGCAAAGTGAAACAAAATCCTACTACTACAACTAAGCTGGCCAGCTCCAAGCCTTTTTAGCGAGCAGGCTTCTCCTACAATTTACAAACCTGTTTCCTCTATTGTACGGTCTTGAACTTGCGCTAAATCAATATTCATCATAAAACATGAGAAACTTGGCAGTTGAAACTAAAACCTCAAAAACAACTGGCTAGCTTTTGTCAAGCAAATCACTTTTGGTGCGGCAGGTCTGGGGTTCGATTTTCGGGCGGTCAATTCGGCACAGCGTCGCCAACAGCTCGTCACCGCTGTGCCGTTTCTTTGGAGCTGTGTTGCACAGGCGCAACGCCGCAAAGATAGACCCCATCACTACTATTTATACGCTTTGGCGCAGTATCGCGAGTGTAATAAAAGATTTTTTTAAACAAAAGCCTACTCCCTTGCAGTTGCTGTTGGATGGAACCCAGAAGATGTTTAGCAAAAACAAGTTGCGACGTGAAATTTAAGCAAGATTTATAGTAGGCAGGGTAACGATCTCTACAATCAGCGGTCGCGATTTGAGATTTCTCGGAGCTTGGGCCCTATCGACCCCCGCACTTGCTACGCCTACGTAAAAGTAAAACTTTTTATTGAAGACTTGCTCGCATTTAAATACATGCATAAGGAACATTTTGGTCCAACAGTTCCAAAAAATTTGAGAAAACATTCCGCAAGTAGCCTATATCTTACTCATCAATAATCGCCTAAACTAACCTGACACCCATTGTTGGTTTTGATACGGCAGATCTTGCGCTAAAATAATGTTCATCATAACAAAACGCGAGAAACTAGTAAAAATTCTAGGATCAATATTTTCAAAACTTCAAGTGAAACAATAGCCTACTAACCTGACACCTGCATTTGTTGGTTTTCATGCATCTGAGCTTGCGCTAAAACAATATTCATCATAACAAAACACGAGGAACTAGCAAAAATTTTAGGATCAATATTTTCAAGACTTTCAGTAATTTTGCGGCACAGCGAAGCAATAGCCTACTACTCTGCATTGCGCAATGCCCAACTTGTATTGGTAGAAACTTCGGTAATAAAAGAAAGCTGCAACGTACATTAATTCGACGCTAACAGCAAAGGGCCTACTAGTAAATCCTAGAACTGAAGGTCATGGTGCGCGCAATCAATGCGTACCGGAAACCGGTAACCACCGCGATTTGAAAGTTTTCGGTACTCTACGTTTTTTTTCTTGAGGTTTTTGTACATTTTTCAATTTCCACGTTTTTTTATTTGTCTTGCTATGCATTTCTTTCAAATTTATTTGGAATTTGATTGCTCTACATTAATTCATTTAAATTCAGATAGACCTACAACGCGCAATTGGAATTTATCTTCTGCACTATAAATACATTTTAACCGGCCGTTTGCTCAGTTGCTTAGCGCACTCGCTATCGGTGCGGGAGGTCTGGGATTCAAGTACCGGGTCGGTCAAATCGGCACAGCGTCGCTAACGGCTCGCCACAGCTGCAACGTTTGGCTCGACACAGCTGCGTACACCGGTAGCCACAATAACCAACTAATAAGCTGATATCGCTGTAACGTGAAGTAATTCGCAATTCATTACAACAATTTGTTGTTTTGTCTCACCTTCAGTTGCAAGCGTTTCCAAGTCGTCGTCTAAAAAAAAAGCTCTTTGCTATTAATGGCATGTATTGGCTGGAAGTCAATTCCATGATTAGGAGGTAGATACGCAGTGTCGTACCTCTCCTATCTCTCCTCTTTGTTATCACATGATATCTTGGGGTTGGGGCTTTCATTTTCGGACAGGATCAATCCCCGAATGTTGAATCCCCTTACAACCATATGGTAAAAGTTTGTTTTTTACGGCAAATCTGCCGTTGCTAGCAAAAGGGAGGTGATCTACAAAAGGGCCTAAAAAATTTCAAGGACAAAACTAATAAAAACCCCTCGTCTTGATTAACACTAACAGTGTACCGGTAATGGTGAAGCACGCCACTTTAGTAGATGGCAAAGTCCTTCTCTACTTAATACTAGGGTTGGATTGAATTTGAATCCGTTCACAAGTTCTTGATGAATTTGAATTTCGTTTTTTCAAAGTCAATGAATTTGAATTTCATTTTTTCAAAATCAATGAATTTGAATTTGAATTTCGTTTTTCAGCGTCAATGAATTTGAATGTTTTGATTAAACAATTGACGAACTTTGAGTTTTCCGATTTAAACCGTACAAAGCAAATGTAACAATTTGTAACTGGTTTATACCAGTTAATGTTGCAAACGTTCCATAACATTTTATCAAGCCAACAAAAAGTTTATGATAGTAATTATGACGCTGCAAGGCGCTTTGAGGTTGTTTTTGGGCCACAGTAACCTACCTAGTATACCTGCTGGCGAATAGACTTTACACTCAATCGCTCGGATTTCATATCTTTAAAGGTTTTTATAGCATTTAAACTTGAAGTGAAGTTACCGAGAATGAAATTCGTCTTTACGTCAGCATTTTTCCGCATGAGATCAGGCTTATTTATTTCACCAACAGGCGAGCGAAAAAAAATAATGAAGTTTCAACTTCAAACTGTTTTGGTAATATTAATTATGAGTGTAGATAGAGCAGAATGCATATAGAGTAGAATGCACGTTTATGCGCAGCGATCTTGAATGTGAAATAGCTGCGTTTGATCTATGGTTTCAAAAGTAGTGGTTTCACTAGGCGCGGAGACGTTTCAGAGGCTGTTGCTTATAAACTGCAATAAAAATGTTTTGTAGCCTTTAAAAATTTCTTCGTGTGCTTGCTTTATCTCTTCGATTTCGTTAATTGTTTTTCGTGTTTTCTAATAAACGTTGTTTTTTTGCATCTTGTACTGTCATTTTTGAAGTTAGCTACACTTTTTCTTTATTTTACGCATTTCTTGAGTGAAAATATTTTGAACAAGTTGCTACTCGCCAAACCTACAGTATCTAAAAATATTTCTTGTCTTAAACGCATAATTATAATAATCTGGCTGACCAAGTATGGAATTAGTAGAGGTGGCTGATGAGTGGCGACACTGGTAAGTATACTGGTGACTGGTAAGTTGGATTGAATTTGAATTTGAATCCGCTTACAAATTCTTCATGAATTTGAATTTGAATTTCGTTTTTTCGAAGCCAATGAATTTGAATTTGAATTTCGTTTTTTCAAGTCAATGAATTTGAATTTCAAAATTAGAAAAAAATGAATGGATCCAACCCTACTTAGTACTCATACCCATGAAAGTTTAGTTTAGTTAGTTAGTTGCATATTTATCCTCTTATTACGAGAAAGCGACCAAAGCGTATACGAGCTCGCTTAAGAGTAGCCAGCCGTTAGTTAGTTGCATATTTATCCTCCTATCACGAGAAAGCGACCAATGCGCTATACGAGCTCGCTTAAGAGTAGCCAGCCATCTGTCTACCACACCAAGATGGGGGAATCCCGCTAAGTGCCTTTCCCAACGGCACAACAAGTAGACTTGCCGGCTTGTTCTCCACACTGTCCTTTCAATGCTGAGCGTCAAGCGGGGAAGCTGTGAATACCAATGTTAAAGTCATTGGTTTGACCCGACTCGGAATCAAACCCGAGTCTACAGCTCAAGAGACAGACGCTCCATACCACTCGGCCATCTGAGCTGTTAACGAAAATAATGTATCTTTCTTTCAACTCATCGGTCTTTTAAGAAGAATGTTGGTCAATTAGAGCTCCGGTACAACCGCACATGATTGCTTGTTTAATGTACAAAACTCTGATATCATTCTCACCATTTCAGTGTTTTCAGCTGGTTCTAATCATACTTTCACGTTTGCTGCAACACTGTTGCAATTGTGGATTACTGCTTTAATTTAATCGACAAGGAAAATGAAACAGAATTTAACATTCATCGAGGTTGGGTCGATGGAGTTGGGTTCAGGTTTAATTTTGATGACACTTCTTTCTACCCGGTACTTGACGGTAGCAAAAAAGCAAGTGCTTTCAAAATTAAGGCAATCCCATTGACCCGAGCATTTAAAAGCAATTTTCTCGGGTCTATAGGCCAGTGTTTCTCAACCGCCGGTTCGCCAAATAAAATCCAACATTACACCACAACTCCAAATTGTGCTTTTTATTGGAATCCAGCAGGCTACGAGCGCTCAGTACTTTTTTTGTCAGCCAACAGACAAGTGCATGCAATGCCGATTCATTGAGTTTAGCCTTTTTCGTAACAAAAAAAAAACGTTGGAGGTGAAATGAACCCAACGCATAACCACTGCATTTACCACGAGTTGTTGCAGTAGTATGTAAAATCTAAGAACATATAGGCCTGTTTAATTGAAATTCAGCAGTATGATTACCGGAATTTGATCATGAAATGGAAACAAACACACAGCCAAGTGTTTTCCCTTTCAAAATTAGAAAATTTCATAACGGACCGAGCACTGCTCGTTTATAACGAAAATCAGGTAGGTGATTTTAGCACTTGGTTTTAATATGTCGTTTTTCGTTAGTTTTATGTTTCACCAGTCCGCAAAATTTATTTGGAAAATTTGTCGGTCCCCAACCTGAAACCTGAAAAGGTTGCGGACCGCAACCTGAAAACCACTGTTCTAGGCTATAGCCTAAAATATTATGATTCGTCGTGTAAGCGTTCAGTTAAGGAAAAGCGTGCTTTGGCTTTGTTTTTATTTCTAGTTTTTTCCCATGAACTGCGTTTTTTGTTTTGATTTGTCATCCAAATGTTCAGTCATTTCGCTAAGGATGAGCAAAACTAATTGCATGTCCCAAAAGTCGAACAAATGATATTATAATCCAATTATTTTGTACGTTTTGCCCAAATAAAAGTGCAGCTGTAAGCAGGTAAATGTTCCATAGTCTATTTTTCAGTGTACCTCCAACTGATTTCCAATCTGCTTCTTCTGTTTTTCTGTAGTATATTTTCTTATTTTTCATCTTCACCTTCAGTTTAAACTTTTTTTTGGTTTCTTCTTCCTTGGCCGGTTCTGCCAAAACAAGCTGAATTATAGGTATGCTACGATAATGGCAGTATTTAGTTAAAGATGTACGGTATTAAAAATTCTTTACTGTACCACGTTAACTAGTTTTAGAAACATATTTTTTTAACTTACTGGCGCAATTTTGACTTCAGAAACATATTTTGACTTAAATTTTAGAAACAATAAGAGAGTGTGAAGAAAGTCGCTTTTAAGGTTGAGGAAGCTGCAGATCGAACAAGATGGAGGGAAGGTGTGAGAGCGATCGCGGAGGGAATGAGATGTATCCGGTCACCTTTGGTGACGAGGAGAAAACCGGATTGATACTGGATGATGATGATGACTGGCGCAAGAAAATTTGCTTCACGTTAACTATCGTAGCCTACTAAGTAGGCCTACTAATCAAACACGTCGGCATATCTAATAATTTCGCATTGAATCAGAAATGATGCAGTAAACCAACCGAGCACTGCCCCTTCTGTTTTTGATGAAGCCTAATCTGAAGGGTGTTTGAAACATTCCGATAAAATACCACAATAATTGATCTATTTTATATGCCCCACTGCCCAGCGGCGTAGCGAGAAATTTTAAAAGGCCGGGCCATAAACTGCAAAATCCATCGAAAAAGTCTGATATATTTCAGTGACTTCGAAACATTTGATCTTTTTTCTGCCAAAAGACAAAGTTAAAAAGGGGGAGGCATGACACAATGACTCCCCCTAAAAACAATCCTTTCCCCTCCCTAAATTTTTTTGCTAAATACGTCCCTGATATTAATAAATGAGCAACGGCTTCGCGTGGAGACACTTTCACAGGGCTTGAAGAGGTCATTCCATCACCCAATAGTGTGTCAAAGCACTTATCCAGTTATTCTATGCTGAATGTTTTGGAGTCATCAAAAATTGAGACATCCTGTAAAGAGTGACACCCACAGCGTCTCCAGCTCCACCTCAAATAGGCTATAAATCTACAGTACTCTTCGACTTATTTACCATTATCTTCTTCCATTTTTGCTGTTTCGTTTGCACAAGCTGAAGTATTTCTGCTTGAGATGTCTAAAAATAACGAGCATTTTATTTCTTGTTTATTCATTAGCATTTATTTGCGGTCGTAAAAAAGGAAAATGCACAGGAGCCAATAATAAATAGAAGTTTAGGCCGCAGGGAGACGTCGAGTAGACCTTTCGGTCATCTAGTCAGCAGCCACCTTTTGGTCCATCATAGGTGGATGAATAATCTCTCAGAGAAGTGGATTGGCGATGAAGCAAAATTTTGTTATGGGCGCCAATTTGCAGTTACTTACAGTAGATGGTATTGTTTAAAAGGTAAAGCGTGAAGTATAGTAAGCCATGTAACTATAGAATAAGTTTGTTGTTGAAGGGCGCTTCGTTAGACTTAGATCAGACGCCACCAAAATGATCCATTGCGAAAGATGGCTCAATGCCTCTTCAATTTTTATTTAGGACTTGGCCTGCTTGTTATTTGAACACGACCGTTGAAGGTTTTTGGAGTACCGTATCATGAGGCCTTCAAGTTTCTGTAATGCGATAATACGAACCTTCGTGTTTCTACAAAGTATTTAAGTAATGTTTTGACTTTACTTACATCTTTCCATTTCTGTTTAGAATTGTAGAATATATAGTGCATAATATCGTGTTTTTTCACCCGATAAATGATCGAAATTCGATTGGTTTCACCCGTGAAATGAACCGTCGCGAACGGTACCGTTACGCTGCGTTACTGACTGCAGGCGACGTAAGCAACATGGCTGCGGCACCGCGCGCGGGTTCCAGACCTTATATACGTGACGGGTCCAATTCAGATTGCATTTGGCATATATACTGCACCAACAATCAATTGGTTGCTGACTTAAAGAGTGCGAGACTGCGAATTCACTTCGAATTCACTTCGCAGTCTCCCACAATCTGTGGTGAATTTTTTGTTCAATACAATTGGAGAATAAAAAAGTTACTGGATTGATCGTAGCCTGTTTTGAAGTACCGTAGGTCCAACGCTTGTAAGTCTAGCTAATACCTTAACAGCAGAATACTGCTGTCCGTAGACCGGAATTTGTTCCCGCAGGAATACATATAGTTTTTAGGAACAGGAGCCGGAATGGAACTTTTTTGTGGCTTATCGGAACAGGAACAGAAATTCCGTTTGACTGTTTAAAAAATGTTACAGAACTCTTGCCTTGATTGTTTGTTTCAATTTTCATCTGTTTGTTAAAAAAGTTGGTTAACTAGGTATAGATTTTGTGTGTATCATAATTTTGTATATTGGTATTGCCATAATCGGTATTTACCGGCACTAAAAATAATCATAAACTGAATGATGACACCTTTTGCTATAGTTGTAGATTAGGAACATTTAGGAATTATGAATTGTTTTTTGCTAAAATTTAGGAACGGATCGGAAGAAGAACAAAGACTTTAGGTTTGGAATGGAATTAGGAACAAAATTCTTCGTCCCGGACAACTCTGCTTAACAGTGGCGGATCCAGGGAAGGGGGTATGTGGGGGATGCATCCCCTCCACCAGCCAATTTCAACAATGTTTTTAATGAATAAGATTTTTCCACGATTTTAAACCTCTTCGATTCATCGATAATTCGTACGCCTTGAGCTGTGCTTACACAGAATGCGATGCGACTTAACTTTTCATAAGTAAGGTGACGTAGGCCACGAAACGGTTAGAAGTTGTTACGTTAAACTATGTCACTTTGCGGAACATTTTAGAAAACAATCGTAAGGTGCTTTACAAAATTATCGATAAAAAGCAAAACTGTTGGGGTTTGAGTTGTGGAAAGATATTTCCACCAACTTTTTACGTCAAAAAATGGATAAAATTTCATACTACAACAAATCGGATTAAAATCGCATTTAGTGCAAACAGACTTTTAGCCACGCATAAATCGAAAATGTGTAACAAATGCAATTTTGTGAAGGACTAATTAGGGGCAAAAGAACAAAATTTGCGTTACAAATTGTTCGAAAAGCGTTAAAATGCCCATTACAGTAGGCCTATGTAAATTTTCAAAAATTTTTCGGGGGAGCATGCTCCCGAACCCCCCAAGAATCATTTTTGCTTCTCTATTTGCTTCAAATTTATCTTTGCCAGAAAAAATGCCCCAACCAAATTTCAAAATTTGGTGCTAAAAAGTTCTGAATATATATTCCCTTCACATAGACACATTTTCTAAAATGAGCTTATTTACGCTCTTTTTCGGGTTTAACATCTTTGCATTCAGTTAACATTTAAACCTGATTCAAAACTGCATGCCCCACCAAATTTTTCTGGATCCGCCCCTGTACCTTATCACTTTGGCAGATTTTCTGGATTTCTTTCAAAGGAAAATATATCCTGGCATGAGCGCAGCTAGGGGGGCAATTGCACCCCCTCGAAATAGTTCGAGAAACAATGCTTGCGAAGGCATTTACCGCGAATCATGCTCCTTAGAGAAAAAAACTTTGCTCTTTTGAGATGGACCATCAAAAATCCTTATCTTAGATCGACCATGGAAGAATTCAAAAAAATTTCTGGCTGGCTGCGGTGCGCCACTGGATTTTGAAAACTGTAATAGAAAATGGAATGGCAGGGTCTACTCGCCGCTTTCTGCCTTAGTACAAGACTTATTGGTAAAACCACATAAAAAAAAATTGCGCATTTTTATGCGCGACTAGTTTTCAACCTCTAATGAGCTAGGCCCAACTAAGGTGAGAAGTTGGCACCCCGTTATAGTCTGATCGTTCTCAAGTGTTGGTACTCATAGCCAGGGTTACCAACTGCCTGCATCAAAAAATAAGCCCACTGCTATGCGATGACGTAATAGTTCTTAACTATTTTGTATTGCAAAAATCATAACACTGTTGTAGGCTAGGTAGAAGGTCTTGAATTTTTGGCAGCTTGAATTACCGGTAACTTTTAACTACTAATCTGGAATCAGAAAACGCATTTCTTGCTTTACTTTCTGGCAAAACTTGTTAAACCAAAATTAACGCACGTTTCTTAGCAGCAGAAAAACGAAAAAGTGACTTGTGTCAAAATATCACATCCAAAATCGAAACAGCAAGAGACGGATTATCGAATCGAATCCAATATTTAAGGATTACAAAAACAAACATGTCAAGAAACAATAATATGAATACGGTTGGTGACTCTACACAAATTCCCCCGTCCCTGGCGAAAAATTGAAGTGAGTTGTACGTCGAAAAGCCGAACGTTTAGGTAAGAAGATTTACTTAAAACACATAACAATCAGTGATACTTTGTAGTCCTGAAAGACTGATCTACAAGTAGGGATTAAGTATAGTGCGAGGCATTTTGCACAATATCGTACTATTTAATGAGTAAAGCAGAATGAAGCTGGGGTAGCGCGACATAGCGGAATTATCTTGCAAAAATGACAGCATGCGAGAATCTACAAAAGTTGGCAGCCTTGTCGCTAAGCTAAAACAGAATTACAAAAGCTGAAAATCCAGAGCTAACTGTTCGAAGTAAACAGTGGTTAATGAGCACACAAAAAATTGGAACAAGGTACTCTATTATTATGCTAAAAAAAAAAAACAGTTCGCAGATGTGATGGCAAAATGCGATGAAAGCAGCTCGTACAACGAAATTTCAATACAACGCACAACCCTATTTACAAAATGGAATAAATAAGCAGTCACTGGGTCAAAGGGGTAGCAGTTACGTAATGACACAAGTAAAGAGGAGGCTGAATATGGGGTAGAAGTACTTGCGCGAAAACCTATCTCAGAAGCAAAACTGCATTGCTGTTGTTCACTCATTGCTAAGATCAATAAACCAAAATTACCCAGTTCATCAACAATTGGATGTCTGATGAACCAAAAATCTAAAAGTTGAAAATAACTGGACACATGTTCCTTCCACATTTTTGGTGGAGATAAGATGCCAGGAACATGGGAGCTTGCACTGCTGTTTTCAAATTGGTCGGTCATAATAGAAGTATAGGTTCAGTGGTACTACTACCAGCTTCAGGATTCCTGTGAGGTGTGGTGGTGATACATGCTTGAGCAGTTGCGATTGTAGGTGCAGCTGGTCTACTGTCACTATCAATTGCTGAAGGAGCGGTAGGCTTATTCAAATAATTTTCAATTGACGTACTGGTTGTACTTGTTGTGTAAAGCAATCCGGAACGTGTCTTTGGTGGAAACAGCAGGGTGGCGATCACTACAAGTACTGCAAAAATTGTTAAAGAACACATCCAAACTGAAGCTTCATAAAAGTACATAATTGAGATAACCAAATGAATTTAAGTTACTGTTTACTGGTTCCAGTACATACAGTGCAACAGCAAAATTGAGCTTACCACCATTTCGAGGCACCGTTCATTGTAGGCAGAGATGGGCATTTATCAAGGTAATTTATCGGCGATAAATTTTCACCGATTATCGTTATCGCTTAAAATAGTTTTGATTTATCGATTACCGATATCGCTTTCGTAATATATGTTGTTTTCGCCGAAAAATTATCGCGATAAACTGTGTAAAATTAGCGAGTTGGCGCTATGGAAAAAATACACGGTGTTCATGAAGTCTTGTTGCAATTTCACAAAATCTCTCTTTGTTTTGTTTGATGCCACGGCAGAGTTCGTAAACTGCTCTTTTTTCTTCGTCGTCGTCGTTTGGCGGGGCATCTCTTCCAAGACAGATGGAAGGACCAAGGCCGAGGGTTTATCCTTTTACCACCCTGGCCACCAAACTGCTTGGGTCAGATGCTGACTGTAAGGGACTTCAGCCAGCATCTTGTTTCGTCATCCAAAACCATTAGACCAAACATACCTCGGGGTGCTCGATGTATGGGACACTGTGATATGATGTGATCTGCGGTTTGTTCACTGGCACCACACTCACAATTCGCTAGAGGAGCGAGACCCCATTTGTACATGGACGAACAGAAACGTCCAACACCAGAACGCAGACGGTTGAGCTTGACCCAGGCTGCCCTGGGCAGACCCATACCCAAGGGTCTGGAGCTAGCCTCGGGAGTAAAAGCGGGGAGTGACAATGCGTTGGCAGAGTACTCCATGTCCCATTTCGTGTTCGTCCACTCGGCTGCACGGACGTCCATCTCAGAAAGACTGTCTAGTAATTTCCGAGCAGCAGGTACAAATGAGCGTCTAAATTTCAATCTCTCCCTACATACGTCCTGTGACTCAAGAAACTGGCCATGTAAAATGTGGTCAGGGTCCAGGGAGCTGCGGTTGGCTAGGGAGAGTGTCGCTCCTTGGCGGCGAAGCTCAGCTGGCTGGATGCCTGAAAGAACCGGAAGGTAGACCGATGGAGTGGGACGCAGGCACCCAGTGACAATGCGCAAGGCGTCATTTATTACACTGTCGATAAGCCGTATGTGCACACTGAGGCACCAGACTGGTGCGCAGTACTCGGCAGTCGAGTAGACCAGAGACAGGGCAGCTGTGCGTAATGTCTTAGCGCTAGCACCCCAACCTGTTCCAACAAGTCGCCTCAACAGTGAGACGCGAGCACTTAACTTCTTGCGCAATGCTTCCAGGTGAGGACGATATGTGAGCGATCTGTCCAGTTTGACCCCAAGATAAGTGGGAACTGGACAGAAAGGTAAGGTCTTACCGATGTTACAGACCTTAAGCTCACGCTTAGCCTCTCGATTGTGTAGGTGAAAGGCCGCCGTCACCGTTTTAGTGTGGCTAAGCTTCAATCGCCAGGTCTGGAGATATTCCGAGAGTGTAGTCATGTCCTGGCTTAGAGTCCTTTCCAACTCCTTCCATTCTCCAGATGTATGAAGTATCGCCAGGTCGTCGGCATAGGCGAACTTCTTGGAGGTTATGGAGGGGATATCATATGTATAGATGTTGAAAAGGAGGGGGGCCAGGACCGATCCCTGGGGGACGCCATTTCTCAGGCGTCGTAACCTGCTAGGCTTGCTGTCGCCAGTTGTAAGGGTGAAGCTTCTGTTGCGGATCAGCTCCATAATCATACAAACCATGTGCTTGTCCGGCAGAAGCCGCAACAGCTTGCAGGTGAGGTCACTGTGCCAGACAGTGTCATAGGCAGCTGTCAGGTCGATAAAGACGGCACCGGCCTTCTTTTTCGCTTCGAATGCATTCTCAATGCTTTGCGTGAGCAAAGTGACTTGATCCACGGTGGATCTTCCGCGTCGAAAACCCGCCTGTTCCCGTGGGAGCAGAGGGTCAATAAGAGGTTCGACGCGGGCGTAGATAAGTCGCTCGAGAATCTTGTGACTTATCTACGCCCGCGTCGAACCTCTTATTGACCCTTATTGAACCTCTTATTGAAAAAATTCTTTTTTCTTGAAAAATCTCGAAAAAACATTTTTGCAATTTGACGTACAAAAAAAAACTTCGTCGAACACATTGAAAATTTACCTCAACATTTAACGGAAAAATTTATCGGCGATAATTTATCGATTACCGATATCGCTATAAGAAATTGAGATTTATCGGTATCGCCCAGAGCTTTTTTGAAATTATCGGTTATCGTTATCGTTTTAGTAAAAAAAGGTTTATCGTGCCCATCACTATTGTAGGTTAGATAGAAGATCTTGAGTTCTTGGCAGCTTCAATTACCGGTAACTTCTAACTATTAATCTTGAATCAGAAAACACAATTTTTGTTTTACTTTCTGGCAAAACTTGTTACACAAAAATCAACGCACGTTTCTTAGCATCAGAAAAACGAAAATGTGAAATGTATCAAAGGTTCACGTCCATAATCGAAACAGCAAGAGATGGATGGATTATCGAATCCAATCCAATATTTACGGATTACAAAAACAAACATGTCAAGAAACAATACTACGAATATGGTTGGTGACTCTACTACACTGTTCCCTCTATCAAAATTTACAATAACAAAAAAAAACGCACGAGCAAATTCATCGCAATAATTGCACGATATCGGAGAAAGTATGAGATTACTTTTTCCTGAATTTCGTGATAGCAGACGATTGTTACGGTACGAGTGCTAGCCAAGTAATAACGAAATATTTTATTATGCAAAACAAAGCTTAGTAAGAAAAAAAATTATGCAAAACCTAAATTTATTAATCTATACTGTGATCTAGACTCTAGAAAATACGCATGGCAATCGAAAATAAGTACGTTTCTTAGAAGTAGGCACATTCATATTTCGTAAAACATTGCTCTTGAAAATAAGCACAAATCCTGGAAATAAGTACAACAATATGGCAACTCTGCTTATAGCCCAAAGTAAAAATAAATTCTACGCTAGACCAGGGCTGGGCAAACTACGGCCCTCGAGACCATTTTATGCGGCCCTCGGGCACTAACAGAAATGTAAACTCCTACCATGAATCAATACCTTTTTTTGCTCTTCACTGATCTTCAGAAGAAAACGGGACATCAGAGGACGTGCAGACCTTTTTTGCTATTCCAATCAGTGCGGCCCTCGGCTTAAAATTTTTTTCAAATGTGGAACTTCGTATAAAAAGTTTGCCCATCCCTGAGCTTGACTATCAATGGTCAAAAATTTTTGTGGTTTAATGAACAACGGTAGAGATGATCCAGTAATGAAAGAGATGATATAAAATAGATAATACGTTTATAATCACTAATATATTGGACTTCACTGCGCTATATCGGTAATTGCTTATGTTATGTTAGTAAACTAGAATTTGCAGTAAAATAGACAAAACTATCCTTTCCTCTAACGCTAATTTTTAAATAGGCCTAAGTAAAAGTAGTAACTGAGCACCTTTTAGGTTAGTTTGAGCTTACCTTAAGTGAGTGAGGCAAAATTCAATTCGCTACACTCTTTTCTTCTACTGCATCAATATTTATTCTTCCAACCTTGTTACAACACAGGACTAAGAAAGGATTTGTTTTGGAGACTTAACCATTTTATGATTTATTTTCAAGTGATTGGCTATGACGTCACAACAAAATTATTTAGGCTACTAAGCAAAATGTGTAGCCAGAAAATAATTATACACCCATTCTGAATGCATGTTTTTATTGAAGCTAGTAAGAAGTTCCGAGCATCACGGACCGAAAAATGTGTAGATTTTTCAATTGACATGTTCACCGTAGTTAAGGACATCGCTCACGCTGGGGGAGGTCTGAGGTTCAATTACCGAGCTGGTCGTGTCAAACACACAGTTGCCAACGGCTCGCTACCGCTGCGACGTTCCTTCGGAGCTGTGTTGCCCAGGCGCTAAGCGGCGAAGAATCTGATGGGACCCGCTACGCGCTTCGGCCACCAGAGGACTTACTCCACAAAAAGGCAATGTTATGCATGCCCAGTGGTGAGCACGTTACTTTCTAAAAGTAACTTTAATTACAATTACAGTTACTTGGGAAAAAAAGTAACTAAGTTATTACAGCACACCAGTTGAGTTTTAACAACAGTATCAGAGATCCTCTCTACAACCACATCATGCAAGGCATTGGGGCAGATTGCCAAAGAACTAATCCACAAGTTGTGAGTTATCACAAGAGCGATTTTTTATTGACCTAAAAATCTCAAAAAATTGACTTTATTTTATCAAAACATTGACTTTATTGACCTAACGAAACAATGAAATGAAAGAACCAGTCCATAACAACAAAACCACCAAAATCACTTCAGTTAGTGCTTAGATTATAATGTACGCACATATAATGCCGCACGTTTACTGGCAGAAAGTTTAACTACTCTGCGTAATTGCGCAGAATCCAGAGTCGTATTCAAGTGTTTTACTATTCGCTATACCCTATTGCAATCTTTGTAACATCAAAGGATGTTCGAATAACTAATGCATTGTCTTTTCAATTCTAGCGTTTTTGACTACCGGTACGTAGCGACAAAAATATGCAACAAATGAAAACACGACGGAAAGCTTATTTTATCATACACGAATTTTGCCAAAATTGCAATCTTGCAAAGCTGTTTGAACGGATCTTTACAATCGAATCAATGAAATTAAATCGAACAATATATTAATGAATGAAGCATGTGTAAAATTGTAATACCGATAACAGTCTGGCGACAGCATACACCTCCCTGGTACCACCAACAGTTACGAACTTCCATCTCTCAATTATCTGAGTTATCTCTTTTTGAGTATAAAGTAGAATCGCGCAAAAAAAGCAAGAAAGCAAAAATTGACCTAATAAAAAAAAATTGATGTAAAAAACAAAAAATTGACATTTATTGATTTTATAACTTCATCAATGCTGATCCTACTACCGTGAAATTTTGTTTCCACATTGTTAGAGTTATTTTCTACTTCCAAAAAAAATTGACTTTATTGACCGTGAATCGCCCTAGTTATCACAATTACTGTACAGCTCAAAAGCTGCAGTCTTCAAAAGAGAAAGCTTGTTAATTGGAAGTAACTAAGTTACAGTCACACACCTTTTTAGTTACTGTTACAGTTACTCAAAAAGTAACTAGTTATTGCCCACCTCTGTAAAGTGTGTATGTCCACAAAATTACTAAACGCGAGAAGAAAGTAGAAGCAGTGCCGTTGCTGCTCAATTTTGGGTCCCCCCAAAAATCCCTTCAAGGGCCCCTATACTAAGCTTTCGATATAAGTTGAGTTTGGTTTTTCTAGGGGTAACAGCTCAGTGTCTTACCTCAATGCGAATACTATAGCAAAACATGAGCGTTGTCACTGTGAAAAAATAAAAGGTGTAATCTTAAGACAAGTTTGTTATATCCATTTATCCATTACTACTGTATTAAAATCATCTAGAGCGCACTGTTTCGTTCGCAGATGCTCTTATGACAAAGATATAACCTGGAGATCGGATCATCGGATGCATTAATTTTCAACTGACCAGTGACCACATGGCCAGTGAAGAACCAGTTGTATTGCCCAGTCGATAGAGCGTCTACTTTTGGATCGCTAGACTCAGGATTTGATTCCGAGTCGAGTCAAACCAATGACTTAAAAATAGGTATTCACAGCTTCCCCACTAGACACTCAGCATTAAAGGGATAGTGTTAATCAAGCAGTCAAGTTTGCTTGTTGTGCTGTTGGGAAAGACACTCAGAGGGATTACCCCATCTAAGTGTGGTGGACAGATGGCAGGCAACTCCTAAGCGACCTCGTGTAGTGCCCGGTCGCTTTCTGTGATAGGTGGATAAAAATGCCAATAAATAAAAACTAAGAACATAGTCCACCGATTAAACGTTTTAATAAGTAGCAGTTCTTTCTGAAGCTTTGTTCAGCACTGCTGGTAACAGTAACAACGCATTTTCTAAACTCGAGGGGCAAGGCAAGCGAGCACTGATTACTTTTGAGTTAAAAGTTCAACGGTATTGAAGGGAGACTGCCAATTAGTGAGCTTGTGCCGTTCTAATCAGCAGTTACCCGGTACATACATCAAATTCAATAGGCTCCAGCCGTGAATCGAACCCGTCGCAACGGATCTGAACCTGCGTGCGGTACCGCCAGACCATGTCGTTGACTATGGTTGTTCATGCACGAAGCTGCTGGGTGTAAACCTCAATGAAAAGAGAGAAGCGACATTACAAGTCAGATTAAAACTTTCTAATATACGCAAAATAGCCTGGTCCACCAGTTGTTCAAAAAAGTTTGCTTTGAATCTCTTCCTCAGAAGCTACATGTTTAACATTTGCATCGTAATTAAACATTTTCTTTTTACTTCTTGGTTGAGAAAGACAGGACCAATGTCCAATTCCTGCCCTGTTTCAAAAGCAGACCTTGTCAAACTAGAGCGAAACCTGTTTCAGCGGACTTTTGTAGGCTATTCGGTGCTGCAGTGGTGTAAAGTAACAAAATACTTTTACTTGAGTAGTTTTTTTCGGTAACGAGTACATTTTTGAGTAGTTTTTGTTTGGCTACTTTTAAGTTCATTTTAGTACTTTTAGTAAAAAGTAACTCTACTTACAACGATGTTGTGGGGCCCCTACAAATGCCCCCCCCCCCCCCCGACCGGCAAGACTGAACTAACTTGGAGATGCCTTGATACGGCACTGCTCACCACGCTTCAAAAAACATACAGAAAATATAACAATCGTCAATTTATTTGCAATGTCTTAATCGACTTAATGAGAAGGATACAGCTGTTTTTTGGGGAAACAAGTTTTGATGTTAGACGAAAAAAGATTTGAAAATACACGTTCAACCATTAAGTCACTGCTATGTGCCCTTGCAAAATTTTTACAAAATACGTTCACAAGGACTTGGCCGATTTTAAGAGGTTCCCTGGATCCCCTTGACAAACAGTATTTTTGGAACTAGGGGGGCCGAGCCCCTCCAGCCCCCCTCACCAAGGCAACTCTGCCTGTAGGCCTAGCAGTAAAACTATCGTATTTCTCTCTCAACCTTAATCAAGAAAAAGCAAATTGCAAAGCCAAAATTGAAGTTGTTAACAGAAATAAGAAGTGCAAGGGGGGGGTTGGGGCTGAGAAATTCTCAACGCTAAGACTCATCTTTGTTTTGTAATTTTCCATTTGGTTTTTGTAATCTCTCATGTAACCACTCCACGTAACTCTTTGTGTAGCCTATATAAATTGATAACTTTTGTTAGTTTCCTCACCTTTGTTTTTTTTAATTTTTGTTTCAAATACATATATTTTTTAAATTTTTGTTTTAAATACATATATTTTTTACCAGCAAGAAACCAATTGTTTAACCTTAACTATACATAGGAAAAGAAAAAGCGGCGATGAGCAACTGTCTCAGTTTTTTTTTACTAATAAGAATGCCAGCCATTAAAAAAAAACCTAAAGAACAAAAACGAGATACGGCAACACGGCTCCCTCAACCAACCTCCAATTTATGAAAATTATGATGTAGACCTAACCATTATTTTCGTTTCGGTTATTTACGTTGATTGCCCTAATCACGTCAACCTGAGTAACTTTAGTTGTAAGACTCTTAGCAGACTGAGTATCCTAAAAGTTGCATATGATCCTATCTTCAAGTCAATTATTTGGAGTATAGATACCAATAACTAAAAAAATTAGGCTACCTTTTCAATAATATTTCAAGCATTTGACATCCTTTGAGTGATCAATTCTACTGAGTTCTTGATCTTCAATGAGGCAGTGTCATTATTTAATTTATCACGTTACACTGGTTCATACATAGTCACGTAGCACTCAAAATTGTGTGGGGAGCAGTGTCCCTCTATCTAAGCTGTGCGCTTTCTGATGCCAATGACGTGCACTTCTTTAATGCTATTAAACATATATTGTTATGAATGTTATCAAAATTATGATAGTGACATCGACAGCTAGTCGGCTTTTCATGCATAAAAAAGACATGCGGGACAGGGCAGCTGCTGTAAAAACTTGACTTTTTGAAGAACACTGCTTTTTGGTTTTAATTACACTAGGCAATACGCCTACTGCCACCGTTCATACAACGATTTGAACTACTGTTGGTCAAACATAGGCCTACTACCGCATTTATTAACTACGGACAACGACGATATCCTCTTTTGATTAGGGAATGGAAATCCTAGACCGGCATCGGCAAGCCAGCAACTCCTGTGGTGCACGACTTGTTTGCTAATTCCAGAGTTGGGTAGTAGCCTACTGCGGTACATAAGTACCGCGGTACTGTAACGCAGTACTTTTTTAGTACCGTTATCGGTACCGTCGGTACTTTTTAAAAAATGTACCGTTTTTGGTACCGTCGGTACTTTTTAAAAAATGTACCGTTTTTGGTACCGTCGTTATTTTTTAGACCGTTTTACTCGATATTTCGGTAACTTTTTTTGAGTAAACTTAAGAAAGCAAAAGCGGAAAACTTTCCGGGAGTATCCGCGAAAAGCATCTGCGAAAAGTTCTGTAAAACCACGTTGTTGTAGATCAGTGGTTGGCAACCTCCGGGCTGCGACCCAGTGCGAAGTTTGTGACCGGTCCGTATGCGTTTTCAGAATAAATGCTTTGAATTCGAAACATTTTATAACGTTGGACGCAATTTCAGTCGCCAACGAATTTTTGCGGTTTTAGCACTTTATTTCACGGCCAAAGGTGGTATGGCACCGTAGTCTCCCTCTGCGTGCGCCTATGATGTCAATTTGCTTGTAACGGCAGTTCTTTTAAGTCCCCTAGAGGTGTTATTGTAGACGAATTCTACTACCAATATTGTTAACAGTTCATTTCTGAATAGAAATAAATTCAATAACGATGCAAATCAGTGTTTCAAAAAGTGCTGGATAACTGAGTTCAGTTTGAGAAAATATACAAATTCATTCTCCACAGTTTAATAACATTTATCTAAACCCCGACAGTCTGTTTCACCCAAAAGAGATCATCAGGGGTATTTTGTTCAAATAGAACCTCTTCTATTTGAATAAGATAAGGTGAAGCAGACTGTCAGGTTTTATAGATGTTTCTAAACTGTGGTAAATTCGTAGAAATAAATTTAGATTTATTAGCAACATACCTATTTAATGATCTTTCAAAAACGTTTGCAAATGTGTTGCAAATAACGAAATTGTATAAAAATCATAAAAAATTCCTCTACGCCAAAGCTGGACAAACTGCGGGCCGCATGCAGATCTTTTTTTGCTCTTCACCGATTTTCAGTGAAAACATAGTGGATCTGCGGACGTGTAGACTTTTTTTATTTTTGCTCATCAATGCTTTGTGGGGGCAATTTGGACCCACACTTTCCAAGAAGAAGGAATTGCGTAAGAAAGGTTGAATATTATTGGTCTAGACTACATGTAAAAAATTTATTTCTGTGTCATTGAAGCAAAGTAAAACTATAGACCTGCAAATTCTCAGAAAAATGTAGATTTTGGTTTATCTAAAAGTTTTGAGTATGCTGCTACTGATACACCAACCTCTACTGAAAATGGCATTAAAAATGAAAACATTCTCCTTCAACACAATGATGAAATTCACACAGCAAGAACCTTTGCAACAATTTTTTCATATATAGGCCATAAGCTCTTTCACGTCCTTAGTATTGTTCGAATGAGGCAACGCAACCGGATAAACTGGGGTGTGACAAAAATTTCTGCTCTCCACGGCGAGTTTCTGATGATGATACTCTTTATACCTAGCCTCATGACTAGTAAATGAGATCAACAGATTATTATACATGTTGCCATACATGAGAATGCTTGTTTTAGTAAGAGTGCCGCTGTCACCTTGTAGATATAACCGACGTGTTCGCCTGCAGTATCAAGATTCGCGTGAGACTACAACTCAGACCTTACACAAGCAACAGATGCGACAAAAAGCTTGATAAGGCTTTAATTTTGTTGCTTTGCAAGACGAAAACCAAAACGAAAATGAATTTTTAAGAAAAAAAATTTCGTTTCAAAAGTACCGAAAATCGGTACCGAGTAACGATATCGTCGTTACTTTTTAAAAAAATGTACCGTTATTGGTACCGACGGTACTTTTTCAGCAAAGTGTCGGTACCGATATCGCCGTTACTTTTAAAGTACCGAGTGCCCAGCTCTGGCTAATTCACATGCCTAACTCTAATTTCGTAAACTTTTATTTTGTTGATTTTAATCACATCTGATCCACAAAATTGTCGAACAAATTAATTATTTACAAAAGTAGGTAGTAGTAACTTATAAACGATCTCAAAAAATTCCCTTTTTCTGAGGCCTTTTTCTTCACAGTCTAAAAAATACACAGTTGATTAAAAAATTTCATGTAATACAAGTGACCAATTTAACCGTAATTGCAAACCGAATGGGCCAAGCTGGCTCATGCAAATGACCGGTAATTGCTGTGCAATTTTTTTTGATCGGGTATACAAAAGAAACAGAATCAAATTCTTATGATTAGCTCCTACATCAGTTTATCCAATTATTCGGAGATTGTTCACTCATCGGTTTGGCAATGTTCAAAGAAATGTTGCTGATACGTTGCATTACAGCATGATATAGGCTAGTAAGTTTATGGACGGCATTAATTTGGAAATAATAACCAAAAAATAGATATGCATATGAACGAAACAATACAAACTCATTATATTGCATCAAAATAGGTTTTTCAAGCTAAAAGGTTTATGCCTGATTCTTCAACTGAGATGTCAAATTAAAGTGACTTCTACTAGTGTCATTAGCCGTAACAAAACCATTCTAAAGCTGACGTAGAAGTTATGTTATCGCTACAAGAGACGCAGTAGGCCAAAATTATTTACAGACTCACCTTACTATGGGAGGGCATCGTAACTTTATTCTTAACAAAAAATAAAAACATTAAAAATTGTTTAATTACTTAACAGCAAGTGTATGGCAGAGTCAGGTATAATGTCAGATTGCACCGCACTATGATGCGCATACCCCCCCCCCAAAAAAAAAAAGCGAATAACATAAAATTTAACAGTAAATTATTTTGGTTTACCAGCGCACTTTAAAGTATCGAAAACGTACTTCAAAACAGTTTTTATAAAATATTATTGAAAAACAGTAACAAGCCTTTCTACTTCGTTTTAAATTAAACCTGCGGTTGCGGTTCAGCAGGCTCCCTTCTGAGCATCCACACTAGGCCTATCCATGCACGATAACTCATTTGAAAATCTTTGCGTATTCCGCCCCTGGGCGAATGCTTAAAAGGCCACGTTTAATATAAGAAGGTATAGAAACTGCAAACATAAATATGCACGTTACCGCTGAACTTCAAACAGAGCAAATCACAGAAAAATATCGTGAATAGCCTACTTTTTAAACCAAAAAACGGAGAAAAAGCTATAGCAACGCCAAACCATATACTAAATTTGGTTAAAAACTTTTTTGTTTACCTCATTAGTCTGCGTCACTATGCTATTTTTAACGATGCCTGACTCTGCCATGCATTTCATTTGTTTGTTTTAGGCTGAAACTAACTTTCAGAAGGGGAAAAAGTATAAGGGTAGAGATATTTTATTATCTTTTGCTCTATATGCTTGTCTGCATTCCAAAAAAAACTTGCTCCTAGTAAAGTTTCCTGTCTTAAAGTTTTACGTTTACTTTAAGCAAAGCACACCAGCATTACAAGATTATAATTACTGTGCTGCAGTTATGTCTTGAAGAAAAAAACATCAAAATTTAACGATTAAAGAGCCTTCAAAGGCAATTGTATGAGCCTCAAATTTAACTTTAAAAAGAGCCTGTAAAGGCAATTAAAGAGCCTTAAAAAAGTACCCGGCGATGGAACAAAATGAATCGCGTGCTGGTATTGGAAAATAAAAACACAACGCAAGTCGAAAACAAACAAAAGTACTACCGGTATTAGCTATATCCAGGGTTACCAACGGTCTACGCCAAAACATAAACACGCTGCAGTTGCGATGACGTGTAGTTTATTACCACTTTTTAAAAACTCTTTATTACGAAATCATGCTTTAATCACAAAAATAAAACAGTCAACAATCTTGAAAGCATTTGAATTTTTCCCAATGTTTTGGTTTGTACTCAAACTATTGTTAATGTTATTCAAATAGAAATCTCATTCAGTCTTACTCAAATCGATTCAATTAGAATAAGGGTAACAATGAATTAAGTTATAAATCGAATTGCCTTGAAAAGTTCAAAGGTTTTCAACATTATTGGCTTTTATTTTAATAATTGAAGTATTTAAAAATTCTATAAATTGTGTTCCAAAATGATAGTGGTAGTGCTGTGTATCAAGTTGTAGTGGCGATTCACAAATTTAAAACGAATTTCACGTTGATAGAATTAATTAATTAAATAAAAAAGAACATCTTTCGTTTAATTATATAAAAAAGCTTTCAACTAACAAGACATTAAGCACGGAATTCAAAAATAAGCATTTTTCTGAGAAATAAGCACATTTACATTTTGTAAGACATTGCTCTTGAAAATAGGCACAAATCTTAGAAATAACCACGAAATGGCAACCCTGGCTATATCTAAACCAAGCAATTCGTGAAGCTTTAAATTCATACAGCGTGAAGAACAAGCCGGCAATTAAACTTGCTGCGCCACCAGGAAAGTCACTTAACGGGATTATCCCCAATCTAAGAGTGGTGGGCAGATGAGATGGCAGCTCTAGCTCTGTAAAGAGTGGTGAGGCTATTTAGAGTGATGCAGCGCAATATAAAACTTCGATATAGTTAAACAAATAGTAATAAATTTTATCTTTTATGTGAGCTAAATAAAATAATTTAGCATCAAAAATATGAATATACAACATATATCTGAAATGCAACTTGCAATAAGGAATAGTACAAAGTTTACATAAAAAAACAAATTGAAAAAATACAAAAATTATTTTGGAATATTTTTATTATATCGTTATACTTTTCCTATACTTAACAGTGATATCGATATTATTTTCTACAATTGAAGAAGTAGCCTATTTAACGCTTGATTAATTAGGGGCATACTCACCAGCTGCCGCTGGTTCATCATTTTCTGAAACACATAATAATTATGCAATGCAGAATATCAAGACAATAATATTAAGAAAAATTCGGTATTAGTATGGTAATAATTTATTATCGCAAGATTTAAGGTTTTAAAAAGACTGGTTCCACAAAGTATTATATCGTGCCAGTGCTAAAATTTCGTGTTTACTTCACTTGGCTATGCAAGGAACCATTCAAGTGATTTAGCCTACGCTTAGTCCAGTTCTTAAGCGCACGCTATTGGTGCGAGAAGCCTGCGGTTTGATTCCCAGGCCGGTTGAAGCCCCGACGCTCAGCCTTGAAGATGGACCCCACTACCCGTCACCCGTCAAACGCTTCGGCGTAGTAAGGAAAAGATTATCAAATCAAAGTTTTGATAATTTCGTTGATTGTATAAGGAAAAATTTTGATTCGATATTATTACCTGCAATTCAAGAAATGTTAACATTATGATCAGTTAGGGGTACCCACCAGCAGCAGGGGCTTCGTCATCATTTTTTTCTGAAACGAACAAAAATAACTCAGAATAAAATATATAACTGACCCAGTCCGATAATTATACAGTGATATTTTATTGTCCAGGAAAGGTGGATTTTTTCATTAAACATTGCGTGCGACTTTTTCAATGAAAAGCGAGTCCAAAAGAAAAACAATTTCCTTCGCATGTTGGGTTTCATTTATTTATGTTTGTTTTGGTCATCTAACAATTCTCTTCAAAAAATCCTCGCTTGCGTGTAATAACGTTACACCGTCCGATTTGGTTCTTAGGTAACAACCATCACGGATCAAGCTTGATGGTAATAATCGGTAGCTACAAGTGATTTGCAACCAGTGTGAAGTGTTTTAAACGTTTTTTTGCGCACCAATTTACGTTTGTGTACGAGGGAGAAACATCTTCCAATTAGTTATAGCCATTTACTTCTGCTATGGAACTCGCGAAGCTTATTTGCCGAAATCATGAGTTGGTCAAAATCTAAAACTAATCAACAAAGGTATTAATTCCTGCATCACAGCAGCAGAGTTGGAGCAGGTCAGTGGCTCTTTTTTGTTGTTTACTTTTCTTTTTATTTGCGCAAAAATAGTGGAGAACGACTTACCTGCATAACACACACAAACTGGATGTACTGAGCGACTGGTTGTATTAATAATAGTAGCTGTATTAAGCGAGTCTAATATCGATTTACGTTATTTTCTACAATTAACATATATTCATGATATGGTTAATTCGAGGTATAACCTATCTTACCTGCTGGACTGTCATCTTCAGCTGAAACAAATAGCAATAAAATAATATAGAATACCAAAATAATTATTTACATAATCGAACAAGTTGGATTGAAAAATAATAAAAATAGTGAGTCTTTTTTATTGCTTCTTTCGATCAATTTGTCATAGCATTAATAAATAATCTTTTCTGTAATTTACAAAACTGCAAAGTATAATTAGGTTGATCTCCCTACCAGCAGCTGGGGCTTTGTCTTCGTTATTTTCTGAAACAAATAAAAATAATGCAATATACAGTGGAATACCAAGACAATCACATAGGTCAAACTCTGCAACCTGCATCCATATTGTTACGTTATATCACAAGTTTTAAAGCACTGTATTTCATCGCTGTTTTAAAACTCTGAATGCAGATGCTCGTGAAACTGTAAAAATCAGTAGCTGCTTCTCCTACTAGCAAGGTCGCAACTGCGCTGGTGTGGACATGAGACACCAATGTCCTAGGAAAAAGCCAAAAAACTATTGTGTTTAACGCTCGTTGGCCGAAGGCCTAAAGGCCGTCCCAGTACTCGATGATGTGATTATGCTAAAAATATTAATTACTCTCGCCTTGGCATTCCACCAGCGCATCCGCCCTTTGTCGCGGAGGATCTAGATCAGGGGTGTGCAACCTTTTTCACTGGGGGGCTACTTTCGAAAATTTTAACAACGTCGAGGGCCAGTCACCGTCAAATATGTATAAAATTATAAAATGCTAAACACAACCCGTGTATTATAGACGGTACAAATAGCTAAATAAATCGATTTTTAAAAAAAATTTTTTTGTCCTGCCATCATCGAGGGCAACATTGACTGGCCTGGAGGGCCGGATTGTGGCCCGCGGGCCGTGGGTTGCACACCCCTGATCTAGATGCTAGGAGGCTCTAACTCCAGCAGCTGCCCCAACGAACCCCCCTCCAGGAGAAGCAGGTCTAAAAAGTTAGGTAGTAGTTAAATACGTATGGCACAAACAAGTCGACCCCACCGGCTGCAGGTTTGCCTTCTGAAAAAGATACACGAACGTTTTATCTTGTACTTTCTATCGCTAATGGTAAAAAAAGTTTGTAGCCTGACGAAGTTCAGTTGCGAAATAATGGTTGAAAAATACAGCAGTGACATTTCATAAAACAAAAATGGATCCCGTGATGAAAAGAACTTCGATGTCCTAAATGTCTCTAAGGATAAAATATCCCAAAATAATAGAGTTTTTATATGGTGTTGCTTTTAATACCCGTATCATTGAGTTTTTCTCCACTCGAAAGCGATAGCATTGACCTAAAACAGTTTTCACAATATAGTTCAACCAATGAAAAATGTTGGACAGTCAAAACATAGAAGCGTATATATACCTTCATCTGGAGGGTTTTCGCTTTCTGTACAACAAGAAAAATTGATTTAAAATTGAGCTTAGAAAGTCACTCTTAAAACTTAACTGCAATTACCCGCGATATAAAAAATAAAAATTGTCAAGATTAGAACTGACAGGCTAATTTATTAGAACCGGTAAACGAAAAAAAATTTTGAACGCTAATTCAAACTTGCTGAAATTGAGTGGTTGGCTGCTTATGTAAAAATAAGGGAAGCCAAATTAAAAAGTTAAAAACCAGAACCGTGAATGTCAGAGATCTAATCGAACCGAAAAAACAATCTTAGAGTCAGAGTTGCCAGGATATGAACTCACTCCGACTACCCTATTCAGATTAATTAACGATAGATGCTACATTAAAGTGACCAAATCGAAACACATGAATTAGCGCCAACGTTAGCGTATAGAAACAAATTGCTTACCAGGGGGTGGTGAAGGGGTGTTTGCCTGCTCTGAAATGAAACAGAAAAAATAGCTGCTAACTAAACTTAACTATACTTACAACAAAGTCATATCACATTCAAGAGCTCACAAACAGCCAAACACAGTAGTTAAACTACACAAAGAGTTTGTTTGCTTTCGCATTTTAACTTTACAGATTTAAGTTTTAGAATTCAAGGTTACATTATTTCGAATCCGTAAGCGAATCCTAAAATCAACTTTATGATATCGTTACTTTCCCATTGCAATAATTAACACCTGATTAGAAAATAATAATTAGCTCTATACCAGAATATAAGAAAAATCTCACAATATACAAAACACCAAACTGATTTTCATTGATAATTAGAGATGTTAACATTGATGAAAATGGGTCCGGAACGTCGTTTCTGTAAAAGATGTTCTGCCGTAGCGGCATTTCGGTAAGAATTTAAACAAGTATCACAATGAATGCTTTGCTGGAAGATACTATTTTCTGATCACATGTTACTATTTCGATCAATAATTGAACTAATAGAAATTTGACCAGCGCTAAATCTGGAAGTAAAATTTTCTATCTATGATTACAGCACTTGGGGTCCTACTAATTTGGCACTGTAGGCACTGTAGAACTAATTTGGCACTGTACGTAGAACTGATTTAGCCCTGCAGGCACTGTAGGCACTGTACGCCGAACTGATTTAGCACTGTAGACACTGTAGAACTAATTTGGCACTGTAGGCACTGTACGTAGAACTGTACGTAGGCACTGCAGGCAGAACTGATTTGTAGGCACTGTAAAACTAATTTGGCACTGTAGATGCTAAATCAGTTCTACGCGCAGTGCCAAATTAGTTCTACAGTGCCTATAGTGCTAAATTAGTTCTACAGTGCTAAATCAGTTCTACCTACAGTGTCTACAGTGCCAAATTAGTTCTACAGTGCCTACAGTGCTAGATCAGTTCTATGTACAATGCCTACAGCGCCAAATTAGTTCTACAGTGCCTGCAGTGCTAAATCAGCTCTCCGTACTGTGCCTACAGTGCCAAATTAGTTCTACAGTGCCTGCAGTACCTACAGTGCTAAATCAGTTGTACGTACAGAGTTCACAGCGCCAAATTAGTGCTACAGTGCCAAATCAGTACTACCGCATCAATTGTGATTCCACATTGAGAAAGTTATACAGCTGCTATCATAAATTAACGATCAATTGCATGACGTACTCTGCGTGAGCGTATTACAAATGCCAAGTATTAAGGCCCTACTTCATCAAACATGCCAAGCAAGTTTTGGAAAAGACATAACGTTTTCGTTGTAGTGCAGCGAAGGTCAACACAGGTTTTTCGACAATTGTAGTTGAGGATCTTTTTGAAAAGCACGAAAGTTACGAATACGGTCTGGCAATTTCGCAAAAAAAAATTCCCGGGGGTCATGCCCTCGGACTTCTAGCAATAGACATGCCTGCAGCTGCAGCATCCCTAAAGCCAAACAAGCTTTCGCTTTTGGGCTTCTTAATTACTTTTTGGCTTTTGCAAACCAGCTCCCGTGCACTCCGCCGACTGCGATAATTTGCATTTTATAGCAAGAGAATACGAATCAATCGAGCGCTGGCGCTTTTTGCGAAAAGTAACCCCGACCATCAGCAGCAAAAATTTAGCGCCGTAATAACTACATGATTAAAATTATTAAATCTATGACTACAGCATGCAATGCGGAGCTGCTCTGCAATCTGGATCAGCTCACACCACGTCTCGGATTCTGCGCACACATGCAATTCAGACCCATTTGATAACTGGCTAGACACTTAACTCAAAAAACAACAGCTCACTTAAAAATTCTGTCATGGTCAATTCAAACGCGAAAATCAATAACTGCAGTAAACTTTTACGGAACTTTTTAGCGTTTAGTACAATCGTCGTTTTGACAAAAATTTTAATGAAAGAATTGTTCTACTTTCTAGGCACTGTGCCAGCGTTCCGTTAAGAAATTATCCTACTTCCACCTCTGGATTCAAATCACAAGCAAACATTCAAACAATACGCAAAAGTTTCAAAACAAAAACAAAAGTCATAAGATAAGGGAACACAATTTGTATTGAAATTACAGTATACTCAGCGCAATACAGAATAAGACAATTTAATAGATAAAATTCACCGAAGCCTCTCCTCGTGAAGGTTGTTTCGCCCAATGGTGCTCATCAGACGAGTCACGAGGCCGCGGTGAGGAAAATAACAAAAATTGGCAATTTATATACGTAAAGAGTTACGTAGTGGTTACATGAGAGATTACAAAAACCAAAGCGGCCTCGTGACTCGTCTGATGAGTCTCATTGAGCGAAACAGCTGTTACGAAGAGAGGCTTCGGTGAATTTTGTCTATCAAATTGTTTTATTCTGTATTGCGCTGAGTATGCTGTAATTTCAATGCGAATTGTGTTGCCTATCTTTTGTATTTCTCTTGTGTTGCTCGCCCAGCTTTAGACGGATGAGCCTTAGCGTTGAGAATTTCTCCGCCCTCCTTTGTGTTTCCTTTTACTTAAACTGTACTTATTTTGTGCTGCTTTACCGCCAATAAATGTTGATGATGATGATGATATAAATTACACATGTCACAGCTATAGCTTTCCACTTACCTAATTCGCTTGCCTTTGCAAAAACTAAAAACAGTAATGATTAATTGTTTCCAGCATGTCAGAAACTTACAGTGGCATTAAGCCTTGTCTACACCATGTTTATTTTAAACTCTAAAGCTTGCTAGCGCGGAGTTTTGACCCCACCTTTCGTACTGTCGTTGCCTTCTCTGAAGCAACCTGCTTATACAAGTAACTTTCTCGCATATGATTTCTCTTTGCCATCACTTAAAATCCTTTACTTTCCTCATTATTTCCTGACCACCAAAGATGACTTCTTTTTTTACTCCAATAAAGCGAGTCGTTTCTCTATCTTCTTTCGTAACACCTACCCTTTTCTTTATAAGTTTTTCGCACATCCCCACCCCTCTTTCATCTACTAAAGCTGCCTAAATTCTAACTTCCCATTCGAACAACGAGCATTTTGTTGAACTTTTTTTATCGTAATGTTTCGGGAATTTTATACACCCTAGCAATTTTCCAAGAGGTCCTCCTATATTGGGCTCGAAAGTGAAAAGATTGTCACGCCATACTCGCAAAGAACAAAACAAGCGTAAAGTATCGAAAAGAAAACCACTAACCTTCTTTAAGTTCTCTAGACGGAATGACTCTATCGGCAGAAGCTTAATCATAAAAAATAAAATTAAAACACATTGCACAATTATTGAGTAGGCCTACAATAAAGGACTTGTAACATTTCTTATAACAATGCATGGGTTTTAACAATTTTCGAGCAAGAGCAAACGTTTTTTGAAAAGCAAAAAGATCATGATACTTCGGCATCTCTTCGGGGTTGATAATGGTTTCTTATAAAAGACAGTAAAAGGCCTGAAAGTGTTAGGTAAAATGGAGTTCAAACTAAAAAATATTTTTCTAGACGTCTCATCATAAAGTTACAAACTAAAATCAATTGCATCAACTTTGTTTTTCTGAATTGCGCAGCTGGACGCACTTTCAAACCACAAATAGTCGTAGCTTAATCTGTTCTAAATTTATACGTTACAGCGAACAAAGGCTACCTACATTCGTCACTCGGTTGAGACGTAGCTGATGGATCTGAAAAAATTTTGGAAAAAATTGTTAGCGTGACGAACATTTTCTTTCTCGTGCATAATAAGTGCGGAAGCGTCATTAAATGATACATTAGATACCAGTCACCGTACGGAAATATTTTCAGAGAAAGACAAGTACACAATCTTCCTCTCATTCAAGCATTATTTAAGTGAACAAACTGGGCAACAGAAGCTTATATTTCGGAGGAGGCTTGATGGTTGGGTGCACGATTATACGTTTCTTTTTCTTCGTAAGTTACTGATCGATGTCAGTCACTCTATAGCCGAACGTGAAACTGATCTAATAGTTCAAGGTAAGTTGTTCTCGTGCCAGCAAAGCCAAAGCTAATGGATGCATGAAAATTATTAACACCAGCTTAGATGGCCGAGTGGTAAGAGCATCCGCTTCTGGAGCTGTAGACTTGAGTTTGATTCCAAGTCGGGTCACACCAATGACTATAAAATTGGTATGCTTTTCTGTTTGACCCTCAGCATTAAAGAGACAGAGTGAAGAACAAGCCGGCAAGTTTACCTGTTGCGCCGTTGGGAAAAGCACTTAGCGGGATTTCCCCACTTTGGTGTGGCAGATAGATGATCGGCAACTCCTAAGCGAGAGCTTTATCGTGACAAGAGGATAATTAAATATGCAATAAATACAAAACGATGGTTTTTAAGTAAATAGATCAAGCAAGTCAAGATGCTAAAAACCAGGACTGTGAACTAGTAAGCATTTTTAATGGAGTTCAAGTTCACTAAAAATTGCAAGCCTAGTTCCAGTTCTTGGTTGATTTTTAATTTGCAAGTTCAATTGCAGAAATTCCACTGAGTTTATGCTACGTTCAAGTATTTTTTATGGGGTTTAAGCTAGGTTCAAGCAATTTTTGTCAGTCAGGTGAAGCTCAAAGTTCAGCCAAATTTTTTCGACAACGAGATCCAGTTCGGCAAAAAAATACCGAGTTCAGCTAGTTTGAGTTCGCGGCCCTGATGTGAACTAATTACAGGCGAAAAAAGAGGTGACTAGTTGTAAAAATAGGCCTACTTTCCTTTTTCAATTTTGACGGATTATTTCAACGCTCAACAAACGCATTTACAACTACTGCCAATGTACGCTTGAGCCAACATAATCTGTTTAATCATATCAATATTAGATAATAACACAGGCTTTTTGGACTTCAACGAAAATGTGTAACCCAGCAATTTTTTAAAATAGTTATTCCTATGACCTATTTGAATAGAAAAGCATTTTTGAATAAGATTTACAACGATTTGAGAGTAAATTAACACGTGTCAAAAACTCTAACACTCCATATTTTTGGTTTTTATTACTAAAATATTTAAAAAGTTACAGTTTAAAAAAAAAACTGCATAACCACAGTGTTTACCTTGGTTCTTGGCAGGCTTGAAAACAATCTTTCCGTCTGTATTTTTCCTCACCTTGACTCTCATTTTCGTTTTTACCACATTTGGCTTCGGACTGGTGCCTTTAAGGTTTAAATGCAGTGAGTTAAACTGCGGTCAATTTTATTATAGTCGTTAGATATAAGGTATAATTTCAGATGGCCGAGTGATATGGAGCGTCTGTCTCTTGAGCTGTAGACTCGGGTTTGATTCCGAGTCGGGTCAAACCAATGACTTTAAAATTGGTATTCACAGCTTTCCTGCTTGACGTTTAGCGTTAAAGGGACAGTGTGGAGAGCAAGCCGGCAAGTTTACTTGTTGTGCCGTTGGGAAAGGCACTTAGCGGGATTCCCCCATCTTGGTGTGGCAAACAGATGGCTGGCAACTCCTAAGCGAGCTCGAATAGCGCTTTGATCGCTTTCTCGTGGTAGGAGGATAAATATGCAACTAAATATATAAAAAATAATAATAATGCTGTCAATGCAATCACCAAAACAAAATGCAACAAAAACTGAAGACATCGTAACCGGTTCCCTCTTTGCGCAATCTAACCCATTTTTCATCATTTAACCTAATGATTACATTGATTTAGCATTCTTATAACTGCAGTCGTTCAAGTTGGAGTAGGCTAATCGTCGTTGGTAGCTTTACTTTGATTTTACTTCCTTGGCACGAAAAAAAAAACAAAACAAAACAAAACAAAAGCAGTGTAAGCCAATTCTGCCAACCTCAGAGAAGTGACATGCAGTGTTTTTGCTAGATTTTCGAATAAATTTCCCTTTCTTCTATCGGTTACTATGCAGTATTTAAAAGCGAGGCGACTAATGAACGACGACCACAAGCAGATTTTTGGCGCTATCATCATTTTATATCGACAAATTTTTAAATTTTTTGTATTTCCGTTATTCCCAAGCAGCCATTCTGGAAGAGCACATCGCCGGGATTCGCGGTTCTTATAATGTCATCAAACTGTATGATGAAGCAAATCTTCGTTAAAAAATGACACTAATCATAAAGTTTAATTTTGAACATCCACAATAAGACCTACACTGCAACCACAATTTTACTGCTTGTATCCTTACTTGGATCGGACATTGTTTTAGCCTAATGCTTCAATGAATTTTCTAAACCTGAAAAAAAGTAATGAACATACAAATGTGTTGTAAAATAATCATTACATTGCCTACCTGATCGAATACAAATTTCGTGCTTTAGCAGTTTCGGTATACCTCAAACTTTAGTCAAAATTATTTCGCAATGTTAAAAATGTTAAAATACCTCAGATGGCCGAGTGGTAAGAGCGTCCGCCTCGGCAGCTGTAGACTTGGGTTTGATTCCGAGTCGGGTCAAACCAATGACTTTAAAAATTGGTATTCACAGCTTCCCTGCTCGGCGCTCAGCATTAAAGAGACAGTGTGGAGAACAAGACGGCAAGTTTCCTGTTGTGCCGTTGGGAAAGGCACTTAGCGAGATTCCCCCCATCTTGGAGTCGTAGACAGATGGCGGCAACTCGTAAGCACGCTCGTATAGCGCATTGATCGCTTTCTCGTGGTAGGAGGATAAATAAATTAAATATGCAAAAAAAACATTATGTTACAATATCTCAGCCTGGAACAGTTTTCATTGTTTTTCAAGAATCGTCGAGTTACAATCAAGCGTGGCATTGCCACTTTCCTTTTTCATAGGCCTACTTCTGTCGACACTTTTCCAGCGGACAATCGTGGGCTGCTAGTAAGCCGTGTCTTTTTTGTCATAGAACAGTGGTTCTCAAACTTGTCGGAAGTGTCGAACCCAACAGGTGTCATGCAAGCATACATCGAACCCTTAATATAACCAGGAGCGGATCCAGAAAATTTTAGAGGGGGATGCAGTTTTGAATTAGGCTGAATGTTAAATGAGTGCAAAGACGTTAGACGTCTTAACCGGAAAAGGGCATAAGCTCTTTGAAAATGTTTCACGTCAGGGGCGTATTCAGAATATTCTTAAGGCGGTGGAGGGTGGCATAAAATTTTTACATTTTTTAAGCGTATTTTTTTCCGGAAAGTTAATTTGAAGCAAATTGAGGAACAAAAATATGGCTCTAGGGGGGTCCGGGGGTTTGCTTCCCCGGAAAGTTTTCAAAAATTTAGACACTGTAATGGCCATTTTAGAGCTTTTTGAACAATTTTTATGGCAAATTCTGTTTAATTTTTTTGCCTCTAACTCTAAGTCCCTCAGCAAATATGATACATTTTGTTCGCACATTTTCGATTTATGCGTGCTTAAGGCGTAAAGATGATTGTTATCAAATAGGTTTGAAATTATGGAAAAATTGTATTCATCAAAAACAGCGTTGAATGAGTATGGTGGGGGGATGCATCATTCCACGCAGAGGTAGTCATTTACTACAACTGTATGCCTTTTTGCAAAAACTTATTCTGATCTTAGCCGAACCCCTGCTACAGCCTCACCGAACCCCTGGGGTTCGGTCGAACCCAGTTTAAGAACCACTGTCATAGAATGTTAGATAGACGGCGTTGCCTGAGCTTGAGTGGAAACCGCTGATCTCCGAAAAGCATCGAAAATCAAAGATTTTGTGCTGGACCAATATAAAAAATCACGATCTAGCGGTGAGCTTAAATCGAAAAGGAATAAACAGGAGCGAAAAAAAGTTGCACGAAGTTAGAAGAGATAAAAAATCGCAAGGTACCAGTGAAGCCGAAGAGCTAATTTCTCTACACTTTACAGCTGCATAGAAAATAAACAAGTAGTTAAGTAGATGAAACTGCAATAACAATCATCTTCAATTACTGATAGATGTAAAGTTTAATTCCGACTAAAAAATTCAATTTAGTTTCATTTTTCACTTCAGAATTTGGAGCAGTAATGTCAACGAGGGTGAGCGAAAAAAAGTTGAAGAAGAATTTGAAGAAATCAGAGGCTGAAGAGATTAGAGCAAATGGATTCAAGCTACGTGGCGTTTTGAAAAAACAAACCAAGCGTAGGTTCGCTACGCTTTGAACTTCAAGGTTGGGCCGAATCGGAAGCCTTCGAAAGACAGCCAAAAAATGGCTGAATAGCTTGAAAATAGCTTAGTGTTGCTGGTCGGCTGAATTCACGTACGCAGCAGATATAATCTGAAATAACTTAAACATTTTCGTTGCGATCGAGATCTTTGAAAATTTTAGCACACATAAAAGTGTAGGCCTAGATGCTCATGACCGAGTTAAGCTTTGGAGTAGATCTACATTCGGCACTAGGCTGGTGAGATCCATTGTAAGGTTGAAGATTACTTGACTTTACCGATGAACTTTTAGTTCGGTAGTTAGAAAATGACTTCACTTACAGTATATACTCTATTCATTTCGACAGAAGAGGTTAGGCCTGATACCCGATACCATGTTTTCATATTGATCGACTTTAACTTTCTGATAATTTGCTAAATTGATCGATTAGGTGTGCCAAAGCACAACAGCACGTTTTGAAACGTGATCGCAACAAGTTCTTAAACAATATTTGATTGTTACTAAAAATCTAGCTGCAAAAATTAACTCGATCTGGCCCCAAATTATATCCGGGACTCTGTTACAGAGTGCTGGGGCGGGTTTGGCCGATGTGTATTACACTTGTGTAATGGCTTACTTTGACGATCATGTCGCTCAAACGGTGTACTGTATTTATTCACGTAAATTAGAACACCGGTAGGAAGTAGATGTGCTACTACTACCACCTACCTTTAACGAGAATCAAAATTCGAGAGTCGTCTCAGCTTCTTTCAACGGCCGTTTTTGCTATCTTAGCGTTTTCTACCAAACCCAACGTCAATTTTGATTTCATTGAAAAATCATGGATTAATCTTACAGTATGCTAGTCTCTGTGATGTCATAAAATAATCGTTTGTTAAAAAGGCACTAGGTATGATCTATGATGCTCATTCAATTTGGCAAAAAATACAATATAGTACTTCAGCAATTTTAGAACAAACTTTTTAACATACACCTTTACGAAGAACTGCTACGACCAATTACTGCATATCGAAGAATTGCAACAATTCATTAACGATATTATCGGTAATCGATATATCATCGCCGGTAAATTTTTCCGATAAATGCTGTTTGCATTTAAATTTTCAATGTGTTTGGCGAAGTTTTTTTTCTTGCATAAGTGAAATTGCAAAAATGTTTTTCTAGATTTTCCAAAAGAGAGAGAGAGCTGTTCGCGTACCTTACCGTAGCATTAAACAAAACAAAGAAAAACTTTTGTAGATTGTAACAAGACCTTATGGACACCGTGTATTTTTTCCATAGCGCCAACTCATTAACTTTGCTCAGAGTGTGCATAAAGAATCGTTAGCCGCGATAGGCCTAATTTATCGGCGATAACAAAATATATTACAAAAGCGATATTGGTAATTGATAAATCAAAACTATTTTGAGCGATAACGATAATCGGTGATAAATTATCGCCCATAACTATCGCCAATAATTTATCTCGACAAATGCCCATCTCTGCAAACAACCAACAAACTTAAAAACTACTTCCATACCAAAGACGACTAAATGCTCAATTTCTTCCTGAGTATCCTTCCATAATGGCCAGACTAGAGATGTCAGGGACTGCTACGAGACTCGCCAACGAGCCGTTAACCGGTAACGGCCCAGTTCTATCTTTTTTCTTACTGGGCCGCTAATAATGTTTGAAAGGCCGTTAATATTTCACAGTAAAGCCAGAGTTGGGCAGTACCGCGGTACTGCAACGCGGTACTTTTTTAGTACCGTTATCGGTACCGTCAATACTTTTAAAATATGTGCCGTTTTTGGTACCGCCGTTACTTTTTAGACCGTTTTACTCGATACTTTGGTAACTTGCTTTGAGTAAACTTACGAGAGCAAAAGCTGAAAATTTTCCCGGAGTTTCCGCGAAAAGCATCTTCGCTAAGTACCGCGAAACCACGTTGTTGTAGATCAGTGGTCGGCAACCACCGGGCTGCGACCCCGAGCCGGTCCGTGCAAAGTTTGTTGTCGGTCAGTATGTGTTTCAGAATAATTGCTTTGAATTTGAAACATTTTTATAACGTTAGACGCAATTTTCGGCCGTTTTTCAATAAATACTTGATAGCTCGATTCTGGTGACCCAGCATGGTAAATTCATTCAAAATCACAACATTGACAAATTACAAACGCAAATCTTTTGATTCAACAGCGAACATTGGATTATGCTGTCATTTTATCGTAAATCTTGCGTAAATCAAATAGTGCTAGACTAATTCAGTGCGTAAGAGGCCAGGGGCGTATCCAAAGGGGGGGGGGGCTTGGGTCGCGCCCCCTTACCGCTGAAATATAACCTGATATATATCTCCAGTCAGCGGAACAGTGGAAACAGGACATCTGAGGATGCGATAACTTTTTTTCTTTTTTTTGGTCTTAACTTGATATTGGGGGGTAAATTGGACGTCGAATGACGTGAAGACCTTTTTTTTGGTCTTCACCAATATTTTCGGTGGAAACGGAAACAGGAAATTGCGCCCCCTCCCCCCCCCTTTTCAAATTTCTGGGCACGCCCCTGGACGCCTATTGGCGTTGCGGCATTTGAAGCATTTAATTAGACACTTTTCCCTCTGTCTTGCGACCTATTTCGCTTCAGTAAAGTTGTCAGATAGTGCGAATCGCGCTGAGATAAAACAGTTAGTCTTTTGTTGACAAAACGACTTTGCGGTAATTTTGAGGCAATCATAAAAATTAATGAGACAGATAAAACTTTTTATTATCACTCATGTCTTTGAAGTAGCAATTCAGATCGAAGAACTTGCTACGGAACCCAGACTCCGAGTAGGTTTACAATAAGATTCAGACAAATTCAGCTCACTGTTGTTCTATTCGTAGTCAGTCCGAAAAAAGCACATAAGAAAAACAAATCTTCACTATGCTCGCCGTAATACGCCGAAGCGTGTAGCGAGTTTGTGGGACCCATCTCAGCGGGTTTGCGCCTGGGCAACACAGAAGAAACGTCGCAGCGGTAGCGAGTCGTTGGCAACACTGTATCCGATTTGATCGGCCAGGGAATCAAACCCTAGACCTTTCGCACTGATAGCGATGTCATTACCACTGTGCCAGCCGACCAATCACCTCACAGGATTACATGGTAATTAAAGTAAAAAAGTAGTTTCAGGGCGATTTGGGGCAATTCGGCTATAACGTCAATTCGCTTATAACGCAACGATTCTGGCGATCTAGAT
This sequence comes from Trididemnum miniatum, assembly GCA_964006365.1. Lineage (NCBI taxonomy): Eukaryota > Metazoa > Chordata > Ascidiacea > Aplousobranchia > Didemnidae > Trididemnum > Trididemnum miniatum. The sequence goes on from OZ023245.1 coordinate 14,667,880, forward strand.
GTGCCGTTGTAGACGAATTCTACTACCATTATTGTTAAGAATTCATTTCTGAATCAATAACAACGGGTATCAGTGTCTCAAAAAATGCTCGATAACTGAGTTCAGTTAGAGCAAATACTGTATACAAATTTACTTACCACAGTTTAATAACATTTAATATGTTTAAAACCCGACGGTCTGTTTCACCCAAGAGGGATCATCAGGGGTATCTTATTTAAATAGAATCTATTTGAATAAGATAAGGTGAAACAGACTATCAGGTTTCAAATAGATATTTCTAAACTGTGGTGAATTTGTAGAAGTGAATTCAGATTAATTCGTAATATATTCAATAATCGCTTAAAAGCTTGAACAAGTGTGTTGCAAATAACAAAATGAGATAAAAATCACAAAAAAAATTTGAGCAGAAATTAGGACATCTACGGACGGGAGGACCTTTTTTTGCTCTTCACCTGATTTTGAGCGGAAATTAGGATATTTGTGGTCGTGACGACCCTTTTTATTTTGCTCTACCAATCAGTGCGGCCCTCGGCTTCAAAATTTTTTGCAATGCGGCCCTTCGGGCGAAAAGTTTGCCCACCCCTGTTCTAGACCAGTGGTTTCCAATTCGTTTTAAAGCCCGCACCACTTAGACAAGAAAAAATCATTCTCGCACCCCTTGGACAAATTGAATAATAATCCCTGATTATATATATAGCTAGTAACAACTTGTGCAAAATCCACGCAAGTAAGGAAAAAATAATCACTAGTACATGAACTACTGTAAAACAAAACTAGGAGAGAACTGGAGAAAAAAGAAAAGCTATACCATAACTACCGTTGTATAAATTGACTCTCCAAAAAGAAACCTAACCTACACCCAACCTTGACTCCAAGGCGAACTAAATCCAGGTTTGGTTAACAAAGCCGGTTACTACAATGTTTTACCAATTCAACTAGACTGGCCGTATTCTCCTTATTCAAATCGAAAACAAAAACAGCTGTAAAATTAACTACTATCACATAGTTCTGCGCTGCTTGTTCTTCCGATACGGTAAAAACGGAGACAGAAAAAATCTACTCTCCAATTTTTATTTTTGACGTTTCGCTTGGCAATGAACGCCAAGCTTCATCAGAAAATACAGGGACCTGGGAAGGAAATCAACCCAGGTCGAGAACAGTAAAACGTAGTACTATCACATACCTGGCAGTTAATTTATCTCTTCTACCGCAAACTATTCCCTAAATAGGGATGTCCATTTCAGATTATCGAATCCTACGGAACCGGTTCCCATTTTAAACCGGTTCCGTTTTTAGAAATCGGTTTAATTGTTAAGAAAGATTTGCGCGTGATAAATATTTTCAGACGCTGCGCATAAACGCAATGCGCGCTCGACCTCGTGCGTGTGTGATCATGCGGTGTTCGTCGTAGGCCGCAAAGGACTTGTGGCAGGCCATGACTGTAGTATGCACTGCTTGTAAACTAGGTTTATTTTTTCAGTCAAATTTCGGTCTTGGTCCAAATTAAATTCGTAAAAACCGAAAAAATTAAAGCCATTTCGGTCAATTGGTCGAAGTTAATGTTTTGCCAATATGCAAGCAACAGTTACAAACGGACTGCCGGTGTCAAAGTGACAGGTTTAACAAACATCAAACTGATCAAAGTAGTTTTTATTTGTGTTGCGGTTACAAAGGAGTGGGTGTATATTTCGTTCCACGTCTTATTACTTCAAACATGACCGAAAAATAATTGAAATGATCGAAATTTTTGTAGACAGTTATAGGTCAACTGACCGAAGTCAAATTTTGAAAAAAATAACCCAGCTTGTATATATACTGGAGCCGCATTTTCTTTCGCGTGTTTCTACACCCTGTGACAAAAGTTTAAGACCACTTACAAAAACTAGCAATATTAGCATTCTAAAACTCATTAGCCACGTAATAGTGTATTCTGTGCGGTCATATTGGTTAAGGGCATTTCTCAGATTCCCGCGCCTCTACTGCAATGCATTCCATTTGCTAATTTGCTAACAACTACTGCAATTTTAAGGAATTGATCGACAGAGTACGAAAGTATTAGGAGCAAAAATATGGGTAAAAAAGCATCTCTCAGTGTAGCGCAAAGAGCTCAGATTGTTGCATTCAGCAAAATGAAGTTGTCTGAGAGTCAAATTGGTAACAAGTTAAAAGTAAGCAAGACCGCTGTCCATAACGCCATCCAAAAATTCAAAAATGAAGGAACTTTTGCAGATAAGAAAAGAACAGGACGTCCCAAGATTTTTAGCCCCCGAGATAAGCGCTTGATGAGGAAAATAGTAACACGCTCACCTATGACTTCTGGAGAAAAAATTCGGTCTCAGCTACAGGAAAGAGGATGTAAAGTGAGTACCAGGACTGTCCAGCGTCGGCTGTTTACTAAATTCGGACTGAAATCGCACAAACCGGCTCGAAAACCACGTCTGACTGAAGGCATGAAGAAGAAACGCCTAAGTTTTGCCAAGGCACATGCCCACTGGACTGTTGATATGTGGAAGAAAGTACTCTTCTCAGATGAATCTTCGATGAAACAGTTTTGTGTGCGGAAGTACAGAGTGTGGAGACCTGCAGGAAAGAGATACGAAGAAAAGTACACCACCCCAACTGTCAAACATCCCCCGAGCTTAATGGTGTGGGTTGCTATGTCAGCTATGGGAACAGCAAGTTTGAGCTTTCTTCCTCCCAAGACAACGATGAATAGCACCAAATATGTAGCATTGCTTAGAAGCAAGCTGCAACTTCACATGTCTGTGCATAATTGTTCAATATTTATGCATGATGGGGCTCCATGTCATCGGAGCAAGGCTGTGAAGGAGTTCCTGGAGCAAGAAAATCTGCAAGTGCTGGATTGGCCGGGCAACAGCCCGGATCTCAACCCAATTGAAAATCTGTGGAATTTGATGAAGGCCAAAGTTGCTGAAAAGTATCCTTCCAACCTTAATGAACTTCAGCAAGTCATCAAAGAAGTTTGAGTACAAGAATTGTCTTCGGAATACTGCTGCAAACTCGTTAGCAGTATGACAGGCCGAATGCAAGCAGTGATAGCAAGCAAGGGTGGTCACACTAAGTACTAAAAACGTAATTTAATTTGGCTTCATATTTGAAATTTGTGTTCAATTTAAACATGTAATGAATAAAGTTGATCATAAAAGGACAGATGTGCAACTTCTTATGAGTAAAAGTAACATTAGGTCACTAATCCGACATAATCTGTGAAAATTAGATAGTGGTCTTAAACTTTTGTCACAGGGTGTAAAATGCCAGCTGTTAGCTCCATTACTACGCCACTGCGTGTATGTGCATGCTTCGAAGTTATTGTGCTGTAATCCTTGTGCAGGCTATAAATTCATTAAAAATGAAACAAATGGTTGATTTTTTTGTTTTGCAGTAGTTGAGTGGTTGCGTGCTGAACTGATATCTAAATAGTACCAACGGCCATTGTACAGAATCAGGACTCGGTTAAGGATTCGAAATTCTGGATTCGAAACAAAGATTCAAAACTATTCTAGAATACGTGATTATTCTGAAATGGACATCCCTATCCCTAAATTTAGCCCAGCTAGCAACTCACACATCATCCGCTCTTTTCCAATTTTAAACTGAAGAAGAAGCAGACATGAATAACAAAACACAAGGAAAACTATGACATGACAGATGTTAAACAATGTCACAACTTGGACAATGAACATATTCACTTGCACGCACGCACATTTCAGACGTCACAAATACACAGCTGGAGAGAATGAACGATACCTTTCGCCAGCGGTAAAATTGGCAAGTTCTTCTCGCACCCCCAGAAGTCTCTTTTCGCACCCCCAATTGGGGATCGCTGTTTTAAACTTTTTATCTCATTTTCATCAGTTAATTGAAACTCAGTCCTGCGGTAGCCTAATGACCATTAGTTAAATTAGTAAATACAATTATGAACAATTGATTACATCATAATGATGGGGGCAAAGCACCGTCAGCACGGATGCGTTGCCGAGTTTTCAATGATCCTTCCTTAAACTTAGAGCAAATGCCGTCGGCAGTGTTTGATCACTTCCATCAGGGTTACCCATGACATGAACCGGCGCTTGGTGTATCGATATGAGCGTCCGCTTAGTAGCCGGGAGACTGGGGTTTTATTTCCGGTTGGGTCATACGAAAGACTTCAAAAGTAGTACCGTATTTGCAGCTTCCCGCCTGGCGCTTGGCACAACCGGAAATGTGAAGGTTTAAGTGTATGAGTATAGTTCGTCTAACGTCTTGTTTGTCCTCTAACAGCATTCAATCATTCATGATTGACATTTGTGATGGGCCGCCAATTAAGAATGGCACCCGCTGTCCCGTACCTTTACCCTTTTACTCATGACATGACTGTAAGGTCGAAGTAGAGGAACAGACTAATTTAGCAGTGATCCAACACTGTAGCTAAATGGAAAGTAGTAATAACAAAGTTCATGCTGCTTTGAACACCGCGCAGGATGAAAAGGTCCTCGTCAGAGGGAATCGTTCGAAAAATAATCCACGTGCAGTCTTCTCCTGCGTCGAGCTGACCGTCTCCAGAAACCTACCAACGTAGCCGCTAAGCGTTTAAGTCATAGATATGTGATACTTCATATCTATGGTTTGGGTTGGCAAATGAGGACATCGCACAGAAAATGCACTTCGCGTGGATCAGACTTCAGGAATCTAGCTATCGTTCGCCACTGATTGGAAAAGAGCATGTGCTTGCTTGGGAAGCCAGGCAGTACCGCTTTGATATCCTTGAGAATTTCATCAACAAAGCGCCGGGGTTCTGGAACTTCCACGTTGAATGACGGTGGAAAATTTTTTACTCAGGTGCAGATGCAGCATTGTCTGCTCAAGATGGTGTTGAATTTCGACACTTAACCAGATGCGATAATTAAGTTCTATGAAATTACACTAACTGACGCTGGGTGGTTGCTTGACTCGATGACCGCAAGGCCTATTCGCAGCTTCCCTGTCGCGTTTCGTGCATTTTTTCTTGTCTCTGTGTCTATTTTTATGCATTTCCCATAGTATTTTAATCTTGTTGGTCGACAAGCGGCTAAAATAAATATGTTCTATTCTGTTGCCTTTGGTGAGCCCCACATACCTGAGTGTAACATAAAGCGGGACGGCGCTGCTTCAAGCCATCTGCCCTCATCAGCCACACTTGGGTAAAAAGTAACACACATCCTTCAAAAGGCTTGACCTTAATCACCGATGTAGCTTTACATCACCATGAAAATTTAACTTTTGCGGTACGTAACAGAAGTACGTAACACTCCAGTCATATTTCCCTGGTTGGTTAAGGTACGAAAGTAAAACGACGTGGTCCTTCCTGGCCTACTGAATGGAAAATCATCCCGACTTCCACGTGCTGGGTCGGACGTTGGAGAATAGAACTTCCTCCATTATCAACAGTTGCACAACAACTCCATCAATAGGGTGCTATAGAGCGGGACAGCGCTGTTTCGAGCTATATGGCCTCATCAGCCTCCCTTAAGTAAAAGATACACTCATTCTTCAGAATGCTTGACCTCAATCAGCCAATCACCCCTACGGATTTGTATACCCAGGGAATGCCTAAACTAACGGATGCTCAGTGTAGCTTTCGTCATGGCGGAAGCACAATGGACCAGATCTTTGCCTTGAGAAATCATGGGAAGATGGGCTGCAAAAGAAGTCAATGCATGTTTTGTTGATCTTGAAAATGCTCATGATCGCATTTTATAAATAAATAACTGAGATTATTGTTAAATTATATTGAGCTGAAAATTCAACAGTAATTGAGGGAGACTGCGAAGTGAGCTTGCGCTCTTCGAGTCAGCTGCCACACGGTATATATGTCAAATGCGATCAGCTCCTATCTTGAATCGAACCCGTCACGTAGGATCTGTAACCTGCGCGCGGTACCGCTAGGCCATTCGTAGAGACAAACTTTGAGCGGAGTTGTTATAACACGGCATTGATGGCCAGATACTAGCTGCATTAAGTCCTTGTGCATGCATTCCGAGGTCGGTTTTCGGGTCAACAATGCAACGATGAAACTTTTCAAAGGGTGGGACTACGTCAAGGCTGCTCTCTTTCACCTATTCCGTTTCTTAATTATGCGGATAGAATAGTTAAGAAAGGTGAGTCTTGTGGGCTGTGGAGGAGTAAAGACCGGTGATTGCATTATTATACAACGTCTTGTTTGAAGATGATCTTGTGCTATTCGACTCTACTCAAAATGGTTTGCAGCAAGCTCTTGACAGGTTTTTGGATGCATGCTCTGTGTTGCTGGAATGAAAATCAGCACAACGAAAACAGTAATCATGCATGTGCCCGCCAAGACAACCAAAGTATTACTCTATCAAAGTTGGTGGAGTGTCACTGCAAATATAGTTGAAGAAATTCAACTACCTTAGAGCCTCATTCACAAGTGATGGCAGACAAAATAACAAATTGGATATCCGCATGAGAAAAGCAAATGACTGAAATGAGTAGGCCTAATGTCCCAGCTTCACGTATCTGTGGTACCGAAACGATAGCTTTGCGCCAAGTTAAAGCTTTCCATCTTCAGATTAGTCTATGTTCCTATTCCAACTTATGGCGATCAGTGTATGATCGTGAATGAGAAACTGAGATCTCACGTCCAAGAAGCCGAAATGGGATTCTTACAAGGAATTGTAGGGGTTGGGATTCTCGCGATAAATTGTCAAAGAAGGTAAAAAGTGCAGATACAGTAAACCTCGCATATAACGGACTAGGATACAACGGATGATTGCACATACTGGACGAAATTTTAAGTTCGGATGACTTCCTATTGATTTTAGTGCATTTCGCATGTAAAGGATTTCGCATATTATAACGGATAAATATCGCTGGTCTCGAGTCCCGTTGTATGGGAGGTTTATAACTGTACTGGTGAACCTCTAACCATAGAATTGTTGCTTCTCTGACTAGAAAAATTGCAATTGCCCCGGTGGACATATGCTACGAAGTCCCAGGAAAGAACAGCCAAAAACTGCTATGTTCAACACCAATCGGTCAAAGCCCAAGATGGCGACCAAGAACTCGATAGCGAGATTACGTTGAAGATGCTAGTAGATTTCGCCTCGGTATCCCAGCAGAGCATCCATCCTTTTTGTCGCTGAGAATGGAAATGATTGAAGCACTCAAGTAGCTGCCTCCGCGACCCCAGGGGCAGACCCAGAAAGTTTTGGTGGGGGGATGTGATTTTAAATTAGGTTGAATGTTAACTAAATACAAAGACGTTTAGACCCGGAAACGGGCGTAAATAAGCTCTTTAAAAATGTTTCATAACAGGAGCGTATTCAGAATTTTTTTCAAGGAGGGAGCACCAAATTTCGTCACTTTTTCAAGCGCAGTTTTTTTCCGGCAGAGTTCATTTTAAGCAACTTTAGTAACGAAAACGACTCTAGGGGGTCCGGGGGCATGCTCCCCCGGAAAGTTTTTGAAATTTTGCACATTGCAATGGCCATTTTAGCGCTTTTTGAACGATTTTCAGGCAAAGTTTGTTCACATTTTCGGTCCCTAACTTTGAGTGCTTTACCAAATATGATGCATCTTGTACGCACAGTTTCGATAATGCGTACTTAGAGCGACTAAGGCCTATTGTTATGAAGAGGTTTGAAATTATGGAAAAGTTTTATTCATCCAAAGCATTGTTGAAAATAGCTGGTGGGGGGACGCATCCCTCACATCCCCTCCCTGGATCCGCCACTGGAGACCCCCCAAGGATAAGCGTGTTTAGAAAAGTGAGTTAGTTAGCTTACAACAGTTTGTTTGGTGTCGGGTTTCGTTTTTCCTCGATAGGCTCCTTGTTTTTTGTTTGATGAGCGTTGCAAGGGCTTTGGAAGGTGGAGGCTGAAAGGGGCTGAAGCCCCCTCCATATTTTTCAGCCCTTCATAGAAATTTCGAGTTCTCCTTCATCCCTTCCCCCCTCTTTTTAAAAAGTTATAACTACAGTACAACCTATATAGCACTTCAACGATGGTTTATGGCGTCACTCGTCATTCGTCTCTTTTCTTCATTGATATCATCAAACCAATGTACTAACTTTTGCAACTTTGTGACAAAGGTCAACGAAATCGCAAAAACTTTTTAATTTTCTGGTGACTTCGTGTACAAAGCTCCTAGAGCTTTACTATGATGTCACAGTTAAATTTTCTCCAATTTTAATAGAAACTTTTGGGCAAATGATTAACAGCGAAACAACACAATATCAATTTAGAATTAGCTAGCTTATTCTAGGAGCAGCGGCGTAGCGAGAAATTTTAAAGGAGGGGGCCATAATTTCCACATTTTTTTCAAGCGTGTTATTTTTCGGCAGAATTGATTTGAAGCTGATCGAGAAACAAGAAAAGCTCTACGGGGGTCCGAAGGCATGCTCCTCCGGACAAATTTTGAAAGTTATACATGTGGTAATGGCTATTTCAAAGCTTTTTTGTAATTTTCAGGCAAAGTTAATTTAAATTTGTTAACCCTAATTCTGAGTGCTTCGCCAAATATGACGCGTTTTGTTCGCACATTTTCGATTATGCGTGCTTAAGGCGTAAGGCTTATTGCTATCGAAGAGGTTCGAAATTATGAAAAAAATTAACACATCACATACATTTTTAAAAATGGCTGATGAGAGGATGCATACCCTCATCTTAGCCCCTGGATCTGCCCCTCGCCATAAGCAACAGAAACTTTCAAAAGAGTCTGGCATAGCCTATTTCAGTCACTTGGCACCATTAATTTTGCTCTTTCCTACAAGAAGGCAGAGTCAAAAGGGGTGGAGACGGCACAATGCTCCCCCCTCAAATACGCTCCTGCCTAGGAGCCTGAGACTAGGAGCTTGTGAACGGATACCGATAAGTTCATTTAAATGAGGTTAACACGTTTGCAAAGGTCGATTTGGCTACTGTATGTTACGCTAACCAGAGGAAAGCTAGAGTCCATCAAACAGTCTCTAAGTGACTTTTATTGAAGCAAAGTGAATGATACGCATGATGTATGTTGCGATAACAAGGAGGGGGTGTGGGGGGCGAAGCCCCCCAGACGTTGGTATGGTAACACAAATTTCAGCCCCCCTACTTAAAAGAACTTCCAACGCCACTGGAGCCATGTCTTGTTTAAGTTGAATGTATGACTTGCGCTAGGTGCACTAAGGTTTGTAAGTAGCATTTCTTTTCCAAGAATGTAACCTGGTGCCAGGGATGCAAATCTATGTTGAGTATTGGGAGGGATGATTCTGCAAAATTGACCATTTTTTTGCCATTTTTCGAGATTGGGGGGGGGATGATTTAGCAAACTTGACACCCCCGCGCGTTTGCGTAAATTTTTGCCCACCACAGTGAAGTGCAATGAAGCGAAGACCAAAAAAAAAAAAAAGTCATCACTTCCCAGATGACCAATTTCTTGCCCAAAATGTGAAGACCAAAAAAGAAAGGTCATCTAGTTCGCTGATGTGGGACATGAAAACATTGGGGGCGATGCAGCCGAATTATTAGGGGGGATACATTCTCCCATCCCCCCTAGATTTGCACCCATGTCTGGTCCGTAGAAACGTAGCTTAGGCGGCGAACCGTTGGCAACAATCTGATTTGACCGAATTGGTAACCTATCCCCACCAAACCTGACACGCCCGTGACGACAACGATGTTTTCGACCACCAAGGCAACATGCACCCATTGAATCGCTAACTTTGTGAGGTGGTAAATATACCATAGCATGACAGCACCTCCATTTTTTACCTAAAAGCAACCTCTAACTGACCTTGACATATTGTAACAAAAAGACGACGTTTGCACTTTTTTAACTTGAGAAAATCAGGAGTCACCTTTTAAACAGCGTATTTTTCTCAATCCAAAGAAAATAATGTCGAAGAAACTGAAAGTCGTGGGAAAATAGAATTATGGTAGATCCCGTCTGGGATTCCTCTCAACAAAAACCTGTAGGACCTGTGGTCAGACCTAGTTGGTTGGGCGAGGTTGTAAAATTTTACCTGCTGATTTTTTGATCCCCTGCTTAGAGACTCAGTTTTTTTTTTCTGTTAATGAAAATTCGGCTATTTACGAAAGCTAGTTCTATCCACGATATCCTTGAGCATTTTATGGATTATTTCGCTAAACCTAATTTTTTCAATTTCTCAACGTGTAATAACAGTTTTTATGCCGTCACAAATCCAGTTAAACTCAAGTAAAAGTTTCTTCAATCCAAGCTTTGATAATATGACTGGATTTAGGCCTAGTTGTTCTCGTGCTGTGACTAAACAAAGGACTTTTTGAAAGAGAAAAAATCGGTGACAATCGTTCAAACGCAATTAATTTGTACTACAAGTGAAGTTGAGGTAAAAAGTACAATTAAAATGTAAGTATTCATGGCCGTATCCAGAAAAATATTTCGAAGATATTTTGATGTGGCTACGGCCTATCCACTGCTGGTATAGCATAAACAAGGGCTTATCCAGAAATTTTCCCGGATACAAAAAGGGGACATTTTTGAAAGAGTTTTTGACTTCCGGTGTGTGACTACAGCATGTCGAGTTAATTTGCAGCAGAATGAGGAGCAAAAACGGTTCTAGGGGAATCCGGGAGCAACCCCTCCGGAAATTTTTTCGAAAACTTTCATACGGTAACTGCAATTTTAGTGCTTTTTGAACAATAATTATTTGGCAAGTTTAGTGAAAATTTTTCGCTTTTAATTCTGACGCATCGCAAGGTTGATGGTTCAACTCCCACCCTAGCCTCGTTGTAGCGTCCTTGCACAAGATGCTTTACGACAATCTGCTTGGTGGAATCTAACAAGCAGCAAACTTAAGAAGTCAGAAGCAAAATTCAAGCGGAAAACTCGGAACAACAGCAACTCCTAAGCGAGTATAAATTCGTCATGTGCATAGCGCCTCCGTCGTTTTCTCGTGACAGGAGGATAAAAACGAAGAAATCAATCAATATTATACTAGTTGTGCGCCTAGTTACTATAATGTTTGTCTAAAATTTGGTAGCTTTTGCAACAGACATAGATTGCAAATTTAGTGGATTATAGCTGCTGTTTATTAACTTTCGCAATTTTGGATGTAGGCTGTTGTAAAAACGACCAAGGCCATTATAACTATCCTTATAGCGCTGTTGTGCAGATCACAATCGCATTGTGTGATTCTTGCGAATATCCCAACTATAACGAATATTTGCGACTGCAGACGCGACGACCTATATTTTCGGTTACACCTGATCTTTCGCAGCCTCTCATTGGAAAAATATTTGCTAAAAGTGTTGTTAGTGTTAGGCCAATTGAATTAACTGTATTTCCAGAAAAAAAAAAAACTGGACTTGACATTAATTAGATTTTGGAAGGTGCCTCTGGTTTGAGATTACGCTCTCAATCGTTGTCGTAATAGCAAATCGATGAAATAAAATGCTCTGTTAGAGCTCGCTGGTGGTATTACATTGAACATTATTATCTTAGATTCAAAAAGAGAGGCACCCGTAAAGCTGCAAAATTATCAAGTTTATCCATCTTGTATCAAAAAAGCCTTCACAGTGATCGGGCAGTAATCATATCCATAATTTTGTTGAGTAGATTGCTAGTTGCTGCTGAAGTTTTTACCCGAATACAAACTACATATCGTAAATACAATGCGTATCAAGCAATATTTTATTGGTATTTAGAATTGCAGTTGCCAAAGACGTCAGAGCATGCAGAGAAAAGAGGACGGAGGTGCGTGGGCTGCATTTGTTTCCACGATTAATTTGTTATATCTTTTTAGTGAATTACCCTGTCCAGTGTCCAAATTTTCAATTTTAGGGGGTTAAAAGTCCGCTGGCTTTCTTAATCAAATGTTGGATATCATAATCACTCTTTTCAATCATGACCTCAAAAATTTGATTATGATGCAAAAATCCCATGGGCTTTTTACCCACTTGGACAGCACGTGGACATGATTAGCATAAGCTTATTTGGCTATAATTTTAGTATATTGTATTGTACAAACAACGGGTTTTGTAAAAAAGCTGCCGCAAAAAATGAGAAGTGATTTTTTCCGTAGGCCTACTAAAGTCCTATTAACTATATTGAGATATGTGGTGCCGATGTAAGTCTTTATATATGAGATATAAAGAGATATTATGGTGGGCCACAATACTACTAAATAAATGCTGCAAAAACCAATTCTACAACTAGTTTCGCGGTTTGACCGCTCACCAGGTAGACTCAGGTTCGTACCCAGGACCTCATGATTGAGAGTTTACCTTCGGCCACCGGACTTACAACGTTTTCAGTGCAATTTTTAGCTTTACACACCCAAGCCTCTGCTACTGCAGGCTTTAACATTGAGCAATTAGCCGAGTTGGCATATATCGGCAATAGCAGGCCTGATTTTACTTGTATTGAAATATGTGGCGCCGATGTAAGTCTATATATATTCTATATATATGAAATATAAAGAGATATTATGGTAGGCCAGAAGACTTTCTAAATACAAGCTGTAAAATCCAATTCTACGATTGGTTTCGCAGTTTCACCACTCATCATGTAGACTCATATTGATTGGGGTTATCATTCTGTTGTGAGTTCGTTGTTGAATGTTGGGAAGCGCTAGAGATTGCGAATTTCAATCTCAAGGTCAGCACACGATTCCAAACTAGGGATGTGCCTCAAGGAAAATTACTCGGACTCGCCGAGTAACGAGTATTCACGACATTACTCGGCCGAGTCCGAGTATCTACGACGTCAAAATATGAACTCAAAATTAGGTGAAGAGCAAAAAAAAAAGGTCATCACGTCCGTAGAAGTTCCAATTTCGATTCAAATTCGGATAAAAAGCAAAAAAAAGGTCAAAATGATAATGGTTTAATGTTCGGCCGAGTATCAATTAATACTCGGACTCGACTCGGCACATCCCTACTTCAAACCAGAAGCAGAAGAGCTTTATTTCAGCGAGCGCATCCATATTTAAACGATCACACACAAAAGGCATAGATTAGGTTTTGGCTTCACCAATTCATGGAAACCGAAGCAGTATTTAGCTCAAATATAACAAAGAATTTGATAACTGCGAGATCTCTTGCAAGCGGAGAAAGATATAGCTTTTCCAATAAGCACAAGTAGGTGAAATAAGTAAACACAGAATTGTGATGTTGGGAATAGGAAGATATTGTTGGAACACAGAATTTAAGATTGCATGCAATAATTTGGCTAGGCACAATTGAAAGCTGCAAGGCGTTTTGCAATATTTCTCGACTTAGAAATTTATTTGCGAAGTAAACGGAAAAGAACAAAAATTTATCACGTAAGTGCCACAGTTCTATCACCCTAGACGGAGACTGCTTGGCTGACTGGACAGCCAACAGTAGCCTTGTCCTGTTGCACCACCCGAAGGACGCCCTCAGATTCTTTTCTGGCTGCTGAAACCAATCCGGACCTGGTTTTCGCGAGTGCTAGCCATAACAGCTGGCATCTGGATAGACGCACCTTAAAAAAGTTTCCCAGGTGACAACATCAACCCTCGCTAATAACGGCTTCTGCATTTGTGACTTCAGTCCCAAGTGAGCCGTACAAGCAATGGAACTTCCGTAGGGCCAACTGGGAACAGTATAGCTTCATCACTAATCAGCTTGCCCAAGGACTTCCATCTCCTGACACGGGATATGTTATTGAAACCTACCTGGACTTTTGCAACACCATCTTTGCTGCTGCTAAAAAGATCTATCCTACGCGGTCGGCGAAAGAACAACAGACTCTTTTGGGATGCTGAGTGTGAACAGCTCTACCAGACCTTCCTTTGGGCACCGTAAGGTGAAGCAACTAATATTGCTGCCTCAGCCCTGCTAGCCCGGCTTGATGAAAAGCGTAAAGAGCGCTGGTCAGAGACGGTCAATATCATCGACTTTACACGCACCAGCAGATTGGCATGAACCATCAACAAACTTTCGGGAAGATCAAGAAATTAGAGACAGACCATCTAATAACATCTTGCCCCATTTATTGCATCGGATGATGTGACACTAGAAAATTGGCTGATGAATACACGCCCAGCTATTTAATCTGGGTTTCTCAAAAGAAAAATCGAACCTATACGAAGAAGAATGAGCTTTATTTTAACTAAAATTGATTTTTGCAATGAACTGTATTTAAACACAAAATTTCTTTCAGTTTTAGGTCTAACACCTTTTAATCCTACTTTGGAAGATAACGAAGAATCGGAAGGTAATTATATAGTCGGTTTGTTTCAATGCAAAACAATTACGCATTTGTAAAACAAATTTAAAGGTTACTCCTATATGGCTGGAACAGAGCTCGTAATGGCTATGCATGGCTGAGGAACAAAGGTGGGACACAGCTACAGCCCGAATCGACAGCCCAGTTATTGCTAAGCAAAACTAGGACCCATTTGGGCTGCGCATATATCGATCTATCCCTTTCCCACGGTCATATAGCCTATCTTATGCTGGGCAGAAATTTGCCCGACTGGGCCCCATATTTTTGCTGACAAGCATTGTAACTGAATATGCTATTACGTAACTTTCTAGCAATTGTTTACTGATTACTCAAAATAAGAAATTAATTAGCAAGCAACACTTCAAACATGAAGTCTTAATCTGGTAAAGCATTGCCCATTTTAGGTTTCATTTAGGGGTTATAAACCTAGGGAGTTTGTAAACACTTTTTTTCTGAAGCATGGGTTTGTATCTAAGGGTTTGTAGGCCCAAATGCTAAAACGTTATGAATTAGTGGTATAACTATCTGATATTACAATGTCTTTCCCACTAAAGGTCCATAGGTTTTATTAAGATGTTTTAGGGGTCCGCATTCCCAAATAGGCTAACACTGGTCTGTCTCTGTCATATACAGTTTGACCATTGCGCAGCAAACGATTAACGCAACAGTTGTACCTGTAGACCTAATATATTGTTAATTTTACTTTTCGTTTGCAAATTTTGGAAAAAGGCTCTCCCTGTTGCGTAATTTGCGCTATAGCTCTGGCAAAAAGTGACGATTGATTATCAAGCTACAGCAAGAACATCACGAGAGACAGCCACAGAAAAAATGTTGACTTTGCACTGCTATACTGCACATCGTTGCCTTCTGTAAAAGTGATCGATTTTGCCAGGTGCATCATTTAGGGTTCGATAGATTTTTTGTGATCAAGTTGCTGGTACAACAACGCCGTATGAAGTCATGTCATTCTTTTGATTAGTCTGATTGCAATTTTTAGGTTTGTATCCAGGTTGTTACGGAGGGCATATGTAGGCTATGCTCATAGCACAAGTCATCTATATTTTACGCGAAGTTTGAAATCTAACAAAGCTCGCGTTCAATACAGAGCTTCGAACTTGAATACGTAGAACTTTTTTGTCAAAACTCGGACGGGAACAATAAAATTTCTGACCTTAACCAAAAAAAAGTTTATTGAGAAACTAATACTTGCCTGAATTTTAGATTTGCATGAGTAGATGACTGATTGATTTTCTTCATCTTTATCCTAGAGAGTATATGCTCGAATTTAGTTTTAACTTGAGTAATTTGATAACAATTAATTTATTTAAAAGCTCCAACGTTCTGTATCTTGCTCACGTTTACGCTTTTATCAGGGACTCTCATTCAAATAGATTCGTTGGATTTTAGAATTAATGCTATCAAATTAATTGATTTCTAGTCGTTAAGATTAATTGAGCACTTTTGTTTGGTTATATTGATAAATTTAGCATTTTTTCGTAAAGATTATAATTTAGTTTTGAATAAATTTCTCGTTATGAAAAATGAAGTTCTTTTGTCAAAGGTATGCTTACTGAAAACTTTTGTAGAGTACTATGCCTTTGTTGCACATCCTCGTACAAGAAGTAAGTAAAAATACCAACAGCACATAAAAATTATGGTCATTATACGGCTCAGATGGCCGAGTGGTAAGAGTGTCCGCCTCGGAAGCTGTAGACTTGGGTTTGATTCCAATGATTTTAAAACTGGTCTTCACAGTTTCCCTGCTTGACATTCAGCATTGAAGGGGTAGGGTGAAGAACAGCAAGGCAAGTTTACTTGTTGTCCCGTTGGGATAGACACTTGGCGCGATTCTCCATCTTGATGTGGTAGACCACAGATGGCTGGCAACTCCAAAGCGAGCTCGTATTGCGCATTGATCGCTTTATCGCGATAGGAGGATAAATATGCAACTAAATACAAAATACATTGTCAAAACCCGCGTATATACGCTGCATCACGAATTGGCGATCCTTATCTCTACACCTAAACACCTGGGCAGCAATTAAAGCAATTTAAAAGCGTAGGACACTGCAGGGATGACCCGTCACTTGCAGCACTTTGCTTGTAGGCTATTTATATTCTGCGAGTTACTAGCCATCTGCATACCATGCTAAAATATGAAAATCCCGTAAAGCACCTTTTCGAACGACACAACCACCCTAGCAAGCTTGATGTCGACAGTTCCTTCAATAGTCGAGCAGAAAAGGTGTAAATGTTGACATTTAAGTTCTTGGTTTGACCCGACTTGCAATATGCGAAACTGCCGTTACATACAGAGGCAGACGTATAGCCTTGATAAAAGAGGTCAAAAAGTAACAAGTTAATGTTCAATTTACCTGTCTAAGAAAGGTTAGCCTATGTAGCAAAAACACCAAGACTTCATGAAGAAAATCAGGCGGTACCGGTTGCTAAAGAAATTTGTTAGTTGGTAATTATTTTGGCGTCTGTAGATACAGCTTCATGTAATTATGAACAGCACAAGTATGTAAATGTAAAGGTTTAAACTGTAACAAATAATATTTTTTTGTCATTAAAGGAAGCAGACCAAGTAAGCAGCGAGTGTTATTTATTTTACGTGAATTTTATGAAGCATATTAGGCTACTGTATCAACAACATGCACAATAATACAACCAAACGATAAGCATAATGCAAAGTAATTTGCGCGATCAAATCTTCATTACTCCATACTCGCGGTACTATTGCGCCGAAGCGTGCAAGGAGTAGCGGTGCCTATCTCCGCGGTTTAACGCCTGAGCAACACAGCTTTAAAAAAATGTCGCAGTGGTGGCGAGCCGCTGGCGACTCTTTGTCCAATTTGACCGTCCCAGGAATCGAAGCCCAGGCCTCACGCACCGATAACGATGAAAATCTTGCGCTTTATAGTCAATAAATGGTGCAAAATCACACCAAATAATTTCGTTGTTCCCTAACCAGTTGTCAAAAACGTAGTAAAGGTAGTTTTAAATTACATCCTTCTGTGTTGTTTTTAATGTTTATTCCCCTAAACATTTTGTTTAACTCATATCACCATGAAAAATACTCGACTATTCCATTCATTGCCGCTGCGTTTGAGATTGAATTTTAGATTACTAAATGCCATATGCACGTGCCACATGCATATTGAAATAATGTTTAATTATTTTTAAAGACACTAGGCTAACTTAGTTAGTTTACTAACGTATAATATTAAAAGAGAAGTTTAGAAATCAGTTTCAAGACTATGCTCCTTTCGAAGATTTAGCCTATTTGAATAGGAATTCCATTGGAATTTTTCGTTTAACTTATTTATCACTGCTGTAGGTAATGCAAGATGTTTGTTTTTTTTTCCTTATATTTAAACATAGTGAACTATGCAACAGCAAATTCTTAATGCGTTTGAACGGTAGCGAAGGGGAGGATGAGAACATTGCCACTCCTTGTTTTTTTAAGCATCCTAATCTGAAGTAGGTGTCTGAAACATTTTGGAAATTACCGCAATATATGCAGTTTTGGCACAGGCCCAATGTAATTTCGTTACCCCTTTGAACTTGGTATGATTTTTTAAACACAATTTTTTTCTTTTTGTTTCAGGATCTAGAAGAGGTATGTAAAATTTGGAGCCGATTTACCAAGGTTCTGCCGAAAAAAATAAACTAAATTTCAGTGAGCATGTAACTAAGACACTGAAAGCAAAATATTTTTGCTTGGAGGTTAGTGGCCTACTGTTATTACCGACTTGATGGGAAAGGGCCTACGTAGAATATTTATCAAGCAAAGCTGCGTCTACCCCTTTTGTTATTATAAACTAAACCATTGAATAAGCAATGCCAGTGATTGGCTGCCTATGTTGCTTCACCTTCCATCAATTTATGACGTTTGCGACGATGATACCATTTGAATTTTACGGCTTTTTTGGTGCTATACCGGTGTATTCGGTTCCTCGGAGAAGAAGGAAATGGGCTAGTAACGACATGGAATATAATGCAGTCTGCGTTCTATATAATCACCCTAAAACATCCTAATTTGTTTTTTCATTGAATTGACAAGAATTAAAACTGGATCAAGGTAAGGTCTTCTGAGTCCCTCCCCCAATTTGGAGTTCAACACCCGGGCAACTAGTTCTCTCCGTGAAGCTCTTATAACATTAAGGCAATGCTAGGAATTTTATCCATATCAATGAAATTAGGTAATCGTAAATTGCACAGTGGCATGAGCAATATTGCCTCTATTAAAATACTCCAAAGTAAACTCATCTGTAACCTACAGCAGCAGCTAGGAAAATTCAAAGTGTAAAGCTTAACCCTGTAGTATTTTGATTTCATTTTTTCTATTTTGGTTTGATTTTGGAATTTTTGACTGTTTGTACAGGTAGAAATTACGTGCGGAAGTTTGAAAGAAGCGTTGCAATAATTTCCTTCATTTTAATAGGAGTTGTTGTAGCTTTGTACTTAAGGGTAAGCTAGTTAAGCGTGTTTTAGTAATGAAAGTTGACATTCCTAATCAAATTTGAGCATATCACGCAAGCATGAACTTGCCGCAGTTTTTGAAATACCCATTTCCACTACGTGTAAAAAAAGCATTTCACAACGTTAAGGTGCGCTTACCAAATCGCGACGAGCGACAACTTTTTATCGCACCTTGTTTGCTTTATTTCACTGTTTAGCGATCACGCGAAAACCTTCTAATTCTACATTCACTGACATAATATTTTTTCTCGCGCTTTCGCATGTCGCTTGTTGCGTATCGCGGCATCGGTAAACGCACCTTTATACAAAAGAATGTACGACTACTTTGAAGCAGTTTAACCACATCATGATCACAAGTTTGATGGTTCTACTCCTACCCAAGCCTTGTTATTGCATTCTTGAATATCAATAATTAGGCCTATTCCTGCTTGGTGAAATCCAACAGTCAACAAATAAAGAAGTTAGAAGCAAAACTTGTTAGTCAAAAGCGTTAGTAAAAGCGTTGAAAACTCGTAAATAAAAGCGTTTTGGCAAAAGCAAGCAAGTCTGGATTCCGTCTTATGTATAGCGCTTTCGTCCTTTGTCGTGATAATATAGGATAAAAAAACAAAGAAATCAATCAATCAGTCGAACAGTCTGTATTGGTTTTTAACCTCAATCTATTTATAATAGTGCGACTGAATGATAGCCTAGTGCTCGCACCTATTCATCGGGCTCTTCAACTATTGGTAGCAAATCTGAATTTTACTTGTTTTTAGACGTACTTCAGCCTCGAAAACACCGCTGCAGATAATTTGCGTCGTTACAAATCAATGATTGATACCAGATCTAACCTGATGAGGATAGTGAACTCTACGAACCTGCAGAATAGAATTAAAGATATGCAACATTCTTATATGAGAATATTGCAAAGACAATCCATGGAATTGCAAATGAGATTTAAGGAGAACATCACAACAAAACTCGAGAAGTTAGCTGATGTTGAAAACAGAGTTCAGGATCTAATAAAAAAATTAGAACCAGAAGTAGTCACGTGTCCGAACAATACCTGTCCTAACAGATATGAAAAAGGTATTAGAACTGACGAAAGGTTAAATTCCTGAGTATATGTACCAGCGATTTCGTACGCGTGGCAAACCCAACTTTCGTGCAGAACTGGTCGGAATAGGCCTATTTGTGGGCTCTATTCTGTCTGGGTTTAAAAAAGAGAATGAGCGAATATTTTTTATTGAATTCAGCCCCAAAACCGTGCTTTTAACGGAATTTCCCTATCCCACAGTAGGCTAATATAGACAGGTGCACGATAACTCCTGAGCGAACTCGTTATAACACCTCGTCCGCTTTTTCGTGCTTTGTGGATAACTCTGCCTACAATAGTGATAATAGGAACCAATATTTCTTACATTTTTACCTATAAACAAAAAAAAAAATACAATATCGCCCACCTTCAGCAATGATCATAAAAATACAACTTGTAGCAAATAAAAATGCTTACTTTGACTGTTTTAGTTCGGAGCTGAGTGGTTAAGATATTCCTATCGGAACGGAAGGTCTGGGGCCGAATGCGGGTCGGTCAAACCGGACATAGTGTGACCAACGACTCTCCACCGTTGCGACATTTCTTCAGAGCTGGGTTGGGTGCCCTGGCGTTAAACTGCGGAGATGGGCCACACCACTCGTAACACGCTTCGGTGTAGAACCGCGAGTATAATGAAGATTTTGATTTTGGTTTGAAGGACTGTATCATTAAAAACTTTGCGGTTTTATTCACCAACGATACCTTGCATGTGCACAGGTTTCAATTTTACTGATAACGGTTGGGTCACTCCGTATAATGGATTCCAATACAAACTTGTGGAAGAAAACAAGTCTTGGCAAAATGCTTCATCAGACTGCAGAAGTAAGGACGCAATATTGGCGGAACGTGCTACGCAAGATTTGTCTATCAGACAGTAAGTTATTACAGCCAATGCTCGAAATTGATTGATAAAAGCAAAAAAACTGTGAGCCTGCAACATAGCCAGAGCAAAATCTAAAGGTCATCGCTTTTCGTAAGAGGATGCGAAAACGATGTAAAGCCTTTTGCTTGTAAAAAAAAGATCTTGGGTTCCAATTTTGGACTCTCAAGCTGTTTTTAGAAGTGGGGGAGGGGGGGGAGGGAGCTATTAATTGTTTATTCTGTGTCTAAAAGTATTGAAGTGCTAATGCTTTTACTGTGTATAACGAAAAATTTAGAGGAAGATTTTGAGTCCCTTTAGTTCCACCCCCTGGACCTGCTGAATACTGCAAAAAATCCTTAATTGAAGCCGTAAAGCACGTTAGGCTGTGAACTCTAACTTGCTGAACTCGATCTTTTTGCCGATCTTGAACTTGGAAAACTATAAAGCTCTGAACTTGAACTTATACTTGATCTCGAAAAAAGCTGATTGAGTTTTGAATTTATCCTAAACTTGATAAAATCTACTTGAATTTATCCTAAACTTGTCAAAAATCGCTTGAATTTATCCTAAGCTTGATAAAATCTATTTGAATTTATCCTAAGCTTGATAAAATCTATTTGAATTTATCCTAAGCTTGATAAAATCTACTTGAATTTATCCCAAGCTTGATAAAATCTACTTGAATTTATCCTAAGCTTGATAAAATCTACTTGAATTTATCCTAAGCTTGATAAAATCTACTTGAATTTATCCTAAACTTGTCAAAAATCGCTTGAATTTATCCTAAGCTTGATAAAATCTACTTGAATTTATCCTAAACTTGTCAAAAATCGCTTGAATTTATCCTAAGCTTGATAAAATCTATTTGAATTTATCCTAAGCTTGATAAAATCTACTTGAATTTATCCTAAGCTTGATAAAATCTACTTGAATTTATCCTAAGCTTGATAAAATCTATTTGAATTTAGCATAAACTCGGTATAAATTACTGCACTCGAGCATGAACTCGCACGATTAAAAATGAGGAACTCGAACTCAGCTGATAAATTGTTGGTGAGCTCGATAAAATTGCTGAGGAGTCCGTAACCTTGTTTAATTCACTGCGTCTGTACATCACGTCAATGATGCTGCGTACTGTGTGTAGTTCACTGCGTCGGTAAATTACGTCAATTTTGCCGGTCAAATGGCCGAGTGGTATAAAGCGTTTGTTTCTGGATCGGTAGACTTGGGGTTCGATTCTGAAGCGCGTCAAACCAAGGACTTAAAAATTGGTATTCACAGCTTCTTTGCTTGACGTTCAGCGTTTAAGAGACAGTGTGGAGAAAGCCGGCAAGTTTACTTGTTGTGCCGTTGGGAAAGGCACTTCACGGAATTCCGATATCTTAGTGTGGCAGACAAATGGCCGGCAACTTCTAAGCGAGCTCGTACAGCGTTCGTCGCTTTCTCGTGATAGGAGGATAAATTTGCAAATAATAATAAAAAAATAATAGTAATAGTTTTTCACCCAGTAGCATGATTCAACCTTTAGGGCAGGCTGGGGTTCTTAACCTGTTTTGTATTCTTTACCCCTCGTCGATTGAAAAAAGTACAATTTACCCCCAGTGTAACGTCTTTCACCTCTTTAATACTGAAATTTAAGTTTGTTTTGGTTTATACTTCAGAAAAATTACCCCCTCGGTAGGCAAACTTTACCCCCGGTTTAGAACCCGTGCTTTAAAGCTTGCGTGCAGGAAATCTTATTCAAATAGATTTTGACTACTATTTTTGCAAGCTGTTGAATTTAGAGCTGTGTTTTTTAGAATTCTAAAGCTTTCTTTGAACATAGCAAATAGCACCCGCGTGTGGGTTGGACTGCGTACAACTGACCAAAATAAGTGGCTGTGGGATTCTTCAAATGGAAACAATAGGCCGGTTACTGGTATCACCGTTCTGTGGGCACCTGATCAACCTTATTCCAATGCAAGTCAACTATGTGCATATCTTGAATTCAAATACTTGTTGCTACACGCCGCTTCTTGCGATACTTTAAATTACTATATATGTGAAAAAGTTCTTCACTTTCAACTACCTAGCTTTTAACGATTTAAGATATCTTTTTTGCCTCTATCTAGTTTGATGTAGTAGCAGCTTTTTAGAGTGCATAATAACTGTTGTTTTTAAGAATAAACTTTTGCGTTGTGCTGTAAAACCTGTTTTATTCACCAATCGCCCAAAGTTCAGCTCCCCTGAGCTAAAGGGAAAAGATTAACAAAGTTCAGCGTCAGCGACAAACGTAACCTACCAGTTTTGAAACCAAGATTCAATTCAAGCAATTATAAGAAAACTTGTGGATCTCGCACATGTAACCAAACTAAATTCAAAATTCAATCCAGCTGACCCGATAAATCAGGTCAAACAACTTGGGACGGTAGTTTGACAACAGAGCTTGACAGTGTCAAACGCTTCTTGACCTTTTGATATATTCGATAGCCTATAGACTTTATAACTACTTACCGGTAACAAATTGGTGGCCTTGCATTAAGTCGTTAGCAGATGAAATACACGATCAGACAGCGAAGTACGCGCAGAAACTTTTAAAAGGGGGAAGGCTCCCGAAGAGTGGCGTGGCGAGAAATTTTAAAAGGAGAAGACCAAAATTTGCACATTTTTTTCAAGCGTATATTTTTCGGCAGATTTACTGTGAAGCTGATTGGAACAAAAAAGACTCCAGGGGGGTATGGAGACATACTCCCCCGACAAAAAAACTTTGAAAATTTACATGCCAAAATGGCTATTTTAGTGCTTTTTGAATAATTTTCAGGCAAGTTTTATATAAATTTTTTGACCTTAACTCTCGGAATGAGAAATCTGAGTCTGAATTTGAGTGCATCGCCAAATGTGATGCATTTTGTTCGCAAATTTTCGATTATACGTCAGGCATATTGCTATCGAAGAGGTTCGAAATTATGAAAAAATAGTATCATCAAAAACATTTATGAAAATGGCTGGAGGAAGAGACATACCTTTCAACTTATTCCCTGGATTCATAGGTGGCGGAACCGGGGGAGCCCTGGCCCCCCCACTTTTTTTCAGGGGGGCCCTGGGGGGGCCTAATTTACGTGTTTATTTCTACAATATTACCTCTGCATGAATGTATTTGAAACTTGATAGGCCTACCATCGAAATTAAAACCTAGGAAAGAGTTTATATCCAGAGATGCCTTCTTTAAAATTTTGCTTGCGGGGTGGGGGGAACAGAAACTAGAAGCAAGAACCGTGGGTCTGAAGCCCACATAAATTGGATAAGTCACATGTGGACTGGCTAAGTATGGATTGTAGATATAGGGCCGGATTTACGTGAAGGCTAAGCAGGCTGAAACCTAGGGCTTCGGAGAAAATGGGGGGCCTCATCACGAACAATGGAGACTTTTTTTTCTCTTCACCGACACTTTCAGTGGAAAACAGAACATCTGAGAACTGAGGACGAGTATACCTTTTTTTTTTTGCTCTTCACCAAATCGATATTTTCAGTGAAAACAGGACATCTGAGGACGTGAAGACCTTTTCCTTTGCTCTTCCAATCAGTGTGATCAAATAGCCTAGGGCCTCTCATTGTCTAAATCTTGCCCTCAAAAGCGTATTTAAGGGCGAGGCCATTGTGCCATGCCCCCCCCCCCCCTTTTGACTCTGCCTTTTAGTAAACAAGAACAATACTAATGGTGCCAAGTGACTGAGATATGCCAGATTCTTTTGATGGTTTCTGTAGCTTATGGCCAGGAGCGAATCCAGAGGGGTAGGATGAGGGATATGCATACTCCCACCAGCCACTTTCAAACATGTTTTTGATGCATACAATTTTTCTATAATTTCGAACCTCTTCGATAGCTATAAGCCTTACTCCTTAAGCACGCATAATTTAAAATGTGCGAACAAAATGCATCATTTTAATCACAAAAATAAGAGCCAAAATAATTTGAAATATTTGAATGTTAGAGACGTTTCGATTTAAACTTAAACCATTACACTAGTCTGCGTTTAAATTTTTTAGCTGTTTTTATATCGTTTTTTGACGTAAAATTCAAATACGCAATCATTTTTTTTCGAATAGGTCAAGTTTTTTCGCTATGGGAATTTTAATTTTTAAAAAAATTAATGTTGAAATAACAATTTAGTGTGCTATTTGTGTATTCCAAGTTACATTACTTTCTCAAAAACATTTAATAACTGGTTAAAATATGAACGCATGTAAACCAAAGATTTAAACACAAACAAAAGGGCGTTTGAAAGCTTTCCTTTTTCGCAATGAAACCGGGGTATCTCTTCAGAGACACCAGCAATAGTCAACTAAGATATTAATGTCCCAATGGCCTTGATATAGCTCTTCCATTAGCGAATGTCTTGGTAAAAACGTTCACCTCGCTCTTCACTGTAATCATCGTAGTTTTGCGGAAACTAATCCAAATGGGAAGTTAGGAAATGCATCTTAGTGAACATTCTTGCACCCAAAGACTGGAAGCTGTGCATCAACCACATCTTCATAGTTTTAGTTCAGCATTTTCCGCAAGAAATTTGGTGGAAACATTTTTAAAAGATATCCATGCTCTGTTTTGTGCTTCAGATAAAACTTCATCAAAAGTAGAACTTCTCCTTAATTCTCGAATTTGAAGTCCATTTAAACATACCTGCTCCAAGTTTAGCATCACTCACAGCTGGAAATTTACACTGGAGAAATTTGAATGATGGGTTGTCTTTATTTAAGGCTTTCACCAAATGCATAACGAGTAAAGGAGGATGTAAAATGCTTTTTGGATCAACCAGCGAGCTTGATTTTGCGTTGCATGTAGCAGGTGTTAAAGTGCTTCTAGCTGGCCATTCTTTTTGTAAATAATGTCGGTCATCAGCTCTGGAATCCCAAAGACATAAAGAGCAAGAATATTCTTCACAACTTTCAAAAATTTTTCGGGGAAGCACACCCCCGCACCCCCCTAAAGCTTTTATTGTTTCTCAATCAGCTTCAAATTAGTTCTGCCGAAAAAATACGCTAGATCAAAATGTGGAAATTATGCTCCCTCCTTTTAAAATTTCTCGCTACGCCACTGCCGGCCCTGGTTGTAGGTGAAGAAAATCTGGTCATTGGTTTTGGGTCCCCCCACTTTAGAAATGCTTCCGCCATCGCTGCCTGGATTCACCCCAGGCCATAAACTGTAGAAACTATCAAAGGAATCTGGCATATTTCAGACACTTGGCATCATTAACTTTTGTGCTTTTTTACTAAAAGGCAGAGAAAAAAAAAATATTAGCATGGCACAATGCCCCCCCCTCCTAAATACGCTCCTGCTCCCGAAGATTTACCTCAAAAGCGCACATTTTTTTTGCAAGAGTCAGCGCGATAACGGTTTTGAAAGTGTATCAAAGCAGGGTTTAGGGGAAGGGGGGCGGACATAGGTGTTCTTCTGCTTACGCCGCTGGGCGCAATGAGTAGGCTATAACAAAATGCAAGACAACAAACATGTGCTCTAATATCGGAAGAAGTAAGCAGGGTTGCGTTACATAGCTACAGACCGTGAACTCTGTTTCAACCTTTTTGGTGTAATCAGTGCAGTCGGAGTGACGGACATTTGCTCAAGGCAATTAGGCCTATGCCCGAGAAGGATTTTTTGGTTGTGGTTGTAAAATTGCCACGCAGTTACATGAACCCGCAAAACAACTCTCTGCCAACCTTTTAGCCCGTAAAAAAGCGGTTTAGTATTGTGGCTAGGGTGCTGTGAGAAATGCGAGGTAGCTGCCCTGGAAAATTGAGAACCTTCTCTGCACCAATGCTTCAAGTTATAGAACAATTACATAGCTGAAATGCATCAGCAGCCTATGCAGTTTTACAGTAGGCCAATAGGCCTACTTCGTTTTCAAAGTAGTCTATTTTAATAATATCTGTCAAGGCAAAATCGGCTGCAAAATAATCAAAATTTGTAAGATTTTAAATAGAGTTAGATTAGGAGTCAAACTATAAAACTATTACCATCAAACGCCATGCCAAAGGTTTTAAAACAGTACCCTACCTCCTTACAGTTCATATGGCCGGGTGGTTAGAGCGTCTGCCTCTGGAGCTGTAGACTTAGGTTTGATTCTGAGTAGGGTTAAACCAATTACTATAAAATTGGTATTCAGTATTCACAGCTTACAAAGCCGGCAAGTTTACTTGTTGTGCCTTTGGGAAAGGCTCTCAGCGGGATGCTCCCAATCTTGGTGTGATAGACTGATGGCTGGCAGCTCGCTATCGCGCTTTGATCGCTTTCTCGTGATAGGAGAATGAATGTAAGCCTACAAGTAAATGTAAAAAATTCCATATTTTCATCCTGATAAGCCGATGCCAATACTAGCTCGGTTAGGATAGGTTTGACCTCTAGTAAAGACTCTAGAGAAGTCCGGGGTCATGCTTTCCGGGAAAAAACTTTGAAAATTCACACAGTGCAATGGCTATTTTAGCGCTTTTTGAATAATTTTCAGGCAAATTTTGTTTGAATCTTTTGATTCGATTTGTGAGTGCTTCGCCAAATATGCGTTTTTCTTCGCATATTTTCGATTTATGCGTGCTTACGGCCTAAGACTTATTGCTGTCAAAGAGGTTCGATGTTATGGAAAAATTGCATAGCCTACATCAAAAACACTTTTGAAAATGGTTGGTGGGAGGATGCATACCCTTCATCCTACCCCCTTGGATCCGCCCCTGGCCATAAGCTACAAAACCATCAAAAGAATCTGACATACCGGTATTTCAGTCACTTAGGAACATTGATTTTGTTCTTGTTTACTAAAAGGCAGAGTCAAAAAGGGGGGGGGGGGGGGCATGGCACAATGCCCTCCTCTAAATACGCTCCTGGCTGAGATCCGCCCTACAAGCGACCCGCAAAAATCGGGCACAAACAATCAGCTCATTAAGTGGAAGATACAGGTGGATAATGGATTTAATAATACTTTCAACTTCAAATCAAAAAAATCAAATCTTCTTTAAACTTGCGATATTTCACCAAAACGTGCAACGAGAGTCGAGGTTCATCTCCGCGACGCCACGGTAAAGCAGCTCCGAAGAAACTTTTCAGCCTTGGCAATACGTTGGCGACATTGTGTCCGATTTGACAAGTCCGTAAATCGATCAATCGAATTTCAATCTTCTCGCACCAATAGGGATTTGCTTAACAAATGAGCAAACCAGCCTTATCTGCTTAACACTTCAAATCAAAATCAAATCTTCATTATAGGCTATAGGCTACCCGCGGTATTAAGCCGAAACGCGTAACGAGTGGCGGGGCCCGTCTCCGCGGCTTAGCGCCTGGGCTACACAGCTCCGAAGGAACGTCGCTGCGGTGGCGAGTTGTTGGCGACACTGTGCCGGTTTGAACAACCCGGGATTTGAACCCCAGACTTCCCGCGCTGATAGCGTGTGCGCTAAGCAATTGCGCTAACAGCCGGTCTACTTAATACTACTTAGCAAAGTTAAAACCAGGAATGTGGAAGCGGAAGCGGTCATGTTTTAATGGAAGCGGAAGCGAAAAAAGTATGCCGCTTTTGCTTCCACATCATTCAAAAAAGCATGCTGTAAATAACTTATTAGATATTATTTCATTCAATTTATTAGATAATACTTTACAATGCTACATTCGCAGGGATGCCAGACCTCATCTAGATCATTACTCTTCGCTTGGCTTTCAGATAGTAGCCTACTAACGTAGAATCACGTTCTCTTTCAGCTTTCTCTGAATTTTGAAATATAACAACTGATTTATCAATAGCGCTAAAAGCAATAGTTGACTCTTGTCCAATTATATTCATGTCACGAAATAGATGGAGTGCTGTGTATCAACATTTTTCTAATGAAGGGAGTAAGTTTCGTAGCAAACTTGCAGTAAAAGTCTCCCAGGATTGTGACTCAATTATTCCTTTGCAGTTACACTTTCGTTTGCTTTTTGCAAATTATCTTGAAAAAAATGCTTGCTAAACTTTGACCAAGAGCTTAGCTTTCAGCGTGTTGGAAAAAAAGTTACGGTTTACGCTATGGGCTACCAACGCACTGGTCGTATTTTACTCGAAAAATTTCGGCAAATCTGTTTGGAAAAGGAAGCGCTGGAAGCGGAAGCGATACGTGTGAAAGCGTAAGCTGTTAGCAAATATACCGCTTCCATACCCCTGGTTGAAACCAGTTCGGCTATGCACAAAAAAATAAGCCCCTACTTGCTTTGAAAAATCTTAAAAGTAATCATTATTGAGTTAAAAGTTTGGAAACAGTATCGTTAAAACTTTACTAAAATTGCTATAGCCAACAATTGTTCTCACTATCTTGGTGAAAACAGAGAAGCGCGAATGTCAGATAAACCACTGGTCGAACTTCAATACTACGGCTTGAAGCCTTGGATAAGTTCTTTTGCAAATTGCGGGATTTTGACAAACTGAAAGTACTAAAATTAATTTTACCCAAAAATTTGA
This sequence comes from Trididemnum miniatum, assembly GCA_964006365.1. NCBI lineage: Eukaryota > Metazoa > Chordata > Ascidiacea > Aplousobranchia > Didemnidae > Trididemnum > Trididemnum miniatum. The sequence goes on from OZ023245.1 coordinate 14,696,972, forward strand.
GAATTCATGGTAGAGTACTAGATTTTTGATTTGTTCTGCGCCACAGCAATGATTTTCTTTCTTTCAATTTTTCGTATCAAAAAAAAAGGTTGGAAAAAAGCTGTCAGGCACGCAACGTGGTACTATAATCAGTTTAAAACATCATCTCGTTATGACATAATAGTAAAGAAAACATGCTGAGGGACAATCACCAAAATTTCAACTTAAATAGCAAAAAAAGTTGCCAATTAATGGAAACTTAAGATAACGTGAAAAGCAGCTGAGAAAACTTCATAAATCTTCAATTGTCAGCAACACTTACAGGTAAATAATAATATGTTAGCACTCTGGCTGTTAGCTAAGAACAACATGAGGTAATACAGTAGGCCTATTATTCGTAATGAGCATACTGTTAGCCCGCACTGCTGCAGTTCTAGAATGAAATTATTTCTTGTTTAGAATGGAAGCGTCCCAAAACTTTCACATTTAACGTTAAAAGTTACCGAGTGTAAAAAGTATAAAGTTTACAATGTGTGTCGCATTCTAAAGCCATTAAATCAAAAAAAGTGAGTGCATGATACTCTACTTTAATTAAAATTTTTTTGCAAGTTTTTTTTTTCGGCCTCAAATTCGGGTAAAGGTCTAGAAGGCGTTCCAACCCAACCCTAAAGCGTATAAATAGGTTTCTTTGTCACAATTGAAAAATAAAATATTGTTTTCCGGCAGAGGCTCTCAACCTTTTTAATGCAGTGCACCGTCGAAATATTTTCAGTTAATCACGCACCCCTTACAATGCATTTAACAAAACATCATCGCTGAAATAATTGACAACAAATCGTCTAAATATGAAAGCCCCTTTATACAGAGGTAAAAGGTAAAGGTGCGGGACAGCGGGTGCTAAGCACAAATTGTGTAGGCCATTCTCAATACTGGCGGCCCATTACAAATATCAATCATAAATGATTGAACGCTGTTAGAGGACATACAAGACAAATAGCACGCATACACTTAACCCTTTGCACTTTCGGTTGTGCCGAACGCCCAGCGGAAAGCTGCGACTATTACTTATAAAGTTTTTAGTATGACCCGACCGTGAATAAAACCTCAGTCTCCCGGCTACCAAGCGGATGCTCTTAACCGATACACCAACCGCCGGTCTCTTTATACACAACAAGAAACTGAAATGCTCTTCGCACCCTCTGAAATACTGCATCACACTACCAAGGTGTGCGAGAATCCCCGGTTGGAAAATCCTGGTTTAAAAAGTAGGGTTGCTACCGCAGCTCCTGTTTCCTGTTTTGCCAAACGACAGGAAATAATGCAATCGTACTTACTTAGATATATTGCTCAGTTTTGATCAGTATTAAATTGCTTTTTGCCACAGATATTGAGAATTTCGTAAAAAGATTCTACAAAAGCAATGTTTCGGTCAGGTAGGCTACAGGTAAAACTTCACATTTTGTGGGGTTTTCTTTTTAGAGATGTGTTACTGGTAATTTTACGCATGCTTACAACATTTTGTTATCTACCTTAATCATTTTAGATACGGTCTACACCAGGATTGGGCAAACTACGGCCCCCGGGCCGCATGCAGCTCACGGGCACTTACAGAAAAACAAACCTTGCTCTATACCGATATTGAGCGGACCTTTACCAGCTCAGATGGCCGAGTGGTAAGAGCGTCCGCCTCGGGAGCCGTAGAATCGGGTTAGAATCCGAGTCGAGTCAAACCAATGACTTTTAAATTGGTATTCATAGCTTCCCTGCTCGACGCTTAGCATTAAAGGGACAGTGCGAAGAACAAGCCAGCCAGTTTTCAAGTTTTGCCGTTGGGAAAGGCACTTAGCGGGATTCCCCCATCTTGGTGTGGTAGACAGATTGATGGTCGGCAACTCCGAACCGAGCTTGTAGGCCTATAGCGCATTAATCGCTTACTCGTGATAGAAGGATAAATATGCAAGTAAATACAAAAATATTACAGGGCATTTGCGGACTTAATGACTTCTTTTTTTGCTCTTCACTTGATTTTGAGTGTCGCAGCCCTGATTAAAAATAATAACCAGGGCCGCAAACAGCACTGTTACCCTGTCCACACGTCCAATTCATATGGGCTCGTTGCTGAGGGCTTTTTGCATCACAATTAAATTTTTGATGTCACAATTTAAAAAAAGTGATTATGACATCAAGCCCACAGCAACAAGCCCACCTCAATGTAAGCTTAACATTAATTGGACATCTGGACCGAGTAATGTCATCAAACTTATACGGTATATTCAGTCAAAAAATTTTAAGCGTGAGAAAACGATTTTTGCTTGAACAACGTTTTCATCTAAACAGGGCCAGCGCCAAGGGGATGATCAGGGGGTCTGGGCCCCCCAATCGACATGCTTTGCCCCCCCCCCAATTAACAAGCTTACTCTTCAGAAGACAGCGGTTTTTGTGCTTAATTTCAAATTTTGCCCCCCTCCCCCCCGATGAACACTTGGCCCCTTAAGTCGACGGTTTTGGCGCCGGCTCTGGATCTAAATATTTTCCAATTTACTGTATTTGGTTGCAGTTTTTAAAGACGAGTAGCCTAACCGATAAATTTACACCGCCAACAGCTTGTTGCTGAGATTTGTTTATTTTAGGCAAAGCCCATGAAACTACTACAAAGACTCCAAAAGGAAGTGAGTAAAACGATGAAATTGATTCAGTTCCTTCTAGTATGATCTTGATGTTAGGATGTGCTCTCTGCGCAGCCTCTGGCCTTCATTAAACTTTTGAGTGAGATTATTGCACAAAACTGTGATTAGTAGACTTACTGGCTATGTGGCGTCTTGACTGACAATTTTACATTCACCTTTCACAATCATAAATTTCAAACATATTACATTGACTCTAAATAATATATAAAGGTTAGAAAAGAAACATCTGTTATCTCGCCAAACACTGAGCAAATTGGTCGTTCATTCTAGTCTCACACCGTACAACAAATGTGCGTCCTTACTAAACTTGCTAGCAATATTCTCGCATTATGTGAATGAACTTTGCACTACAACGACGAGATGGCTACGCCGTGCAGAGGGTAGGAGATCGATACGCGTTGAACAAACTCAAAAACGGCGTTTAAACTTTACGGCAGTAGCAGTCTCTATTGTGCTCTTCTCTATTCTCCTGATTGTCCAGACTCCCGCAGGTCAGCTTTTGCCCTGTTTGACAGAAAGGGAGCAGCGATATTCAGAAAAAGTTCAATTCATCGATTTTGCAAAGATACGAACAAGCATGTAATATCGTCACACCTCCTCGTATATTACGTCACACCTCCTCGTCAATTTTAATATGTTCCGCTTCTATCAATGCCATGGCCTCTGAGCCGATTAAGAAATCGGGATATGCTAGAGCACTAATAGAGTCATCCTGACTTATATCTAAAAAAGGGTGTGATCTTTAGCATTACTGGCATGTGCCATCGCAGCAATAACGTTTTCCACTATAAGTAAAAGCTTTTAATTTGATTTAGATTCAGTATCATAGTCTAAAAATTTTTTTTCAGTCATATAATAGACATATGTCACCGGTCAAGTCACACACACCGCCGACGTTTTTGCTACCAATGTAGTTTATTGCAGTAGTGTCCAGGTGCCGGGCGCAAAGCCGTAGTCCAACAAATTTTACCGAAGCCATTAGAGTCGAAGTTTAATTTAATGTCAAAACTGGAGTTGGAGCTGGATTAACTGATTTCTTAGATCACTTAAGTCATTGTTTTGAAAACGAATCGAAGTCATTCTTGTGGACGTGAGAAACAAAAGTCGAAACCGAAGTAGGAGTTTTGATTTCTGGTCTTCACAGGATCCAGAGCTGGAGTCGGAGTCTGCTCGTTTGGAGCAGGATTGGAGTCGGAGTAACAAAAAAAAAATAACTCCGGATACCTCAGGCTTTTGCCTCTGACAGAGTTTCAAGTGAAAAGTCTCAAAAAAAAGTGAATGAATCTATAGTAATAATGATGTCTTGAGATTTTGTAAAAGCGACTATGATATGAGAAGTACAGACAATGTTTCCATCGTGACTACAATTACCAACATTATATTTCAGGTAGGCCAAAAGTCTACGAAAAACCTTTAACGGTAAAGTCACCAAAAGAAAGTAGGTAAAGTAAATATTGTTGAAAAACTGATGAAATGAAAATCTTGATTGTTTACAAATAATGAACAAATTAAGAGATGATACATGTTTTTGTGCAGTGGTTCTCAACCTTTCGTGGCTAGTGACCCCTCTTGTAGAGATTCTTGATTAGCAATAAAGCACTTCGTCAGTGTATCATTTGCAGTGTCTGTAGGTACGAGGTTGTGTTAACAATAATTTCGCAATAGAACAATGATTGCTTTACTATGTAATACCGTTGGGTAGTAATTAGTACGTTTGATTATAATACCTCATAGTTGCATTGAAGAACAGCATTTTTTGTCTTAATGCGGTAGCATTTTTATTCTGTTTCTACAAGGCGATACTATAGCGCTGCTACAAGTTTGCTTATAGTAGTCGCCGTATGTGTACCGGCCTAACACTTAAATGTAGGGAATACCGTTAAGTGCCTTTCCCAGCCACACAACGTCAACCTTGCCGGCTTATTCTCAACACCGTTCTTGTAATGATGAACGTCCAAGTGCGGGAAGCTGAATATCAATTTTTGAATCATTTCTATTATGCGGTTCGATTTTTCTTCAGCCGAAAACCCAAATAAAGTATAGGGTTTAATACGTAATACTTGAAACTTCTTAGTAGCTTCAATAAAAAACACGCAACCAGAATCATTGAAAACATATTTTATTACTTGACGTTTTATGATGTCACTCATCCCAATGTGAAAAGCAAAATAAGCAAGAGAGCAACTTACAATATTCAAACAAAAAAATGCATTTACATTACATCAAAATAAACATGTTACAATCATAACTAAAACAATTTACATCAAACTAATTGTGAGACACAAAAAAAAGTACTAAACATGAATAAAAGCGTAGAAGATCCAAAACAATTGCCCAAACATTAACCAACCTTTCTAGGCCTTTATATGTATGTTTAATGCTTAGTTTTTTTTCGTGTGTAACAGCAACAACAATAATTCGTTTGTCGTAAATTGTTTTAGTTATGATCGTAACAATGTTTATTTTGATGTGGTAATTGTAAATACATTTTTTGTTTGAATATTGTAAGTTGTTTTCCTGCACATTTTACTGTTGACAATGGGATAAGTAACATCAAGAAACGCCAAGTAATAAATAATGTTTTCAATTATTGTCGCTGCATGTTTTTTATTGGAGTTAAGGGTATTCCTGTGATACTTTGCTGTCGCATAGCCTGTAATGGGCGCGACAAATCTTTCTGAACCAAAGCGATAACAATAATCGATAATTTTGAAAAAGCTGTAAGCGATACCGATTATCGATAAATCTCAGTTTTTAAATCGATATCAGTTATTATTAACAACTCAGATGGCCGAGTGGTATGGAGCGTCTGTCTCTTGAGCTGTAGACTCGGGTTTGATTCCGAGTCGGGTCAAACCAATGACTCTAAAATTGGTATTCACAGCTTCCCTGCTTGACGCTCAGCATTAAAGGGATAGTGTGGAAAACAAGTTTACTTGTTGTGCCGGAAAACAAGTTTACTTGTTGTGCCGTTGGGAAAGGCACTTAGCGGGATTCTTCCATCTTGGTGCGGTAGACAGATGGCTGGCAACTCCTAAGCGAGCTCGTATAGCGCATTGGTCGCTTTCTCGTGATAGGAGAATAAATATGCAACTAACTAACTAACTAGTTATCGATAAAATAGCGCCGATAACTTTTTGTGGCAAATGTTGCGGTAAATTTTCAATGTGTTTGACGAAGTTTTTTTGAAAAGCCAAATTGCAAAACTGTTTTCATAGATTGTTTTAATGTAATCACTATTTATTAGTTCTTTTTACTTCGTTAAGTTTACCTCCCCATGTGCACCACTAGTTGTACAAAGCATATCAAAGTTCTTACTGTATTCAGCACACTTCTACAGTATATGGCACCATTAGGTGCACGAAGCTCATCAATACAGTAGGTCTACTCAATTTTCTGCCATGTTTAATATAGCATAGCCTGATGAATGGTGTCCATTGTGCAGTATTAGAAGCTTTTTGCGTTAAGTTATGTTTTGCAACTTTGTTCGACTGCCAGTTCTGTGGTAGACTAACTAGTTGTTTTTTGTTCCTACTTAATTATATTTTATCTACTTCCACCTGATGAGCCTCAATTAAGGCGAAGCCGGTCGTGGATTGATACTTCAGTTCATATTACTACCACTTTCGCTGTAATTTTCATCTTTTTTAATTTTTACCGTATTTGGCAATGTTTTCAAATTTTGTTTTTTTCCCACTTGTTTGTTTCCCTTTACTCCCTATGGTTGCGTTTGATTGGAAGATTCTCCTAAAATCTCTAGTCTCATGAACTAGAACCCAATCGTTTATCATGTATGATTTTGTTGATAAGTGTAGGAGATCCCACAAAAAATTGGAGATCCCTTATTGATTCAACATATGCATTACTATTACATATATCGTAAGAACCTCAAGGTAGATATGTTACACAATTTTGTTACCGTAACTACTGATATCAATATTATTTTTTAGGTAGATTCTACGATAAAGCCTCTTCAGATGGAGTCTACGACAAAGCCTCTTCTGGTGGAGTCTACGACAAACCCTACGATAAAGCCTCTTCTGGTGGAGGCTACTATGACAAAGCCTCTTTTGGTGGAGTCTACGACAAACCCTACGATAAAGCCTCTTTAGGTGGAGTCTACAACAAAGCCTCTTCAGGTGGAGGCTACTATGACAAAGCCTCTTCTGGTGGAGTCTACGACAAACCCTACGATAAAGCCTCTTTAGGTGGAGTCTACAACAAAGCCTCTTCAGGTGGAGGCTACTATGACAAAGCCTCTTCTGGTGGAGTCTACGACAAACCCTACGATAAAGCCTCTTTAGGTGGAGTCTACAACAAAGCCTCTTCAGGTGGAGGCTACTACGACAAAGCCTCTTCTGGTGGAGTCTACGACAAACCCTACGATAAAGCCTCTTCTGGTGGAGGCTACTACGACAAAGCCTCTTCTGGTGGAGTCTACGACAAACCCTACGATAAAGCCTCTTCAGGTGGAGGCTACTATGACAAAGCCTCTTCTGGTGGAGTCTACGACAAATCCTACGATAAAGCCTCTTTAGGTGGAGTCTATAACAAAGCCTCTTCAGGTGGAGGCTACTACGACAAAGCCTCTTCAGGTGGAGTTTACAACAGAGCCTCTTCAGGTGGAGTCTACTATAACAAAGCCTCTTCTGGTGGAGTCTACGACAAAGCCTCTTCAGGTGGAGGCTACTACGACAAAGCCTCTTCTGGTGGAGTCTACGACAAATCCTACGATAAAGCCTCTTTAGGTGGAGTCTATAACAAAGCCTCTTCAGGTGGAGGCTACTACGACAAAGCCTCTTCAGGTGGAGTTTACAACAGAGCCTCTTCAGGTGGAGTCTACTACAACAAAGCCTCTTCAGGTGGAGTCTACGACAAAGCCTCTTCAGGTGGAGGCTACTACGACAAAGTCTCTTCTGGTGGAGTCTACGACAAAGCCTCTTTAGCAAAGTCACCAAAAGAAAGTGGGTAAACTGATCATGCGCTATGTAAGATTTTGAAAATAAATTAATTCTGTGGGAAGTACGGTATGCAGACTATATAGACAAGAGGTGTGCAAAAAATAACAGTTCGTTAAAAAGTAACAGAATTTCCCTAACGGTTAGTAACAGATAAGTCAATTGAAAAGTAACAGTTAAGAAGTAACTGGTATTAACAGGTCACTATGACGCAAGGACTCTGCCGTTTTCAGGAAGAACACAACGTGGCCAAATTTTCGATTATTTTCTTATTGCATAAATTTGATGTTTAGCCTCTATTCTTCATTATGCGTAAAAATCGAATTTTTATTGCAGGTAGTTTTTGAGGTATTAGCGCAATAAAATGGAAAACACAACATTGTGTTTTATTATTCCCAATTTTTCAGGAAAAACACAATATTCTTTTTTCGTATTTGTCGCAGACACAAAAAATAACGGATAAAAGAAAAGCAGCACCTACCGTTATGTTAAGTGTATAGTAGTACTTTTCTTAACCGTTATTTCCCTTATCTATTCTTTGCTACTATAGTTAACTGTTAATTTATCCGTTATTCTCGTATTTGCCAGTGCAGTTCACTTGCTTTTTTGTTTTCTCTTATTTCTCGTATCTGCTGCTAGCGAAAGTGTAGTTTTTGCTTAACGAATAAAAAGTAACAGATAAATATTTCAAAGTAGCAGTTAGTAACTGTTATTCAAAAGTAACGGTTAAACACATCTATAATATAGACAGTGTTCTCACAACGAAGATGCGTTTACCCAAACGTAGCGGGTGAGCTATGCGACACAATTCTTTTTGTACGTTGCTTTCAGGGCTGGATTTACCAACAGGCTAGGCAGGCTGAAGCTTAGGGCCTCGGAGAAATAAGGGGTCTCGTCACAAACAACAAAGACTTTTTGGGGGGCGATCAACCATCAAGACCGTTTCCTTTCTTGGAAATTGACCATCTTGAATTTCGTAAACGTAGAAATGAATCTGATCATTGATCACTATGACCTCATTGATCAAATAGCCTAGGGCCTCTTGTTATCCTAATGCAGCCTTGCTTGTTTTATTTCTTATTCACCAACCACACAAAAACTTGCTATGGGTCTATGGTATAATAATAGCTGTCGCACGAAGCATGTTGCACATCGGTAAGCGCATCTTACTTGCAGTTATAAACATCATTATAGTAGATATTGCTATTGTAGGTAAAGTCTACGATAAAGATTTATCAAATGCGTCTAATACAGAAAGTGAGTATGTGAGTATGCTACCGTAACATGTAAGCTTTCAAGATGAGGGAATTGAAAGCATTATTTGGTGGTCAAGAGGAAAAAGCATCTGCCTCTGGAGCGGTAGACTTTGATTTGAGTCCGCGTAGGATCACACCAAATCACCAATGGCATTAGAATAGACACCCTTTCCTGCTTGACGTTCTTCATTAAAGGAACAATGAGGAGAACAAGCCGTCAGGCAGCAAGTAGGCTACTTCTGTGTTCTTGGAAAAGTTTTTAATGGAATTTTCCCATCTTTAAAGTGATTGAGAAATAGACGAGCACGGCAATTCCTGATCGATCTTCTTCACATTTTGATCGCTTTTTGCTGTTGAGAGAATAAACATACCAGCTAAAGCAAAAACTTTTATGTTAAAATTATTACAGCAACCTATCACCACATTTTTTACAGTTTTAGTCAAAAAAATTTGAGCTTGAGAAAAACGATTTTTACTTCAAATATAATTGATTATTGTATTTAAACACGTTGGCAAAGGTGAAGATTTTTTGCTTCGTGGTACGCCAATTGTATTTTAAAATCTTTACGTTGAACTTGTCTGATGAGATCTGCTAAGGTCATAACAGTCGTTGTCAGGAGATGGTGTATTTTCCATACTATGCAGTTGTTATTATTACCCAGTAATCAGTCAACTGTCGTCGCCAGACATTGTTTTTTTTTTTAGGTAAAGATTATGACAAATTTTCAACAACAACGTATCCCCAGCAAGGAAGTGAGAGAATTGATTACATTGAAAACATTTGGTTAGCACTAGCTCCAAGATTTTACAAAAAGCATCACCAAATATTTTCACCAGCTCTAGTTGACAACCATTCTTGATTTCACGTGCCACAATTTTTGTTTACTGAAACACAAAGGTTGCAATCCGCAGGAGTAGGACTTCGCGCTTGATTTTGAAACATAAACCAACTTCCTCTCTTGTCAAATGAATTATCTGATTTTACAACGCTAATGTTTTCGAGTGATTGTTTGCAAATAAATAGCTTGAGCTATTTTCCAATTTTGAACAAATAGTTTAATTGTAAATGAGGGACACTGCTAAGTGAGCTTGCGCTCTTAGATCGATCCATGATGAACCCGCCTACATATCTACGCAACCGGATCCAGCAGCTGTGAATCGAACGTCTAGCAGCGTCTGCATCTGGCGCGTGAGAGCATGTCGCAGACGACAATTTTCCCCATATCACCAGTTATTCTTCTTAATATTGTCTCATTAGTAAATTCAGACGGTTGCCAACAGTTTTATTGATAATATTGTTTTTTTTAGTAGTCGACGTCTACGCCAGAACTTCAGCATTAACGTCTCCCAAACCAACGGGTAATCCGATTTATATTTTAAACCGAAATAATTGATAAGCTTTGCGTACGGTTGATGCCATCGCAAAACCAAAGCACCTTGAAATCTGTTTATTGGAAATATCTAACTTTATTTTAATTAAAGGTTACCACAAAGTTTTACCTCAACAATAAACTGAAAATAGCGTTAGCTGAAATCGATTTGAATCAAATGAAGTCTAATCATTGATATTTTTGACTACTGTAATTTCAGTATACAACTGCAATTTCTACCAGCATGTTAAATTTTGATTTTTGTCGCGAAATTGTCAAGGTACTGTAGTTTTTATTAAAGGGTGGCGATTTTCTGCATCCTTTTTATGTTGAATTTCAACAAACTAATAATTGCATGAGAAACAAAACTGCACCGCAAAATTCCGCAACTTGTTAGTTCCTTACTGACCTTCACTCTGCAGTAGCAAAAAAACAACTTGGTAGGAAACATGCTTTTTAGAGGCTTACTGTCGAAAATGGTTTTTGATTCAAAATCTTATTCAAACAATTACCTTGTATCTTCTTCAGTTGTTTGAGCACTGGGTAGGGCGCGTAGATAAGTCAGAGATAAGCTTGCAATAGTTTGCTAGCCTAACCACATTATGCATTTTAGATCATAATTATTAACAACAAATATTCTTCCGCACATGTAAGGTTTCCGAGAGAAAGTGGGTAAACTACACATTCCGTTTTTTTAGAAAACTGACAACCTCTTGTACAAAATTGAGTTTAAACTTAAAACTCGCTTCCATCTGTTTATTGCAAATACTTCATTTATTTCAGGTAATTTCTACGACCAAGATTCTCCAGCACATGTAAAATCTCCAGAAAGTAAGTAAATTCAAATTGCTATTCTTATGTCAAGAAGAATGAAAAATTTTCATACAAATTTAGCTGTCAACATTGAAACGCAGATGCGCTGATAGTAGGATATATTTGCTATCCACATTACCAGTGCTGTAAGCGCATACAAAAATTTTCGACGTCGTCAGCGTAAAAGTAAACGTTCCAAAAACTTTGCACCGTAAGCGTCAACGTAACTTTTCAAAAAGTTGGCGGCGTAAGCGTAAAGCGTAAACTCTAGCGTAGACTCATGTTAGCTTAGCGTTCAAACTTCCTAAACAGTAGAAACAGTAACAAACAATTTTATTTCAAACTTCCCCGCAGGAAAACCAGCATTTCAAAATGCTGGTCAGACATTTTACTACGCTTTGGCTTCAAAACATCTTTTCCCATGGAAAACATTCTTTTCACCATTTTAATTCTGGAGTTTGTTACAGTACAACAAATACCTTGTAGTTTTACAGTAGGCAATGTAACCTAAGCAAATAGAAGTTCATAGATTTACGTTAAAATTGTTATGTCAGTAGAAGTAGCTTCAACGATACTTCTAGAGGATTACAAAAAAACTAACATCGCAGGCAAATTTACTTTATCAACGTTATTCTATCGGTTTTTCTTTCTCTGCGTTTCCTCCAGCTTCAAAAACAGGTATCATTTTGTCTTTTATCTAAGATCGTTAGCAATTACGACCTGTAAATACCTAATTCCCCGGAAACTAGTTTTCCTAAAACTCCCTTCTTTATTTTCTGTAGCCTACTGAATCACTGTAGCTTTTAGTTGGGGGGAAGGGCTTAAAATTTCGTTCTAGGTGAGTCCCCTTCAAAAGTATGCTACAAGCTATAACTAACACTTCTAAAACATTCTGAAGTGTGTGCAACTTAAAAACCCTTGTTCAAATTCACATCAAACTTCCTGGGTCAACTCTAAAAATGATTCATTTTTGAATATTTGAAGGTGCGATTCAAAAATCATTTCAGCATTCTTGAAGGTTATGACGTCATATTGATGTGGTGTACAAGCTTAAGAAGTTCACATACAGTTTACAGTGGAGTTAGCACACTACAAATGGTGACATACTTTTATTATAAACAGGCTGTATTGAAATGAGTACTTGGTGGACCAGAGGGTTCCAGCCCAGGTAATGTTACTCGTTCTAAGACCATTAAGAGTTCTGGGAAGTACACCATGAGAAGAGTACAAAAAACTGCTCATGCACATTGTCGACAGCATGGCGCAGTGGTGAGGAACGTTGTTGTTGCTACGAGTTACGACCATGATTGTAAAGTTAATGGTTAACTCCAACCCAAGTCTTATTGTTGCGTCGTTGGATAAGATACTTCCTGAAAATGGTGGAATCTAACAAGCAGCAAATTAAAGAAATCAGAAGCAGAAGTCAACTAGAAAACAACGGCAACTCCTAACCTAATTTGGATTCGTCTTACGTTTAGTGCCTCCATCGCTTTCAACTGACAGGAGGATAAGAAATCATCATAATTCATCAGCATCACTCATACCACCAGTACACGGACTTGTGTAGTAAAATACTTTGCTAGTTCTGAGTTTGGGGTTTCTTTCCATTTTTTGTGGTGTTGGGGCCGCCTATCTCATTTAACTTTTTGTAGACATTACTAACTTTGATTCAATGGGATAGTGGGAGTTGATTCCAACTATACTTGCGCTTTATGACAATTTACTCCACTGCAACCCAATAAACTTGCTAGATTTTACTCGACCTGCTTTCAGCTACATCAGCAATGATAGAATTGGTCAATGCAAGTCTCTGCCTGAGGAAGTTCTTATGGAAGTTCAGGCATTCATTCAGCTGCACCACCACAGTTGCTCCACCAATCTTGCAAACTTTTCACCGAAAGGTAGATGGCTTTGTTAAACAAATAGGGCATTATCATGATCATCCAGTTTCAATCCGGTGGGTTTTGGTCTTGGTCGAGGGTGGACAGACGCACCTCACTCTTTCAGCGATCGCTCTCACTCCCTCTTTCCATCTTGTGCGATTTGCAGCCTCGTACTCCCCCAACCCAATTTTATTTAAATTCTCTTCAACTTGCTCCTCCATATCTGCTTTGGCCTTCCTCGATTTCGCTGCCCATTTACTTCAAGCATCAATGCCTTCTTTAGAACGTTATCATCATCTCTCCTAACCACTTGTCCATGCCACAATACTTCGTTTATCTTTGCCATTTTATCTAATATTTCTTCCATTTTCATCAACTCCTCATTATTCTGTCTATCCACTAATTTCACTGCACACATTGATCTCAGCATGGCACTTTCCGTTCTTCCTGAGATTGCCATCTCGATTTCCCTCAAACATCATCTGCACATTATTTGGAAATGATGAAGGTATTCATCAGCCCGACTCTTCGGATCCTATTTTGGATTTGGCACCAATAAGCAACTTGGATAGTGAACAGGTGAAAGAGATGTTCGTACAATCAAGTACAAGGCAAGATCCCAGGAGCAAAGCAGTTGGCCATTAGAGTGGAGTGAATTTTACTTAATCTTTTGGATTTGTGTTTAAGGTGATGAAACACTTGGCTTTGGCGCTAAAAACAACCATGAAACCAATTTTGGTCCTCCTACCCTTCAATTGAGCCTCCTACCCGAGGTCAAAAGTCACGTGGGGTCAATTTTTGTCAAAATTGCTCTAACTTCTCTCCTACTGTTCGTAGAAAGCTGATTAATGGCTCAAAAGACTCAGAAGACCCATGTTTCTATCTGTTCTAAGCGAACTTTTCCTTTCATAGCGAGTGGAATTGGAGTTATTTCAAAAAATCCTGATTTTAGCTAGTTCTACAGCATATTTCGTGAATTTTGACGGGTATTGCATGATCTCGCATTTTTATCAATGTCTGTTGTTGCTCTGAATTGACTAAACAATACTGAATACGAATATTAAGCAAAGAAGGTTCATTACTGTTAACTAGTGAAGCATTTTTGAATGACTATGTTGATGGGTTTTTTAATCAACAACCATAATTCGAATGAAGAGTGAGTGAAACTGGGAATGCACTTCACTGCATGCATTCAATTTTACTGCACTTCTCTTCAAAGCTTTGTGGCAGTGTCCTTTACTGAATGCACACTGGTATGCTAATTTTGCTAAGCATATATATACGTATTCACGTATTCCAAAGGTAATTATTGTATTTAGACCTATCTTATAATTATTTTAGTTGGTGTTTGCGGTGTTCTCCTGTAGTTCCTGACTATAACTTCATCAATTGCAACAAGCATGCTTACTAGAGCAACTGCAATTGCAAGGAATTTTGCGTTGGATCCCTGGTACAAATTCTAAAGCACTGATCAATTTCCAGGAGTCCTTCCAACAAAACGAGATGTTTTGCAAAGATTTTGCAAAGATTATTGCATAAAGCCAAGTGTTTCATCACCTTAAACACAAATCCAAAAGATTAAGTAAAATTCACTCCACCCTGTTGGCCATGCAACAGCAAGTCTAATGTGATAGCTAAACTAGTTGATTTGGCAGAACTTCAATCAAAAGGAGGATTTAGAAAACATTTCAAAATTTTGAAACCATTTGGAAAATTGTTAAAGAATGGAATAAAACGCAGATAGATCTCTTGAAACAGGGGCTTTCGTCCAAAGAAACTCAGTTATTAACCAATGATCAATGAACTTACAGTTTTTTTAAAACTTCTGATAATCATTTTCCGAGAAGAAGATGCAACTTACATCGTTTTATTTGTTAACAATGATGTGACAGTTTACATCAAAAGAAAAGTCATGTACAACCAAGTTCGCTTTGCTCAAGGCACTTGTTTATCTCTTCCAAAATCTAGTGAAGTTTTTCGTTTGATGTAAAAGCACCACCGCTTAGAAACAGTTGTGTATGCCAAGAACTTGAAAATGTACTGAACTGCTGAAGCAAAGTACAAAGAAATCCACTGCAACATGGAAGACTTGATAAAGCTGCATGTTGATGAATTAGCATAGAAATGATGCTGGTTGGTTCTGCACTGCCATTACCTTACATGTGCAAAATCAGTAGAAAGCAACAAACTATTGGAGCAATTCAAAGAAAAAAAAAAGAAATACGGCACTGACATACTTAGAATTAAAGTGAACAGTAACTAACCAGTGTATTAATTGCTATTATTACCGTATACCACCATGCTTACGAAGTTATTAAGCTACATTTAATGAAATAAGTTTGTTCAATACCAAGTTATCTTCATGTTTCATTTGAACAAAAATTTTTAAGGTATATAGCAAAATTTTTTGTATTTTTGTGATGGTACACACTCATAACATAATTTAAAAAGGAACTCAGGGGCGTCTGAAAAAAAAGTTGCAGTTAAGCCCCCTCCCTCCTACTTTTAGTTGCTTGAACTAAAAATAGTTTGATTTGTCTTTTTGTTACGTAACAGACGAACGACGACAATCAGTTTAGAAACGGTTTACGAAGTGCAAATATCCGCATCGGAAAAGCAAGTGCAGTAATGCGCCAGCTCCACCGATCTGTGGTACTGAAACGGGAGCTTTGCACCAAGGCAAAGCTATCCATTTTCAGATCGGTCTATGTTCCTATTTTGACTTATGGCCATGAGTGTTGGATTATGAATGAGAAAGTGAGGTCTCGAGTTCAAGCAGCCGAAATGGGATTCTTGCGAAGAATTAGCGGTTTGACCTTGTTGGACAAGGTTAAAAGTGCAGATATTCGTGAATCTCTAAACATCGAATCGCTGCTTCTCCGACTAGAAAGATCGCAACTGCGTTGGTATGGACATGTGACACGAATGCCCCAGGAAAGAACAGCCAAAAAACTGCTCTGTTCAACACCGATTGGTCAAAGGCCTAGAGGCCGTCCCAGAACTCGATGGCGAGATTACGTAGAAGATCTTAGTTGGTCTCGCCTTGGCATCCCAGCAGAGCATCTATCCTTTGTTGCAGAGGATCGAGATGCTTGGAGGCTCCAACTTGAGCTGCTGCCCCCGCGACCCCCCAAGGATAAGCGGGTCCAGAAAATTGATTGATTGATTGAAACAACAGATGAGGAGTCAAAAAGTCTACGTTTACGCTATACGCTAAAAACAGCCAAAATGTAAACGGCGTACCCTCTTCCGTAAACTATCCAAAAAAATGATGGCGTAAGCGTCAGCCTAAACCAAAACTTTACGCTGTACGTTTACGGCGCATAAAATGCGGCGTAAACCTACATCTCTGAACATTACCTAATTTCCTGGCATTCACTGTTTCGACTTTGCAGGTTTCTTTATGGTAACTCAGAGTAGCCTAAATAGAAGACTAATTGAAACGCCTATAAAGATTTTTTACTTGTGGTACCCAGTGGCGTACGCAAGAGGGGGGGTCGGAGGTCAACCCCCCTTCCTTGTCAATTAGAGATGCAGTGAAAACTTATCTTTTTTAAAATGATACGCCTTTTGTTCGCCCTTCCTTCAAGCTTGCAAAAATTTCCGGCGTTTCGTCTGTTCCATCCAACTTTGTTATTTAATCTCGAGATACTATGATTGTGATGTAACAGTAGCGGTAGATTAACTTTTGCGATGTGTCGCTTGAACTGCATTTTTGTCATTTCTGTTGCTGTAAAGCAATAAATAAATAAAAATAAATAATTAGGAGTTTCTTTTAATGGCTATAAGCAGCGGCGTACGCACGGGGGAGGTTTGGGGGTCAAAACATCGACGATTTAAAAAAATAAAAACCTCTCTTTTCATAACGATCCGCCTTTTTTCATACAGAGTTTGCCGAAATTGCTGTCATGTTTTTCTGTGCTATCCAACTTGCTTATTAATCTCGAGAAACTTTCATTGTGATGCAATAATTCCAGTAGTCAAACTTTTCTGGTGGGTTGCGCTTGAACCAACGACTAACACAAAATGCAAGCCAGAACAAAGTCAAGGGGTATTGTTAAAGCTGAAGTCGTGTTGTGATTAGGGTTGTAATTCCGGGAAATCCCGATCCCGAATTCCCGGGATTTGGGGTATTTTTTCCAATCCCAATCCCGGGATTATATGTCTAGAAATCCCGGGACTTATTAAATTTACTATACCCCTGATTGACCGTTTTATGTCAGCCTACGGAAGTGAGCATCATGTAATGTTACAATTCTAAAGTACAGAATTAAGTTTTACGTACCCTAGCTCAGCGTTTCTCAAATGGTGCACCGCAAGGGTTAGCTAGGTGCGCCAAACTTGTATTTCGTAAATTTACGACCTGTTATTTGCACTATTCTTTATTTTCGGAATTTATACAATTGGATACGATGACCATCTTGAAGTTGTAAGATATCCGACATTGCAATTATTACAGTCATATTCTTGGCGCAAAACCCTTTTCCTGGCGTGCTGCTCTACATGAGTGGAGTCAGAGAGAGACTAAATAAAGTTACTATTTTCTACACTCGATAAAGTTGTTGATGGAAACAGTATGATGTGCTCTAATGCCTCTAATACTTATAGCAGCTAACAGATAGCTCAGCTTCTGCCCAGAGAGATTTTTGTTCTTTCCATACTACTTTTTTTAATTATTTGCTCAATCCCGCATAATCCCGGGATTATAAGTCTAAAATACCGGGAAATCCCGATCCCGGGATTGTATAAACTGGTCCCAAATTTACAACCCTAGTTTGTGATGTCATGAAGCGATTGTTTTCAACGGCTATCAAGGCTGGACAACACAACGTTCCAGCGCAGGAGGTATTCTTGGAAGAGAATGGTTGTAACGTAAGCGGATATTCCGCTTGTCATGTCATAACTTTGAGTTAACCAAACCAGCCAGTTGGGGTTAACCAAAGACATCGCTATAGGCTCGGGAGGTTTTGGGTTCAATTTCTAGGCCGGTATCGGTCGTTAGCTTATTGGTCAAACGCACAGACTATCGGTGCGGAAGGTCTAAGGCTTGATTCCCAGGCCTTCCAATCGGCACAGCTCGCCAATGCTGCGACGCTTCTGTGTTCCCCAGTCGCTAAGTCGCGGAGATGACCCCTAATGGCGTATGCAAAGGAGGGGCCCGCGAGTCACCTCCCCTTAACAATTGCGGAAAAAATTAATTCTTAATTTTGAAACAAACCGACTTTTCTTCGTGCAGAGCTTGCCGAAATTGCTATCATGTTTTTTCTGTTCGGTTCAACTTTCTAATTTAATCTCGCGAAACTTTTATTACGATGCGATATGCAGCAATACTGGTAGTCCAACTTTTCTGATGTGTTTTGCTTGAACTGCATTTTTGTCATTGATGCTGCTGCTGTGAAGCAGTTGGTGAGTAGGAGTTTCCTTAAATACGGTGTCTCTGCAGTAGCTATGGCTGCACACAAAATTTTTTTTTAAATCAAATCAAATCTTGACTGTACTCCTTTCATTACACTCGCTGCAATACCGAAGCATGGAAGCGAGTGGCGGGGTCCGACCCCGCGTCTTAGCGCTTGGGCAACGCAGGTCCGAAGAAACGTCGCAGCGGTGGCGAGCCGTTGGCTACACTGTGTCTGATTTGACCGGCCTGGGAATTGAACCCCCAATCTTCCGCATCGATAGTGACATCTGTAACACTACACTATAACCGTCCGGTTTGACGAAAATTATTATAAACGATAAAAATCTAAATTGACACTGCCAGTGACGTCACATTGTGATGACGCAGTATTACGTAGTATTTTACGTCATCACGATGTGACGTCACTGAAACCCCCTCCATTTAAAAATCCTGCGTACGCCACTGGTGGTACCTACCGCAATTGCAAAGCGCTAAGCTATGCGCAATGCAATGCATGGTGCAAATGGAAGGACTCAACCACGCATAAACCAAGAGAGTGTAATACTGATGCTACCAAACATGTTTCAGGTATCGCGTGCTATGACTGATCCTTAGCACTATCGTCATTGAAAGAGAGTATAGCCGAAGTAGTTAACTGAATATCGTTGAAATTCGAAGCTTTGGTGGAAAACCGAAGAAAAAAATGAAAGCTCTAAAATCGATTTATTAAATTAATCTAAATATTTTAACAGCTTTTTTGTTTTTTTGTATCGTTTTTAACGGCGTCTCACTGTAGAACTCATGCTCGTTGCCATCTGTTGAGTTGCAGATAGAACTTCTAAAGTACACTCAAAGCCTTTAAGAGAAAGTGGGTAAATTCACTGGGCCTGTTGCGGCTATGATTTTTTCTTCACCGAGAAAAATTGAAAAACTCTTATACAAAACTGACTCTCAACATTTAAACTCAAACCTCGCTGCCATCTGTTTATCGCAAATGTTTCATTTCTTTTCGGTAATGTTTACAACAGAGATTTCTCGCTCCGCGTAAAATCTTCTCGAGAAAGTAAGCAAACTAAACCTGCTTTTCGTATGCCAAAGAGAATGAAAAACTTTTATACAAAAATAGCTGTCAACATTGATACGCAGACAGTAGGATATATTTGCAATCAATATCACCTAATTTCCTGACAGTCACTGTTTCGACCTCGTTAAGTTTCTTCAGGGAAACTCAGAGAAGACTAATTGAAACACCTATTAGGCTACACGATTTTTTACAAAATTGACTTTCAACATCTACACTCAAGACTTGCTCCCAATTGTTTATTACAAGTGTTTCCAGGGGCGTATCCAGGGGGGGGGGGGGGGAGCGCTGAGGTCTCGGGCTCTCCTCCCCCCACTGAAACATAAGCTGAGGACGTGAAGACCTTTTTTCTTCTGGTCTTCACTTGATTTCGGACGGTAAATTGGACGTCGAAAGACGTGAAGACCTTTTTTTGTTTGGTCCTCACCGTTGTTTTCAGTGGAAACGGAAACAAGAAATTGCGCCCCCCCTCCCCTTTCAAATTTCTAGGCACGCCCCTGAATTCATTTTATTTCAGGTAATCTCTATTACAGAGATTCTTCGCTGCGTATAAAGTCCCCAACAGAAAAAAACCTTCTTCTCTGGGAAACTGCTCAAATTGCTGAAATGAGCTTAAATATGTCAATGCAAGGTCAAGGGGTTTCAGATAAAGTGTTTAAGCATGCACAAAGCAAGAGAGTGTAATACTAATGCTACCAACATTATTATATTTTAGGTAATGCCTACTACGTGTACAACAGAGCCTCAGCATTACCGCCTTCCAAAGAAAGTATGTAAACCGAAAACAGTTAAAATCAAACTTTCGTGGAAAATCGTTAAGTTACAGTTACAGTTTTATTGACAGTCAAGAAAACAAACATAACAGAAGATTTGAGAAACAAGGAGCACCGAATAACCCAAGGGTTTTTTAATCTAGATGCTCCTTGTACACACGCATATAGTTAAGTCATCTCATTCGGCAGGCAAAAGGAAAAATATAAATAGAACGCGAATATGCATTAAGGATGTTAAAAGTTTTCTATTCGACTTAGCCTTAAATATTTCAACGATTTTCTCGCTACTGTTTTTAAAGGCGTTTTACGTCCGTAGAACTCATATCGCCGTCATCTGTGAAATTGCATATAAATAAGGTAAAGTGAAAGTCATCGACAAAACTTCTTCTGTACCGTACTTGAAAAGCTTTCGAGAGAAAGAGAATAAGCTAAGCATCGGTATTGCATGTTTTTTAAGTCGAAAAGATTGAAAAACTGTTATGCTATAAAGTGTCTCTTAACATTCAAACTAAGACACGCTGCCATCTGTTTACGGCTAATATTTTATTTCTTTTAGGTTATGTCTACTACAGAAATCCTTCCATACGCGCCGAACCTTCAAGTGAAAGTGGGTAAACTACACATATTTTTGTTATGCCAAGGAGGATCATAAGCTTACTTACACAATAGGCTGTCAACAGCGAAACGCAGGTACGCCTACAATAGGCTACACAGACCTGAATTTGTCAGGTCTCACCAAATGAGCTGACGAGAATGGAGTTGAGATCTTAAAATTAAGATTAACGATCTGTGGAGAATTTTTTGCTTGTGGTTAAGGTGCGTTTACACGCGCGTAGTTGCGATGGGAAAGTTTCTTTGTTTTATTATGTTCAGATCGCGATCGGTGATTTCTATTGTCCCCAACCAATTTAATCTGCGGTGCGCAAAAATCGCTCTTGGAGCGATTTGCGATTGCAACTACGCGCGAATGCAGATTTAAATGTATGAGCCTGACTATTCATGTGCGTGTAACGTTCAATCAAGCGTAACGAACCGGTTTTACCAAGCAGGGTTTTATTAAGCAGTCCATCTGGCGATTTGTGTTTCGCTGCGCTGCGGCTCAAAAACAGTGTTGCTAGATTGGGCTAAAAGTCGCAAATTGGGCTACTTTTAAAACGATCTTGCGCCTAAATTTTAAACTAGCGACTTACGACTTTTTGGGTTAGTTTTTGCAAGCAGCTTGCTATTTTTTTTTTGTTTTGGGCTAATTTTCATTCCAGAGTTGATTGCTTTTTTGAATAACTTTTCTTTGTAGACAATAGATTCTTTTCTTTGGTTTTCCGAAAACAAGATAACTTAAAAGATAGTCTTTTGCTTAACAATGCAATCAGATAAAATTGTTAGTTGTTATTTTTTAGGATGCGCAATAGTGTGACGTCATGAAAAGATTATATTTTAAATGGGACAGCTTATTATTAGTGCAGTTATAGTTAAAATTTTTGGGAACTAAACTGTAACAACTGTTACCAAATGAAAGAATGTCATGACGTTACATAGGTAGCGACATACTGATACCAGTACTGTATAATAATCCTCTAACACTAAAACATGCATACTCGTAGGTGTAGAAAAAATACCATTTCCTGAATCCATAACGTTACCACTAATCCCAAAGTGAACACTATGTTATTGCGATTGTACTGTACATACTGGTACTTTACCACTGTGGAATTTGACAGATACTGGTACATTACCGCTTTGTATTCTTTCGACCAATGTGCACATGTAGTAGTTGATACGTTTCAAATTTGCATTGATTGTGAATGTCTTCACTTCCTTGCTGTTTTAGTTGCAAGCATGATTAGTTTTTTTAGTTTTAGTTGCATATTTATCCTCCTGTCACGAGAAAGCGATCAATGCGCTATACGAGCTCGCTTAGGAGTTGCCGGCCATCTGTCTACCACACCAAGATGGGGGAATCCCGCTAAGTGCCTTTCCCAACGGCACAACAAGTAAACTTGCCGGCTTGTTCTCCACACTGTTCCTTTATTGCTGAGCGTCAAGCACGGAAGCTGTGAATACCAATGTTAAAGTCATTGGTTTGACCCGACTCGGAATCAAACCCGAGTCTACAGCTCAAGAGACAGACGCTCCATACCACTCGGCCATAAATCACCCAGCCCATAAGCTAAAGATTGATGTAATTAAGTTCTCTTTTTGTTTCAAATATATGTGTAAGTGGAGCACGTGTGCTTAAATGTTCCGTTAAAAAATTATTTGGGCTACTTTTTGAGGCAATTTGCTATTTTTCAGTGGATTTGGGCTATAAACCACTAAAAAAATCTGGCAACCCTGCTCAAAAATAGCAATCTGTGAGTAAACGCGCCTTTAGGCCTATACTTACCACATAGCTAAAAAAATCATTAGGCTAACCCTGGCAAACCGCTCAAATGGCCTATAGGGCAATGGAAGGCCGAAGATGTCATGTAGGTAGAATGAGTGACTACAGTATGCACAAAGCAAGAGAGTGTAGTACTTATATGTTACCATACCAACATTATGTGTATTTTTAGTCAAGGCTTACTACGTCTACGACAGAGCATTAGCTTCTTCTGAAGCTGGTAAGTAACCTGAAAACAGTTAAAACAAACTTTGGTGGAAAATTTGTGAAAAAAACTTAACGTTCTGAAATCGATTTTCGATTCTGTTTCATAACCTAAATATTTTTCAATCTTTTTTGTAACTTCATTGTTTTTTTTGACGGCGTGTAACCCCGTGGCATAATCAGAAGGGAATGCACCAGAACACTGCCCTTTTTTTGAAAAATCGTAATCTGAAGTAGGTTGTTAAAAACATTCTGATAAAATACCGCAGTCTTTGTAATTTTTGGCCTTGTGCAGGGGTACTCAACCGCGTTCCTTGCCCCCCCTAGGGGCCACAAAGCGTTCTGTGGGAAGCCACGAGCGTGTAGGAATAGACACATTTGTTTTCCCAGAGCGGTAGTTGTAAAATTACACTCAAGGGAATACGGTCATTAAGTGTGGTAACATGTCACAGTCAACAGGGACAAGACCCAGAACAGGTTGAGAATCAGTGGCCTAGTGATGCTCCACCCTCAAATTTTCGCTGGCTGCTGGTCTCATCGCACCGCTCACTAGCTGCCGGTAATGCCTACGAATGAAAAAAATCTCTAAGAGAAAAAGTCTAGGCCTTTGTGACGCCAAACAAAAACTCCATCTTCTAAAAATGCAATTTTTGATCCACCACAACGTAGCTTTCTTGGATAACTCAATGTACATTAAAATAGTTTTTGGTTCCAGTTTTATCCAAACATTTTTCAGTCTTTTTTGTATTGTTTACGTCGACGTCATACAACCAAACACAAACACACTGCCAGCAGTTTGTTGTCAACGTCATATCTTATATTTTAGGGAAAATATTCTACCTAAGAACTTCAAGGGAAAAATCTCAAAAAGAAAGTGGGTAACTAAAAGTTATTAAATTTGAAAGCTGTGGTTAAAATCGTTATTAATACAAGCTGCTACTGAAAACAGGGGCGTGCCTGTAAACTGTAAACAGTGGGTGCGGGGCGAAAAAACACTCGCCCCGGACAGAACAACAATAACAGCTGATAGGGGTGGTAGACCTCTTTTCAAGAACGCTTTTTGAAGATTTTTTTCTTTTCTTTTTTAAAGACATTCCTAAAAGACATTTTTTATTTTTAGAACAGACTGGTTTCTCAAAGACCTTTTCATTTAAAAAAAATAGTGACGCCTCTGAATGACCTTTTGTTTTTTATAGAGAATCCGTCTAAAGATTTATTCTTTTTTCCTTTTTTCAGAGAAAACTTTGAGACATCATTCTCAGAAACTTGCCCCGGGCAGCAGGAAAGTTTTGCACGCCCCTGGACGAAAAAGTTTTGACTTGTTTTATTATTAGTACACAACGTTTTATTATTGGTACGGAACTTAACGTATAATTAGTGCATAACGTATAGTCCTAACGCAGGGGTAGGCAACCTGCGGCTCTTTGATTTTTCTGTTGTGGCTCTTTGTGGCTATCGAAAAATAAACGGTAATTTACCCATGTGCGCATATCTATTAAAATTTCATAGTTGCTGTAGCGAGCGCTTAATTTAAGTTTGTAATTCATCCATTCTGTTGTTTCGGTTTTTGTTTTTAGCTTCAGATATGTGATAGTAATACTGTAAACTGTATGTGGCGATCGTGTATAAAAAGAAACAGTAGAACAAACATTTCCTTTCATGGTGAAAATAGTTTTGCGGCTCACAGTGGTTTTTATTTTGTGGAATATTGGTTAAAATGGCTCTTTGAGTGCAAAAGGTTGCCGACCCCTGTCCTAACGTATCAGTGCATAACGTATAGTCCGGTTAATACAGCTTTTATTTCGAGTCGGGTTAAAAAATTAGCGTTTTAGCTACCCTGCTGATTGACGCTCAACTGCTGCAATTAAACATAGGTTACAGTGAGTTACGCTGTCAGCGAAACACTCAGACACCAGGCAACAAGCCATTACTCATTACCAACCTTACCCAAACTGCTGACATCCACTGTTTCGACCCTGATAGCAGTTAAGTTTCATCAGAGGAGTAGGCAAATCTGGACAAAAGATAAAAAAATTGGTTTGAAGGACCTCCATTACTTTTTGCTTGTGGTACTTACTACGCAGCGAAATATCTTCACCCGGGCCTGTGAGCGAGCTCAAATTGCTCGGTTGTTGGGCACTGCATCGGTTAAGAGCGTCCGCGTGGTAGCCAGGAGACTGGGGTTTTATTCCTGGTCGGGTCACACTAAAGACTTTAAAAATAGTATTCGCAGCTTTCGCGCCAGGCGCTCGGCACAAGCGGAAGTCCGAAGGGTTTTATATATGTGTTGTATGTCCCTTAACAGCGTTCATTCATTCGTGATTGATAACTGTAATGGGCCGCCCATTGAGAATGGCCTAAATAATGTGTGCTTGCACCCGCTGTCCCGTACCTTTACCTTTCTACATCACCATCAGCGCGGGAAGTCTTGGGTTCGATTCCCTAGCAAGCCAAATCGGGCACAGTGTCTCCAACGGCTCGCCACCCGTAGCGACCTTTTTCGGAGCTGTGTTGCCCAGGCGCAAAGCCGCTGAGATGGCCCGCCACTCGTTACACGCTTCGACATAATACCGCCACCATACTGAAGATTTGATTATGATGCGATATTTTAGATTATGCCTACTACGACAGATTTACCGCATCAAGATCTTCGAAAGAAAGTAAGAAAATTAAGAACGACTGAAATTAAAAGCATCGGTTGAAAATCGATGAAAAAAGTATTTATTCATTTACTTACTTACTTTTCTAGAACCGCTTATTCTTGGGGGGTTGCGGAGGCAGCTGCTCGAGGTAGAACCTCTACTCGAGTAGTTTTCAAATCGATATTGTCGATTCTTTTTTTTTACAGTTTTCGACAGCGAATTACCACAAAACTCCGACTCGTTCTCATCTGTTTATTGCTAATGATTTATTTACTTATTTATTGCAGATAAACTCTACGACAGAACTTTTAAGCCTCCAACAGAAAGTGGGTATACTAAATATTGCATGTTTTAAACCATAATAATTGAGAAAATAGTAGCATTGTCCGCCCTGTCAACACGATGAAGAATACCATTAAGGAAATACGACAATGCTGCAAGAAAAGGGAAGAGGCAACAAAACGATTAACGTTATGGCATGCCGGTGGGAGAAGAGGACTTGAAAAAACAAGAGTGGGCATGATTGCAACTTCCAGATTGTACTTCGTGCTGCAAAAACGAAACATTCAATAGGCAAATGCAGTACGTTATTGGACTTCTATTTCCATACTTCTGTCTAAAACTTAAAATGTAGACGTATTTAGACTTTATTTATATATATTTTTCATCCTTACAGTGTAGTTTTTGCAGCATTTCAACCATCAAATCTAAAAAAACTCTGACCAGGGCCGTATCAGAATTTGTAGGGCCCTGGACTAATTTATCGGAAAAGCCCCATACTTTTTTTGCTGGCTGGATATTGACATTGGCAACAGACTTTTTTAGAGAAGCGCGACTGAGGGGTCCATATCATGATGGGGCTTCAGGCCTACAGCGCCCCCTCCCTTAATCGGACCCTGACACCAGTTACTTATCAACGTTATGTTAAATTTCAGCTAAGCGTTACGCAGCAACTTCAAGATCAAGAGATAAGCCTCCGAAGGAAAGTGGGTAGATTGAAATTGATTAAAACTTCTATGTGAAATTGGTAATATAACTCTGCCACACAAGAGATCCAGAAGGTTTTAAGGAGAGAGGGAAAAATTTGAAAAAAAGCTGTTTTGTGAATCTAATATGTATATATGGAAGTGCTCAAAGTGCATTAATATCTTCTAAGTCCCAACACATATTTTATTGGAAAACGGCTCGAGCCCTCTTTGCCTCTTCAACAAAAACCTGTCTTTCGTTAGCAAACTCAAACACGCTTCAACCGTTTTTTACCAACATCAAATCAAAAATCAAATCTTCATTACACTCGCGGTATTACGCCGAAGCGTGTGACGAATGACGGGGCCCCATTTCCGCGGCTTAGCGCCTGGGCAGAGCCGGCGCCAGAGCAGTCGACTTAGTGGGGCCAAACGCTTATTAAGGGGGCCAAAGTTTAAAATTAAGCACAAAAGCCGCTGTTTTCAAAAGCAAAAGCTTGTTAATTGGGGGGGGGCAAGCATGTCGATTGGGGGGGCCAGGCCCCCCTGCCCCCCCCTTAGCGCCGGCCCTGCGCCTGGGCAACACAGCTCCGAAGAAACGTCACAACGAAGGCAAGCCATTGACGACACTGTGCCGATTTGACCGATCTGGGAATCGAACCCCAGGCCTACCCCATCGATAGCAACTTCTCATCGTTGTTTACTTTATAATAAAGTCTATGACAAAGCTTCAATGCTAAGTCTTCAAAATAAAGTGAGTTGACCGAAAACTACCTAAGTCTAGTCTGCACATGTAAGCTTATTTTAGCGATTATTATGGCTTACTGTTTTTCATCAGCTTTCTCATTTATGGCTTACTGTAAGCAAAGAGTTCTAACTTACTTCCGATACGTTGAACATTGAGCTTAGATATCACAATCTTTGAGGGGCCATGGACGAGATGGCAGCCCAAAGTGCGGGATTTTCCACTCGTATAAGCAAAATCTCATGATAGTCTCAGCACTACTTGATGGTTAAATCGTTAATAAAAAAAAAAAACGATTTCAATTGATGCTTTTTTCAGCGCTTTCAATTTTTTTTGCAAGGATCGCTGACGTATGCTCAGGTCGCCACTGCCGGCTTTTTGTCACAATCATTGTTCATTTCAGACAAAGTCAACGAAAAAACGTCACTAGCCTCAACGTTTTCAATCATAGGTGAGATCAGCGATGACTGAACAGACAAGAAATAAAATCTTCAAAATACTTACGGTATTACACGGAAGCGTGTGAAGAGCGGCGAGGCCCATCGCCTGGCTAACACAGCTTCGAACTCCGAAGAAACGCTGCAACGACGATAAACCGTTCACAACACTGTGTCCAATTTGCTAGCCCAGGAACCAAACCCCGGAACTTTCGCACCCACAACGATGTCGTTGCCACTATACGCTTAACGGTCTTTAAAAATTTTATGTATTTAAAAATTAAAATCAATTAAGACTACAACCGATTTTCTATTACATGCGTGTATGTTCGTTATAAGAATTAAATGGTAAACTTTACCGTAGAACGAAATGCAAATGTGTTGTAAGATTAAACGATGTTGTCTGCCGAAAAACACTTCAAACGACGTACGGTAGGTTACTCATTTGGGAAATATCTGGTTAAATGTTATACAATGCTTCGCACTCAAATTTGCACGAGTTGAAGATCAGACTTGTTGTTTCAAACATCTTTTTTCAGGCAAAATTCGCGACAGTATTAATAACAAACTTTATCCAAAATCTGGTACAAGTAAGTAAATAACCTGAATTCTGTTTAGGCCAAGGTCCTAAACTTAAAGTTCCTAGACTTTCTTGTGTTGGGATCAAGAATTTTTGCCGGGCGCAGAGGGAAAAAATGCAATGCCAAAAAGACTCCAGTTTTCCAAGCTGTTATGTTCATTCAAACATATTTTAGAAAAGTTAAGCTTATGCTTCTGATTGACAGCGAAGAGCTATGCTGCTGGTGCTGGAGAATAAGGTTGTGTCTCAAGGAAAAGTACTCGGACTCGCCAAATAACGAGTATTCGCAAACATTATTTAGCGAGTCCGAGTGTCGATGACGTCACCGGCGATGGAAAGTAAGCTTTTGCATTTTTGGTTTTCCCACATCTAGCTGCTTCAGAATTGTTGGGTTAATCAGTAACAATGGTATTTGGTTTAGGTATACTGAGCTTACACTCAAATGGCAACATCTGGGCAATATAATGCAATACATTGACAATGCAGGCTACCCCATAGGCGGTCCTACTAAACACCGCAAAGGACCTCAAATTAATGTACTAAACATTGCAAAGAACGACAAAGGACCTTAAATTGATCTACTAAACACCGAAAAAAACAACAAAGGACTTGAAATCATATCATAACAAAGAAAGATGAAGAACTTTAAATTAGGGTTAGGTTGGGGTTAGGATTAGGTTAGGGCTAGGATTAGAGTTAGATTAGGGTTAAGGTTTGGGCTTTAAGGTCCTTTGTCGTTCTTTGCGCTGTTTAGTACATCAATTTGAGGTCTTTTGTCGCCCTTTGCGGTGTTTCAGCCCTTTGCGGTGTTTAGCAGGACGATCCCCCCATTGGTACCTTATCAAGCAAAAAAGGCAGTAACGTTCATGAATTAACAGTCGTATTTTATGCTGTGCGGTAGATTGAAACACCATTCACAATGTCGAAACGGGAATAGTAAGAAAGTGTATCACAGCGCTCAACAATCATTGCGCCGTAAAACAAAAACAAGGTTGTGACGTCATAAACGTTTAATGAGAATTTGATTCTTGAATTCATAGCATATCACATTAGCAAGAAAGTTGAAAACTTGTTTCTTCAACCCTCGAGCAGTTACGGCTTGCAGGTTGCAGGCAGTGCCGGGGTAAAAAGAGAAATTACTACCATTGAGTTGGTATTGGTAAGTAGGGTTTAAGTAAAAAAAACTTCAATTGTATACTAATTAGCACTCGATCGAGTATCAATTAATACTCGGCCGGGTCCTAGTAATGAAAAGGTCTGAATACTCGGCCGAGTCCTTAGACTCGACTCGGCACATCCCTACAGGAAGTTGCAAAGGCACGGGTTAAAAAAGATTGAGAACAGTGGTTTTGTATCACGGTTACGCGCTTTAACAAACAGCCAAGAGTTTAAAACAAACTGTTTGTTTCAGGTACAGTTTCTGACAAAGCTAAAGCAGGCAAAATGTCGAAAAGTGGTGAGTAAACTCAAAATGCAGCGATTTTAAGCAGTGTATAATTCCTGAGATATATTTGATCTACATTCTACACCATTGTCTAACTCAAAAACTTTTACTCACTCAGCTGAACTCCATTTTGCAGCGTGATTAAAAGCTGATTTTAAATTCATGCAACTATTTGCAAGTGATGTTGATTTACGGGTGCGGAGTCTTATAAAATCCTGTAACAACTTTTGAATTAACTAGGACGGTAATAAAAATGAATGATTAAAACTTTGAGGTCGTATACAGTAATATATAGACCATTAAAACGCGTCTGATGTGTTATCGTTTGACAAAGTTTACTTGTGGGTCGTTATTGCGACTTAAACTTGTTTATTCTGCAGTGGAAGTCAACAAGAGAAAAAAGAAAGCTGGTAAGTTGAAACAAATCTTTAAAAACAGTCCAAAAATATACTCTTGCTGCAAATTATATTAGCCATTACCTTTGGTGTTAGGTATAATTGGTAACATACGGTGTTTTTTTTCAACTAGCATAATATAGTAACCAGGAGGCTGAGCGGCCAATTGGCATAGTGATTGAAGACGGCGCTATCGGGTCGCCAACGATTCGCCAACGCTGCGACGTTTCTGTGTTGCACAGGCGCTATGCCGCGGAGATGGGCTCCGCCACTTGTAGCATGCTTCGGCACGATGCTGCGAGTATAATGAAGATTTGATTTAAACTAGGAGGCTGCTGACAATAAGACGGAGAACTGTTTGAAAACTTACCAGTAAAGAACCTGTTTGTTGATCCGCTTATTGGTTGAATCCTAGAAGCCTGTGAGATTCAACTAAAAACAGAAGAGCCAGTTACTGTTTTGAAATGTTTGGCGAAACACCCTTTCAAATTCTCTTGATAGCTGGATACAAATCTTCCTTACGGGTAAACGTATCCAAGAGCTATAGCGCTAATGGTTGATTCAGGAAAATCTTGACTTCGCTTATTTTTACGCCTGCTTTTGTTTCAGATAAAATTTACTATGATGGTAAGAGTTTTCTTCTCAAAACATAATTTAGTTAACTTTGCGACTGAAACATGTAAAACTTGTATTTGACTACATCAGTGGTGTAGGTGACCCCCGAGACTCGCGTATCGCTTGTGGCTATTGACAGAACTTCAAGTGTGTAACATGCAGCATCAAAAATACGGTAGCCTACCAATCCTTTTTTGAAAACCGCAATGCATTTTACCTTATGTTTTGTTTGAGGCATAAACTACGCTAAAAAGTTTCTGATTTGGCAGTAAGAATTACTACATTTGCAGTCACCAGTTGTACAACGCTATTTTGTCGCAAATTTTTTCGAGTTTTTCGATCAAAAATATTTCCAAAACGTTTTTTGGCTTGCAGTGTGAAATTGATATGGTTACAGTAAGTTACTCTTCGTGCTAAACCTCTTTCAGTGGCGTATAAGCGAAAATTTTCATTTAGGAAGGAGGAGGTTCAGTGACGTCACATCGTGACGACGTACTTGTGATAATTGACGCTAGAGAAATGCAGTTACAGTAGTTCAGAAACATTTATAAAGAGCTTCCAGTTGTAACATTTTTAGTCCAATGATAGCCTACGACACACTTGCAGTTAATCATGATCAAGTTATATACTGCCATAAGTAAAGAAACAACCAAGATATTCCATTCATACTTTCACTTAATGCTTTACGCTTCGTTTGGGGAAGAAAAAGTTTTACAGAAACCCAAGCTGTCAGGCCTTGCTTAAAAATTTACTCTAAAATTTTGGACCTTGAGGTCTTTGCTGATCTCATTTTGAGTCCAGGAAGACTAAATAGCTATGCAATGTAGGCTAACTTTTGTAACGTTACAGTTACAATCAGGGGGAGGAAAGAGTCAATTGACCCTCCTCCCCCGAAAATTATTTTTTCGAATCATCATTGATATAAACAACCCATGTCCGTACTATTAGTATGCACACATTTTGAGGGGGTAGTTTTTTCATAAATATCTTGCGAAGTAAAAGGTATTGAAGCATACAAAAAAATGCATCCCTACCAAAATATTTTCAGCGTTCAATAGTTCAAAATAAATTATGCGCAAGTAGAATTCCCTAATCAAACGATTAAGGTCAAAAAATAGCGTAGGCCTACTAAGTAGTTTTCACGCAAATCGCAGCGTCAGTATCATCAGATAGGTCTATTGGGGTGTCTTGAGACAGGAGCACCCCAGCTGCTGCAACAGGTGCGTGGAAACAAGTTTGCCTCTCTCCCCTCTGCCCTAAGGCATCTTTAAATCTTTCGCTAGACCGGTCTTCCTAGGCAGTATTTTATTTGCACTTGAGGCACTGTCAGTTTAGTTGCTCCTATTTTAATAACTTTTCGACAAATTGTTTTGCTATGGAGCTATAGTTAATGCAGATATTTTGCCACTGAAAGAACCTCCTACTAAATAATTATTGCTTCACAGCAACATAAATGATAAAAAAATGCAGCGCGAGCAAAACACACCATGAACAGTTCCCATGCGTACGCTAGTCTTCGATATAGAAAAAGAAATTTGTTTAAAAAACGTGATTTTTGGTTTTTACGTAACTTACTTATAAATACCTTTTACTTTTATTGCTCTTGATATATATGATTATTTTTTTCAGAATACTGTTCAATTGGTAAGTATACATGTGGTTGGCGTGGTCGTATATCGTCTAGCTGTTTTTTCTGAATCAGTAGAGGCGGGGGTTAGCGTGCAGTTACTTTGGTCGGTTTTACTTTTCTATATCTCCTTCATGAGGTGGTAGATGCTTTAGTGGAATGCCCAGTGGTGTACGAATGGGGCTACCATACGCACGCCCCTTCAGGTCTCTTCACTCTCACTTTGATCTTGATACGCGTAGTTTGAAGTATTGATCAAAAGAATGCGCTCTTCACCAGGAACGTATTTTGGGGGGCATTGTGCCATATCTCCTCCCCCCCCCCCCTTCCGACTTTGCCATTCCGTAAAAAGAACAAACATTGCCAAGTGTCCGAAACCCGCGAGACTCTTTTGATGGTTTTTGTAGTTTAGTCCCTAAAATTTTAAAATTTCTCGCTACGCCACTACTCGCGAGAGACGATGAAAAATAGCGGAACAGTCAGAGGTGGGCACAATTTCGTTAATAACAAAGTCATAGCTTTTATTTACTTGTTACCCTTAACGGACTGAACTAACTTGCGTTAAGTTGCCCGTTAACTTTGCGTTTAACGTTTGTTATATTCCGTTAACGTTTGCTTATTACCCTTGTTTGTTGACTTTGATGTCGAAAATCTTGTCAATATCACGGCAATTTACTAATGAGCTCTAACTAGTAAAATAAAAACAATAAAAGTTATTGTTCAAAAATTTTATTTAATCAGAAGCAATTTTCCAATTTTTTTTAGAAACAAATGCCGCTCAATGTCAAAAATTAACGATTTATCATAACTTTCGTTGATTGGGAGCACATGTTTAAAATTTGTCAACAATGTAGTGGTTAACGGCACATGGAGTTAGTCGAGTGGTTAGTGCATTTGGCTACGAAACTGGTTTCGCGGGTTCGTTACCCAACTAAGTCATTTACCATGATGCATATACCTCACTCATTAATATAAGAACTTAAGCTGCAATTATGAAGTTTGAAAAAAGAATGTTGTGGTTAACACAACTAACAGTTTCCGTTAAAGCGACGTCGTCCTTCTTTGCTTGCTGAACGATAGGTCATCGCGACTTATACGTAAAGTATGGTACCAATAGAACGTTGTTCCGCTCTCAAATGTTAGCGTTGTCCCGCTCTATGGTACCGTATTTTACGTAGACTTGCCGATCTATGGCGACCGTTTTGTTTGTGAGTGTACGTAACTACATGCATTATTTAATATATATAATTATTATATCTAAGTTTTCTGCAGTGCGTCTTTACTATAATAGCTTCTCATTTTGTTATTAAGATATTAGCATGCCAGATTCTAACGAAAAACCAGTTGGTGAGTATTATTACTGTAATCGGTTTTATCATTAAGATATAATTCAGTGATATAATCGGTGTTTGTGCAGTTGGTGAATTTGTGCCTCTGTTTTTTCTTGCTTTTTCTGAAACACTCGAGTTCAAAAATCAAATCTTCATTACACTCGCGGTAGTCAGTATATGCGCCGAAGTGTGTAACTAGTAGAGGGGCCCATCTCCGCGGCTTAGCGACAGGGAGTGGGCAACGTAGCTCTGAAAAAATGTCACGGCGGTGGCGAGCCGTTGGCGACACTGTGCCCATTTGACTGGCCCGGGAATCGAACCCCACGCCTCCTGTACCAATAGCTTGTGTTTAATAACTGAGCTAACTGGCCGGTTGTTTCATTTAATGGGGCCATAAAGTCAAAATCGTTGTGTGATTTATGAAAGAATTGCCAGGGATAATTTTTAAAAATTTTTTCGAGTTGATCCGTAAGGGTTGTAATTAAAAGTTGCCTTTGTTTTCCAGTTTTTCGACTGAGTTTTACGTCTGACTTTATTTAATTTGCTTCTTGTCAGATTCCACCGAGCAGAAGCAGATATGATTATCGTGTGACGTAGCATCCTATCTGAGGACGTAACAACCAGGCACGGTTTGGAGTCAAACCAACAATCTTGCAAAAATGCCACTTCTAGCCGCTATGCCACGCTGCCGTCATGGCAGCGAAAACAGGCCCCGCCTTTTGTTAGTCGTTACATGCACTTTTCAGCGTAATACCGCTAGTATATATAATAATAAGTATTTGATTTTTGATTAACCAAGCACCATTTTTGAGAGTCTTGTTACTCCATCAATGACTGCACAAAACTGACTTCCGCGAGGTCATCTTATTGAGTTTGTTGAAGGATAATTCAACGAATAATAATTTAATTTTGTTGGATTGATTAATGAAACCACTGCTTCGCACACGC
Source organism: Trididemnum miniatum (assembly GCA_964006365.1). Classification (NCBI taxonomy): domain Eukaryota; kingdom Metazoa; phylum Chordata; class Ascidiacea; order Aplousobranchia; family Didemnidae; genus Trididemnum; species Trididemnum miniatum. Next base: position 14,731,483 of record OZ023245.1, read on the forward strand.
CCGAAACTGATATTCATCCATCGCTAGACCTTGCTTCTCGTTTTCGCTTTGACGCAATTACTCACTGACGAGTGCGTCACGTAGAGCTTCTGGGACAAACAACTTTTTTCAAAGCTACACAAAAGAGTTATAGAAAAGTGTGTCTTGAAGCCTAACGCGAGAACAGCTTTTTTCAAAGATATGCTTAAGTTCTGAACCGCCAGTCAATTATACAAATGATCGTGCAAAAGAAATCAAGTTTCGAACATCTTTTTCGGGCGTTAGTTTTTCACGCTCTTTTCACAGATGCTTTTTTACGGAAAATGTTTGATGGCAAAATGCACTTGTAGGAACCAAAATAAAACAAAAAGCTATTTACCATGATTCTATAAGGACCCTGATTCTATAAGGATTTCCCCTGATTCTATAAGGACCCCATTTTGATTGTTAGGGGCCCGAGATGGGAGCTCTAAAACGCCTCCAAAACTGTTTGTAGAATCGGCATATTGACGTGAAGCTTTTCCAGTGGGAGATTTTTTCCAGTCAATAAATTACGCGATAGCCTATAGCTCTGAGCTCGTATGTATCGATAGACGTAATTCCCACATTTTGCTATTTATTAAGGCTGTTTAGGCTACTTTCGCAAATGCTGTTTTTTTTTCAAGGTTTTGAGAGATAATATTGCGCTATATTCCTTCAAAGCAAAGTTTTTTTTTAGTGTACTCCAATTCGGAATATAAATTTGTCGCCCACCCACCTTCAAGTGATCGCTGGTTTTAAAAGTTTTCATTGCGAAGACGCAAAAATGTTTGCTGGGACTGAAGAAAGCGACATCAACTTACGAACTATTCATCCATAGTGGTTGTTTATTGTGTGAAAATTCGATTAAATTTGTGTATCTAATTTTACTGCTTATGCATGTGTAACTAATTTTACATGTGTTCATGGCTAGTTTCGTGGCTCGAACTCTACGATCAGTGCAAGCACAATTCTATGAAATCCAAAATACACAAGATTATTATTTGCTGTTCTACTTGTTAATTTTCCGTTTTGGAAGCTCTCGATCTCGCGAATCTTTCATTAACGTCAGTATAGGCCTACTTTAAAACGCATTTTTATCACCAGCATTGTTATGTCGTTTTATCGCATGAGGATCAAACTGTGAGGCGGTTACGGTATTGCTCATGGTCTCGTGCTAAGCTGCATTGTGCTGGTCACACGCAGTTGTTTGAAATTTTAATACGTAACCTCTTTTATCTGACCATAATAGAAATTTTGCTTGATCAACTCTTTCAAATAAATTTTCCGTTTCACCATCATGAATATCAGCCCTTGCTGGAAGCGAATCTCATGTCCTCAGTAGAAATTGGACATCAAGCAGCTATCTAAACGTGCTGACAAACTGCAAAAAACGAACGATGCGGACCACCTCAAAATTAACAAACTTAGACAATACGACCGCCACCACAATTTAGAACTTCAAGGTGTGCCCATGACTGAGAATGAAGACGTTATGCAAATTACTCTAGATTTGATAAAACAATTAGACGTGGACATCGAGGAAGAAGATATTTCTATTGCATATCGTCTCCCTCAAAAAAGAAGTCTCGGCCGAACCAGGGCGAACAAAGTAACTAATCATCCCAACTCTACCATGTGCAATTTAGATAAAGTCAAATCATTAAATCAAAGCCCGGATTTTAGAAGCAAACTTGCAAATCGCCTAATTATAAAAGTGTCAACGTAGTAATTATTACAGTTCCAACATGGTGAGAGAAAGAATGGTACCAATTGATCAACACAGGAAGTCTGATCGAAGGCGGTACTTGCGTGAAAGATAAATGTGGCTTTAAACACCAAGGTCCAAAGTTAGCAGCTCGATTCTCTGACAAGGAAAATAGCGGTCGTCGGAATAAACATGCAGTAGTTAAAAGGAGTGCTGGAACGCCAATTGACTGAAATATAACAGACTCTTTTGATGATTTTTGCAGTTTATGGCCTCTCTTTTAAAATTTTTCGGCATGCCGCTGCCATCACGCCATGTCATCCCGCAGCATGGCTGCACCTCAAGTAAACACGCTCACGCGAAAGTCGCGAATTGCACGAGTGAAGAAAGTGACGAATTTATTGGCAAACCGTGGCCTACAATTGGCACTTAGTTGGCAGCGTAACTACAAGCAACACAACCGAAAAACAGCTTGAAACACTTGAACGGACATTTCGGCTCTCAAATTAAGTAGATTAGGTTGGAAAATTTCGAAAAAACACAAATGTGAAACGACAACACTCGGTTCTTCAATCATCTCCATTTTATTTAAGCATGACGTAACTATATTTTTTATTCCGCACTTTGAGCTCAGAGAGCGATTTCACCGTTAGTAATTATATAAGGACACACTTTCATTTGCAGCAAAAATAAACTCTTTTCTGTTAAGAAAAAATCAAGTCTTCATCATACTCGCGTTATTACGCCGAACCGAGTAACGATTGTCGGGGCACATCTCCACGGCTATCGCCTGGGCAGTGATGGAGTACTAGAGTACTGTGCTCGTTCTCGAGTACCACTTTTGGGGTACTCGTACTAGTATTCGCAACCCCAGGTACTCGGTTAGCACTCGTACTCGAAGGTCAATGTACTCTGTACTCGGTCAAAACAAGCGCCGAGTACACGAGTACATTTGGCTTTCGCTAGAAGTAACAAACTAACAAACAAGATGAACTTTCGATAGCAAACTACAGCCAATAAAACCCGTAAATAAATTGATGCGCCTTCTTAACATCCCAAACACTGAAAAAACGTATTCGTTTATGTTTTTGCGACAAACTTTGAGCTGCTACGACTTAAAAATTGTTCTTTTGCTAAATTTGTAAAAGTACTCGTACTGGAACTTTTTTACGGTACTCGTACTCGAGTACATTTTTCAATATCAGTACTTGTACTCGTACTCGAAGTTTTTTGCGGTACTCGTACTCTGAAGTTGAGTACTCGACTCCATCACTGCGCCTGGGCGACTCAAAAACGCCACAGCGGTGGCGAGCCGTTGACGGCATTGTGTCTGATTTGATCTGCCCCGGAATTAAACCAAAAACCTCCCGCGCCGATAGGGATAACCACTACGCCAACCGGGAAAGAAGTGGATACATTTGGAGTACTTTCTTTATGACGTCACAACCAAAAAAATAACTTCAATAAATAGCATACCCCAGTACTGTATAGGAAAATTTCAAAGATGATGTAATTCAACAAAAAGGAGACGTTTTACTATTTTGTTAGTTCAATATCTCGTTAAAATGAATCCTGTCAAGAAATTCTATTATACGTTATCCTTTGGGGTGTTGTTCAGTGTTTCAGCATATGTTGGTAAGTCGTAAAGCTTAAACTTAATTAAAGTACCGGTACAACAGTAAATTAGCCTTGCTTAAACCAATGTTTAAACTTTGTATAAAAATAACTTTTTGATTTATGGACTCAAAAAGACAGATTGCCTTGATTTTATGCAACAATATCATATATATAGGCCCATGAAGTTTCTGAAAAGATTCAGGCACCATGCTGCACTAACCAGGCAGTCTGGTTGATTGCCATTAATAAATCATGCGCTTATAGTTCCCCTGGTTATAATGTCTCGTGGTCCCGCTTGAGACCCCTGACCTAAAGAGTCGTTCTAACTTACAGATATTACTTTGTAAGAAGATGCTGTTGGTACAATTAAGCAAAAAACAACAAAGTTCTAAAAAGTACCACAAGGTTTCCACAAGTTACAAACCACGTTTTAACAGGTATTCTCACACTTCAAAGCAGTATTCACATCAAAGAAAACACTGGAATAATCAGTGCAAGTGTACTTTACTTAACAGCAGCCGTTCTAAGTATAGTTGCCACTCCAGTTATGCTCATTCACTTTGGAGCGAAATGGTCACTCATCATTGGAGAAGTTGGATTTCTTATATATAGTATCTCCAACTACTACCCAAGTATGTGTGATAGTAGTATTTACGTCTATTACTCCCAGATCGCCATTATGGAATAAATACCCGTTGAAAAACATCATAATGCAGTACAAGACACGGGAAAAGACGACGAAATAATGTTCTAGTGTAATTTTTTGAATTGAGGAGTGGTGTGGTTGTAGCTTGCAATACCCAAAATCACTACACATAATATTACTGGAATGAATTTTTAAAAATTGCAGCATCAAATTTTCAGCATTTTTCATTTTCATACTCGCAGTGTTATTACGCCGAAGCATGTACCCGGTAATGATGATTGGCGAGCCCCATGTCCGCCGTGGAGCGCCTGGGCAATACAGCTTTGAAAAAATATCGCTACTGCGTCAAGCCATTAAAAACACTGTGTTCAATTTGACCAGCCCGGAAAGCGAACTCCAGACCTATCGCACCAACAGCGTGGTCCTTAACTTTCACTCCGACTTGTTTAGGCTGAAATACCTGCGTAAGCAGATGGCGATCGTATGCGCGCTGCTTTTTCTAGATTCCGTTGGGCAGTTATCGCGGGTATCCTTGCAAAAATTTGTTCGTTGAAGTGGGAAAGCTCCTTTACACGCCAATCCTTCATAAAACCTCGGTCCACCCCAGCAAAAGATTGAGTGATGCTTTATTTCAACGTAGATCTACCCACTCTGGTGATTGGTGGCATATTTGGAGCATTTGGTGAAGCACTGATATGGCCCGCAGCTCCTGTGTACATCGACATCATTTTAAAAAATGCTTGGAGAAGAAGAACTGTTGAAGATCCCACTGACTCGATTTTTAAAAAGAGCAGAAGTTATGATCACGAAAGAAACGTTTGGTTGGGCTCCTTTTATGGAATTCTACAAAACTGCTTGGTAATGCCATTTGCATTTTGTAATAAAGTTAGACCAACGGCGCACAACCCTTTCACTATCGCCGGTCGCAAAACACTCAATACAGGGTGTCCATAAAGTCCGTGTGCACAAATAAAGTTAAAATTTTCTAAAGTGCACACGGACTTTATGGACACCGTGTATATGCACTTGCGGCTGCCGCTAGTAAAACTCAAAATCAAAGCAAAAATCAAATCTTTATTAGGCCGAAGCGAGTTACGAGGGGCGGGGCCTATCTCTGCGGCTTAGCGTCTGTTGGCCTACACAACTCCAAAGAAACATCGCAGCTGTGACAAAACGTTGGCGACAGTGCATTTGATTTGACCGGCTTGGAAATTGAACTCAAGACCTACCGCAGTTAGATCGGCTTAATTAGAGTAGCAAGTAGCAAATCGTAACTGTTGCCAACAGTTTTTCTCTAGCAGTTACCGGCACGAATAGCACTTCAACGGTGTCATGCGGCTTGTGGACTGGTGTGCCTGCGCTGTGCGCACACGTAACAATGTCATTACAAAAAGTGAGCATGGATCGCCAAAGCTATTATAGCAGGGTAATCTCAGGGCTGCCACAGACGTGTTAAAATGCGCTAAGATCGCTGAAGCTGCATCGCTCGGTAGTGCGACAGACAGTTTGCATTTGAACAAATCTTCGTATTTTATATGGTTTCGTCACACCCAGGCACGAAACATTGCAATGCATTGCTATGAAACCAAATCTATACAAATTGGACAATGTCCACATTTTATTTCTCTCGAGCAAAAAGCCCCCGTACTTTCTCTAAGAAAGTGTCTTGATGTTTTGCCATCGAAAACTGGATAGCCGGCAGCTAATATTGTTTGTAAAAGTACGTTTTTTATTTTGTAGATTTGGGGAAACTTTATTTCATACTTGGCTTTGTATGGAGCTCGAAACTTTCAAGTTGCGAAAAACGTGGATGCCACCATTCATCAAAATGTTTCTCATTGTGGAGCCAATTTCCAGCTGGTACGATTTTCTGTTTCTTCTTTTTATTTGCTACACTATGGGGCGCCGTTTGGACAAAAACTATTCGTTTTGTGAACCATGTTTTTTGAGCTTATTTAGACCATAGTTTGTCCGATATGTATATTGGAAATGTCCTACTTATATATCGGACAAAATGTACTTTAAGTCAGACCAAAATACATGCGCAAAATAAGTCGGACAAAATCGTTTTTTTCCAAACGGCGCGCCACACGCCTTTTGGAAAAAAACGATTTTGTGACCCCTGTTTTTCGAGCTTATTTGGACTATAATTAGTCCGATATATACATCTGAAATATCCGACTTATATATCGGACAAATGGTGCTCTAAGTCGGACCAAAAAACACACGCCAAACAAGTCGGATATTTCCGACTTATATATCGGACAAATTCGCCGTTTGGAAAAAAACTACACGTTTTGTGAACCATGTTTTTTGAGCTTATTTAAACCATAATTTGTCCGATATGTATGAAGCGCCATTTGGAAAAAACTATACGTTTTGTAAACCAGGCTTTTTGAGTCTAAACAAGTAACATTGTTATGGGGGGGAGGAGGGGGTCCGAGGACTCGATTTCCCCCGAAATCTCGGCCTATTCAAATCGGATAGAGTGTCAAGAACAGTTCTCCGTCGCTGCGACGTTTCTTTGAAGGTGCTACAGTATATCTTCCCAAACGCTTATTCGTAGAGAATGGCCTCTCGTTACTCTAGCTACTGTTGGGCGTAGTAACGCGAGTATATTGAAGATTTTATTTTTCTTTAATGATTTAGAATGAGGAAGATGAGGAGGAATATTCTAAATACATCCCTAAAAGTAACGCATCTGTGTATTTGATGCTTTCAGTGTTTGTGTGTATTCAAGTATTTGCGATCTTTCTACATTCGTACTTCCTTCCAACAGTCGTAAGAGAGAATTCGGGTATGCAACCTAGTATTGTAGTAGGGTGTCAGCAGAAGACAAGGGGCGTCCTTGATGAAAATTTACAAAAGTTAATGTAGGCCTATATACAGAATGTGCAGTAGTTGATAAGTAAAAACGTTTTTTTTGCTTCTGTAGTTGAGGTCCCTCCTGTAAAATCATTATCTCCCCCTCGTTGGAAATTTTTCTGCTGACCCCTTGTAATTAACGTAACGTATTTAAAAATAGGGTACTATAGAGCGGGTTTCAAGCGCTGTTTCGAACTGTTATTTTTCATTAACCGCACTCAGGTAAAAGGTACTTAAGTTTTTGCTGTATTAGTGTAACCTTTTACCAAGAGCGTCCTGTAACAAAAAATGCATAATTATTTTGATAACTTAGATTGATGACATAACTTGTCGAATTTTATGATGTACATTTTTGGCAGAGATGCGCTAAAATAATGCAACTATTTCCCGTTCTTCAGGTCTTCAAGTTGATCTATTGTAAAATCAAACAAAAAGTACAGATAAATTTTTGATCTTACTGTAGTTTTTGTCTATATCACCAGTATTCACTAGCAAAAATCAAATTCAATCCTGAGGAGGAAAAATATAGCCCCTGTAAATCTCAAAATTGGACGTTTCGACTACATAAATTCAGCTGCCATCATTAGCAGTGTAGGCATGGCAGTACAAAACGGTAATGTATAGGTATAACTTACCGTCTTGTACTCCTTGAATACACTGCTGATGATGATTGCTGAATTTATGTTGTCGAAACGTCCAGTTTTAATATTTACAACGGCTTTATTTTTCCATTTTTAAAAGCTATTTTCGTCCCATATTTATTCTATTCCAAGTTCAGTCTTCTTTAACTTGCGGTTTTACGTCGTAACGAGTGGTGGGCTCGTTCCCGCGGCTTAGCGACTGAGCGTTGGGCAACACAGCTTCGAACTCCGAAGAAATGTCGCAACGGCGGCGATCCGCTGGTGACTTCGAGTCCAATGTCATGGGACCGCGAGGGAATCAAACCCCAGACCTACAACTGCACTGACAGCAATGTCGTCATTACTACCCAAACTCAATAGATATACATTCGTTAATTAGGTTTAAATCCAACTTCGAACGCCTCAAGCTTTCCACATTTTACCTTGATTACCTTGCTTTTAGAATATCTTGGAAAACGAACTAGTGCTATTATTAAAGATACTTTGAAACAAACTCTTAGCCATGTGAACTCGTTTGATCAAGTTATGCTGATATTTATAAACATCTACTTTGGGTTCCTTCTTTCGTATTCAAGAGGAGTGTTCTCGCAAGCGTTCGTGTCGTGCGTCTTAGGGGTACAAATGGTAAGAGTTGCTAATTGATTAAACGCTTATTTGAAGAACTAACTTGTGGTTCTTAATTAGTGTATATTTAGCAATGTGTACTGAAATACCAGCTAATGCTTTCTGCATCTGCACTTTTATCAACAAATTTCGATGAAACTTGAAAACTATCTTTTAGGTGAGCAGCAGCTGCGCAGCAGTAACGGCTGTACACAGTGCAATAAAAACTCAATTTATAATTGGCGATAAGTCAAAACTATACTATTTTTCGAGAGTCAACGTTTTTCAACTTGCACTATGAGCTCAAATATTGCACTGTTTTAAAAAAAAAATTACCGGTTCGGAAATTACAATACCCGAAAGAGTCTTCCGACAGCTTAGAGAAGAAAATTATGAATAATATTAATAGGCTGAAAACTCGTAATAGAATTGGCTAGTCGAAGTGCAGCTAGTACAGGGGTGGGCAACTTCTGTAATCGGCGGGCCATATGTGGGAAGACAAAGTCCTTCCCGGGCCGGATTATTAGATGGATCGAGTTCAATAATTATCTTCAACAACTACTATTGTCGGGGCCGCTCTGATTGGAAGAGTAAAAAAATAGGTCTACACGTCCTCAGATGTCCTGTTCTTCACCGAAAAAGAACAAAAAAGGTCTACACGTCCTCAGATGTCCTGTTTTTTCACCGAAAATATCGGTGAAACAGTGGCGTAGCGAAAACTTTAAAAAGGGGGTCATATACTTTCCAAAAATTTTTTAATCGTCTTTTTATTCGGCAGAACTACTTTGAAGCTGATTGAAAAACAAGAAAGGCTCTTGGGGGTACAGGGGCATGCTCCCCCGGAACATTTTTGAAAAATTACATGCTGTAATGGCTATTTTAGTGCTTTTTGAATAGTTTTTAAACAAGTTTTATGTTTTGACCTTGGTTCTGAGTGTTTCGCCAAATATGATGCATTTTGTTCGCATACTTTCGATTTACGCGTGCTTAAGGTGTAGGCTTATCGATATCGAAGAGGTTCAAAATTATGGAAAAAGTGTATACATCAAAAACAATTTTGAAAATGGCTGGTGGGAGGACGCTTACCCCTCAACCTACCCTTCTGTATCCGCCCCTGGCCATAAGCTACAAAAACCATTAAAACAGTCTGGCATATTTTAGTTACTTGGCACCATTAATTTTGTACTTTCTTACTAAAAAGCGACCGGCCATTAGCTTAGTCGCTAAGCGCACGCTATCGGTGCGGGAGGTCTGAGGTTTGATTCCCGGGCGGTGCAAATCGACACAGTGTCGCCAACGACTCGCCACCGTTGCGACGTTTCTTCGGAGCTGTGTTGCCCAGGCGCTAAGTCGCGGAGATGGGCCCCGCAACTCGTTACACGCTTCGGCGTAATACGACGAGTATAATGAAGATTGGATTTGATTTTTACTAAAAAGTGGAGTCAAAGTCAAAGTAAAAAAACTAAAAAGCTAAAAAGTGGAGTCAAGGAGTCAAAGGGGGGCATGGCACAATGGCCCTTCTCTAAATACCCTCGCGCGATGAAGAGAAAAAAGGTCTACTTGTCTTCAGATGTCCTATAAAAAAAATAAAGGTCCTCGGCTTGATTCGCAAAAGGAGTTTATATTTCTGCAAGTGCCGGCGGGCCGCATAAAATGGTCTCGCGGACCGGATACGGCCCTCGGGCCGTATGTTGCCCATGCCTGAGCTAGTAGATTATTTGTGATACATATATTAATTGCTGCGAATATTAATTTTGTTATAGTCTTTTGCAACTTTAAAGACAGGTTGTTACGTAATAGCAGCCGCACATTTTATCTGTTGCAGTAGCAGAAGAAGAACTTTATTTCGACAAAGCTCAAAAACAAAAATTAACGCACACACATAGTAAATTAATAATAGCAGGAAGACCGAATAATCCTTGCGGTTTTTCTAGTCAAGGTCCTCCTCTCCACTTTTAACCATGTACTCACAACAGAAGAGAAAAAAAATAATAATAAAGAAAAATTAGCCGACGTAACAGAGCAGTAAAGAAAGCAGTAGGTATGGGTTGCAAAAGTTATTGTATGCAATTGGAAGAAATCACGACAGCTACCGCCTTTTATTGATGTTTAGGTGGGACTGGTAATGATGCTTTACGGGTGCGGCAATGCCTTTACAGCTTTAATGGCGGGCCATGTGGCTAGCCGATGTGGTCTTCGCGTCATAGTAATCTTTGGATTTTTTTTTGATATAATGTCCTACATTTTGCAACTGTACTGGATTCCTTCCTTTGAAACAAGATATTACATTTTGGGCATTGGAACTCTTATAGGTATTACAGAAGGGCTTTGGCAATTCTCTGTAATTGGTAAGTAAATTTGTAAAGTTGATGGAGGGCACAAAAGCTACTTCACGCAGTTGGCTTAAAACTCGCATATTTTTTTCTCTTTTATTCCGGATGACATTTAACGAATTATTGGAAAATCAACTAGGTTTTGTTAATTGCAGATTTTTAATTTTGTGATCACCTGATGAATTCCATTCATTCAAAATGAAAAAAAATTACTATTGAATGTATAAGGACTGTATTGCTGCTGCTGACCTCGTGAAAAGTTGTTTTACAGTACTATTGAGAGATAGTCCATACGCATGCCTTGATTTTGTAACGTAACCTGTTTTGATGCGTATTATGTTTTTCAGCAATGACAGCAATGTTTTTCGAAGAGCAACAAGAGATTGCGTTTGGAGCCATTAATTTATGGTGCGAGCTTGCTGTTTTCTTAGGATTTCTACTCACGCCAACTTTAGCCGTCAGCGATCGAATATACATCATGATAGCGTTGTTGGTTATGGGATGCATTGGCTTCTTTGTTGTAGATAACCGGAGAAAGAGGAAGGAAGAATTACAGCAAACAGATGCAATGCAAGAGGCCCGCATAATGAATATTTTGGATGAGTTTGACCAGCCTAGTACCTCTGAAGATATATAACTATTCTCAAATGAAATGTTTTGTAGAAAGTATAATTTAAGGTGTGGCAATTCTTGCTTTGTCATATAGCGCCTCGGAGTTATTGCAATGACCGTTGAAAGTTTTGTGAAAGCATGCGAGATATCGCAACGCTGCTACACATTCGTGCGATAAAGTGCTTTAGAGAAAAACCACTCCTTACGGACGAGAAGGTCTCATGCCTAAGTAGCTTACTGTATAGTTACGTAATTGATTATTTTTTTAAATTTTACTGCCCTGCGCAGAGGCGACGAGGGAAGCGTTGTTTTACTCAATTTTGTAAAGCGTTTTAAACAAAGGCGCAACAATGATGCTTAAGTAGGAGTTGAACTCAACCTTCCGAACATGACGTTGAAAGATCGATGCTTCAATTCGCTTGCTACGTTACCGACCAAATAAAAAGAAGCAAAATATCTTAGTTATACTCGCGAAATTACGCCGAATCGTACAACGAGTGGACCGGATTATCTCCGCGACTTAATGCCTGGGCAACACAACATAGAAGAAACGTCTCAGCGGTGATGAGCCATTGGCAACACTGTGCTCGATTTTACCGGCACAGGAATCTAGCGTGAAGCCTCCCGCACCATAACGATGCGCTCAACCACTGTACGCTAACCGGTCTCCGTTATCGATCTATGTGCGGAAACTACTTTCTTTTAATTGATTAACCATCAAAATGTAAAAGCAGCCAAAAAAATTAATCACGCATAAAATTTAACCATACAGTCAGTTTTCGCACAATAATTTAATCACACAATCAGTTTTTTGCCTCTCCTTAAACTCAAGTATCCTGATTTCCTTGTGTTTTATCTTTGAGAGTTTGGTGAAATAATCCACGAGACGTAATTTCATGCCCAATTCTGCATACTTTGGTGTTGACAGTGTTACGTCAACCTGTTTTTGACACTTTGGGTTTTGTTTTCACTTGTGAAAGCATTTTTGTCATTGAATGCTTTCGACACTAAGTGCCACCTAGATAAACTGTGTATAACTGAATATCTCTATTCTATCAACGCAAGACCAGCTTTTCCGTTTTGTATTCTTTGCTTACGCGACATCTGATCTCATTTTGCCGGGACGAAAACCGACTCAATTTCTCAAGCTTTGTTTTCTTCGAAGAAACTAAGTTCAAAAAACGATGAGTCATCGTTCGGCAAGTAATATTTGGCTTAAGCGATAAAGCTATAAACACTAGCACCAAAGTAGCAAAATAGACAAAGTAGCAAAATAGAGATGAAATTCTTATACCAGCAGAAATCGAAAGCAAATACTCTAAATTCTAAAACCAAGTATAGACTGAATATACCTCCAGCTTTTACCTCGGGGTTTATTTGCAATTTCGTTGTCATTTATTGCGATGATATTACTTTTTTAACTAGATTTTAGTCTAGGCTATAGCAGGATTAATAGGCCCATTTGGCGTTTTGATGCTCTTACAGAATTGTAGGCCTACACACGCCTTTGATTAATACAAATGCAATTATAAAATTGCAAACCATTAAAAAAGTTGCAGTCATTGCAATCCACCATTTCCGATGGTTCGCTGCAAAAGTGTTAACCAACAACATAATATTGTTCGCAGACCAACACTCCAACAGTCGTAACGCTCTTGGTAATCAGTTGAAGGCCTTTTGGGAAAATAAATATTTTTACACGAACAAGGAAAAAATATTAGAAAAATTTTTGCGTTGTATAGTTACTGCAGGTTCAATTTTATTGCAGACACGAAATTTAAAGGATAAGCGTTTTGGTTTTTCAACTCTTCAGCCAACACACGTGGTTGTACGCTTAAACTTTCGCAACATTAATCCTTGTGTGCAGCAAACTATAAAATTCGAAAATATTACCAACATGATGCAATATGCTTGCAATTCAGCTTGATGTTATTAAACAGTGTAACGAAATAGAAACGTTATTGTATTGCACTTTTGAACAGTGAACATTTGAAATTTTTAGATGACCATGTCATCCAATTTATCTCATACAATGTAAGTAATACCAGACAATCTTCATGCTAAGTGGGAAGATCAAAAAATGCCATTACTGGGTTGTGGTCGGACATATCTTCTGTTTCCACAATAATTTTGCTTTCAGTCATATTCAAGCCCCTGTAGAAAACATGATCTATTATAGCAAAACGATTTCGGATTGTTGAAGGGGGATTTAAATCTCTGTTGTGATGTAAAGCATTTTGAAAACCTAATTTATGCAGAATATCAAGCTGGGGCTCATTCGGGTTTAGATTAAAATCACCCATGACAATCACCGGCTGTGATGGATTCAAGGTCATGACTTTCTGCGCGATAAAGTTCATTTGTTTTTCGGAAACGTTTGCAAATGGACAAACGTTGCGCGCTGTAGCCGTCCAATTTTTAAATACGGCATGTAGGTTGAAAACAGTAATTGAACGATTGTTTATGTCCACATCTGTCCTCACCAATGAGTAATGAGGAAGCTTAGTAGTTTCATCTGCTGGTAAAAGGTAGCGCTGATGCTTCGTAACTTTGTGATTGGTTAAAATCGCAACTCCAAGACTCGATTGTAAAGGGTGCACTCCCGAATATGTCTTTATTGCATTTCCCAAGTAACCAGAAAGATATGCCAAAATGTCTTTACTTCCCCAATACGGAGGCAAGGCTTCGGACTCCTCCAGTCCAATCACATCTGGACGCAGAACTTTCAAAACTCCTCCAACGCAGGGTAAGTTATCTTTTCCATATTTATCATGACCAAGCAAGATATTCCAAGACAAAACAGAAAACTTTTCGGTATTGGGATTACTCAAATTTCCGTACGACTTCAAGACTCGGTTGTAAGAACTAGAATGCAGTTGCAAGCAATGCTGAGAGATATGCAGCGAACTCGGCCAAAGTCCGATTACTAAAAATAGTAGGATGAGCAGCACAAGCGCCAAAGCCTTCGAAACACCGATCCAATTTTTTGTTTGTGAGACACCAGAAGAGGTAGAGAGATTAAGAGAATCTATTTCGTAATCTTTTTTGCTGTCACCTCTATGTAATTGCGATACTCTAAACGCAATGGTAGATGCTACAAGCGATGCAATAATTACCAATACTTGATACGTTAAAATGATGTCCATTCGTCCAAGAAATATCGTTGTTATTTGGGGATTGACAAACAATACTAAAACAACATGCGAAATAAGAAATCCAGTGCCAATACAAAATGATATAATTCCGAAAAAGAAGGAAGCCATCATGTGACGACGACCTATTTTGACAATAAACCCAAGCAAATGTTGAATTGCTAAAATATTCAGTGATAAGCAGCATGGCAAAATTGAGCAAAACATCAAAGAACCCACGAACGACTGATGATAAAAGGAATCTTGCATCAGTAGAATCGTTGCACTGACAAGAAGAATTATATACACAGCCAATAAGAAAATGCTCGTCACATCCCAAATTGATATCTATAAAAAATATTGACAGTTATTTCTGAAGATACCACAACTTATTCTGCATCTATTGCATGAACAAATATATAGGGCACTATTTCAAAGCGATTCTGTTGGAATTTTAAAAAATGTTTAACCTTAATTTGAAAATTAAACAAGCGATAAGATTGCTAGACAAGTGGACCGTAATGGCAACTTGAAGCTAACATAGTACGTGAATTACTGGAAGTCCCTTGAATTTTTAAAAATCTACTCTATGCGATGCACAAAAATTAATGCAAAAGTCTAAGCGAAAATAAGATTATCACATTGACAAAAAGCTTATAAAACTACCTTGGTTAGGCCTACATTTTCCACCGTAAACAAATCAAACGCAATATTACACAAAAAACACAGCGGTATGTAACAAGGATTTTATTAACACCCACCTTTAAACATTTTGAATTACGACTTAGTGCCAATCTTGGTCGCTGAGCAGCCAGATTTAAAATAGCCTTGTGGCAAAGTGAAAAAAGCGTTCCTAATCCAAAAAATAACAGAACTAAATATCCATGACTTTTAGGGTCCTCGCCTGACCACCTTGGAAGAAGATTTGGACTGCTGAACACCCACAAGTACATCACTAAAAGAGTTCCGATGGAGAGCCCTAGTGTCGCACCAGCAATATACAGCAAAGATATTCGAACACGTTTTGATGAGTTTGTTGTCACGGAAAAAGATTCAACAAATGTCGTTCGCTCATTGGATTCAGGAGATGAGGATGCTTCATCATCAGAAAGAACACGTTCTGCCAAACTTTCTTGCTCTTTTGAAGATGAATCATGTTGGTTTGATTTTTCTGGGTTGTTATTGGATTTGCATCTCCAAACTTTGTTTTCTTGATCAGTCGTTAACACTATATCAGTGTGAGCAGATACAGAACCAATGGACTTTCGAGCTTTCGAATAACCCAAGCCTTTTCGTGTTTGGAAACAGCTGAGAATAGCAAATGATATCAAGCACATGAATAAAGCAAGGGAAGCTTGCCACGCTTCGTAGAAGATGTTAATTGTTCCAAAGCACCATCGTATTGTCATATTTATCAAAACAGCGACAAGAATAATTGCTTCCGAGTGGTTTTCAAACAACCCCGATTCATGACAGGCAGCGTCAATCCTTAAATGCACTGCTTCCGATGTTAAGCTGTTTGATTTTTTAAGAGCAATTGTTGGCTTGAAACAATTTTGTGTACCACAACATTTATTTTGTTTGTGTTCATCAGAATGTTGGGATAGATTTACCGTCAAACAAAGGGGTGACAACGCTACTCCTAAAGCCAGAATTCCTGTCCTCACCCAAGGAAGTTGAGCAAAAAATGGTAAAGATGACGATAGCAACAAAAACGCGGGAGTAACTTTGCAGATTGTTTGTTTGATAAAACTGAGTTTAAACGTTATCAGATGTTTGCAAAAAAACAACCCAGTCGGAACAAACAAACTCATCAATAGAATTATAATCGCTTTAGTCGATATTCCTATGGAGTTAGGGTCTGTGAAATGCCACCAATCAGCTTCATAAAAAGAAACTAAAACCAACCAATGAGATAAGGCAATCAATAATTTTTCAATAATTTTAAAAAAGTCGGCGAAAAACCTTTGCATCAATACATTAATACGCATGTTGCACGTGCACAAAATCAATAAAAATTTGGATTAAATTACCTGTAAAACAATAATTGTCAATTTCTGTGCTATGTAAAAGACGCTAGCATTCTTTTAATTCATCCAGTGTAATTTAATTTTCTAGCACATTCTGATGTGGACTTACTGTCACCGTACCAGCAAAACGCACGAACAATTTTATGTTTCAATTTTGTCTGCTTAACACGAAAAAAAAAAATGATGGACAAGCTGGCTGGTGCAAGCAAATGAAGCAGCGCCACTATGTGTAAATATCATTAGCAGCCCAACCATTTTTAGGGAAACCGTAATTATTTCAATAATGTTTTAATTTAGAAAACAAATCGTTTCAAAGATAAGAAGAAAAGAATCAATCGAGCCGTGATCTCGAATTGTACTGCAGTTGAAATCTCTTTGCTGCCCTACATACTATTAGTCTACCGGTTACCAATCAGGTTAATATTTAAAAAACAGCAATGTTTGCTTGATTAAAAAGTATAACTAAGTACTTAATGCTTATCCAAAACCTCAACTATCCTGGTTGACAACGAAAGGCAACAAACCGAAATTATCTGCTCTAATTTCATTTGAAAAAAAACTAATCAATAAAATTTTATTTTCTTAAGTTTTCTAAAGATAACTAAAACTTGAGCTTTGAGTAAACAAACGTTACACCTACTACGTATTTGTATTGGCGTATAGAGTTACATTGCAGAATAAATTGCTCTCAAACAATGTCATGATGTGAGACCAAGCAGTATTTTTATTTAATCGGTTGGAGACAAGATCCAAGATTCACAGCAACTCCGCTTAAAAAATTGTGATTTTGATCTGTGGCCACAAGTTTTTGGCAAATAGCGTACAGTTACATATTGACCAAATTCAATATCACAACTCCCTTTGACCTGGAATATCTTAAACAAAACAATGACAGAATATTTCTCGCTGCATTTAAAGTAGTGTTTACCAGGAAGCGACAGCTGCCAGAAGATTTCATCGACATAAATAGCGAGAAAATTTGCTTATGAAGCGAATTTGAGATTCATAGCTATTTGCTCATTAAAGTACTGTACGTGAAACACGTGATTCTTTCATATACTGTAGAAATTGATATTGCTGAAATGAAATGCCATAGTGCAGGGTTGGATCGGCTTGCACAACATTACAGTTGCTACTTCCTCAAAAAATTAGACAAAAGACGAATGCAAAGGCTTCGAACTGGCTACAATGATGTGCCCAAGACTCAAAACATTAATACTTGCTTCGCAAAAAATAATGTTATAAGGATGTCTCTACAAAGCCGCTATGAAAGTACTGTACATTACTGGCATGATTATGTTTACTCAAAAAGCTGCTACACCTTTTGCTTTGATATATTAAAACAAATACAACAAGCTCTTTTATGAAATAAATAATTCCACCTTTTTTTACTAAAAAATGCGCTAAAATTTATTAAAATTTGGTTTGTAGTTACTTCATTGAACTCTGCAATACTTATACTGGCTAGTGGCTATGAGTAACAAAAGATTTTATACGTAATGAAACACAAGTAAGTAAACATTAAACAATCTTATACCGCGGCCAAACTGTTTCAGCATTTAAACTAACAAACACATCAATCAACTACAGTTTATATTAGTTCAAAATGGCCAGCAAACTTATTAAATAAAGCGATTAGGTTGACCGTAAAATAGGAATTTTATTACTAACATGACAGTAACAATATTTATCAACAGCTCAAATTCCCTTTGATTTAATCAAATAAATTTAACATTTTCCGACAAAATTAAATTGATTTCGCCGCTGCAAATATTTTGAATTTCTATATTTTTAAACTGTAATTGAAAACGTACAGTCAGTGTATGGTCTACGCAGGGCCGAAATTAGGCAATGCGGCCTCCCCCCCCCGAAATCATCTTTCGGGGCCCCCTAAAAGTTTTAAAAGTTTTTCTTGGATGGTGATGCAAAAGAGCAAGCCCCGAAGGGGCGATGCCAAGCTAGGGAGGTCTAGGGGCATGCCCACCCAGAAAATTTTGCGGAATTGACCTTATTTTGGAGGCTTTTTGTGCGTTTTGAGCCTTTAAAATTCCTCAGTTTTAACAAGGTTTAGTAGTCTGTTTAACTAGGTCCCTTCCAAACCCACTAAAATAATGCTGCAAGCAAACCCTACTCTAACAATTCGCTACCAACGCGAAAAAAAAAACGTTTTTAAGGCTTATTTTTGCGCCTTTCACTTGAGGATGAGGGGCCCTTGGCAGGAGCGGATCCAGAAAGTTTTGGTGGGGGGCATGTGATTTTAAATCAGGTTGAATGTTAACTAAATACAAAGACGTTTAAACCCGGAAACGGGCGTAAATAAGTCCTTTTAAAATGTTTCATGTCAGGGGCGTATTGAGAATTTTTTTCAGAGAGAGGGCACCAAATTTCGTCACTTTTTCAAGAGCAATTTTTTCCTGGCAAAGTTAATTTTAAGCAACTTAAGTATCAAAAACGACTTTAGGGGGGTCCGAGGGCATGCTCCTCCGAAAAATTTTTGAAAATTTGCTTACTGCAATGGTCATTTTAGCGCTTTTCGAACGATTTTCAGGCAAAGTTTGTTCATATTTTTGGCCCCTAACTTTGAGTGCTTCATCAAATATGATGCATTTTGTTAGCACAGTTTCGATTATGCGTGCTTAAGGCGACTAAGGTTTATTGTTATGAACAGGGTTGGAAATCTATGTTAAGTATTGGGGGAGATGATTTAGCAAAATCGACCATTTTTCGATATTGGGGGGGATGATTTAGCAAAATTGACACGTCTGCAGATGTCCAATTTTTTGCCCACAATTAGGTGAAGACCAAAAAAAAGGTCGTAACGTTCCCAGATGCCAATTTTCCCCCCAAAATGAAGTGAAGGCCAAAAAAAGGTCATCACCTTCGCTGATGCCCAGTTTTGGGACATGACAATATTGTGGGGGATGCTGCCGGATTGTTGGGGGGGATACATCCCTCCATGGATTTGCACCCATGGTTATGAAGAGGTTCGAAATTATAGAAAAACTTTATCTATCCAAAGCTATGTTGAAAAAGCATTCCCCACATCCCCCCCCCTAGCCCTTGGAATGCTACTAAACGTTTGTTTGCTAGTTTTGCGACTGCTATTTTTCGAAAAATTTGCAGGGGCTCCCCATGGCCAAAAGCACAAATATGGTATGGGGCCCCACATAGCGAGTTAACACAAAAAATGTATTGAATCTTAGAATAGGCTTAATTAATGCACCTTTATCATACGTTGATTAAATAGTACTACGTACTGACTATTTACGGGGCCCCCTTTTTGTGCGCTCCCCCCCACGGTTGGGGGGTACGGGGGGCGCTAGTTTCGACACTGGGTCTACGACAAATAAAGAGGCGGTTTTGTAGTAGTTACAAACCGGTCAATAAGTTGTGGCATCACCTATTTGTCAAAATAAAATTTGTGTTAGAAAAAACTATTAGGTCAGCCTTAATGTTCAATCGCAATTTTTCACGAGGACAAGTTTTACAAGAAGGTGATTTGCAGCGCAATGTCGTCCCTATCGAAATGCAAAAAGCTAGTTACTGGCTAAGCTAGGCTTTTTTGCGGCTAAACTGTCGTATACTTTTGACGAGGGGCTATGGCTTTCCTAAACCAGTTAACCTCATAATAATAGTTTATTCTCTTTTGTTTTAACTAATATTCGTGGCTAATTATGTTGTTGATTGAATAAACTTTAAACATATTTAAATCTACTCCTTTTATCCATTCTACATCATCCTTAAATGAACTTACAAAACGCTTATGTTTGCTTATCAATGCTAGGTAAATCTAATACTGTGAACCAGCACGACGGCCATCAAAGCTTACTACGATTTCGATAACGGTAAAAAACATTCCGATAAGATTGTTCAAGGTCCACATTATAAACCTAGGTCGCCACTGAAGCTGAATTTAAGCGTCTCACGGCTGATTTGCTCAAAGAATTGCCTTTTTTACCGGAAGTTGAAACTTACGCCGCTATTCCTCATATTCTCTCTTCTAACAATGTCCGTACAACTAACACCTATGCGAAAGGAGCGCACAGCTATAGCAACACGCTTATTAAAAAATAACAGATTAGAGAATAAATACAGACATCGATATTTATCGCGCAGCTGATATTATGTTTGATTTACATGATCAGTCACTCATCATACACGACAACTTTTAAGTACCGGTATCTTATATTTTCTATTTTATGGTATAATATTTTTCATTACAAGTTATGAGAATTTGTACAAAACTGATGATGATGACACATGTCTCAGAAATCTACTGCTTTTATTTTCGTTAAAATCTGATTTTTTGCTACACTACTGAAGCGGAAATGATTGAATAATTTACTTTCGTTCAAAAAAATCAAATCAAATCGTCATTATACTCGCGGTATTATACCGAAGCGTGTTACGAGTGGTGCACCCCATCTTCCAGGCTTAGCGCTGGACTGCTCAGCTCCGAAGAGATATCGCAGTGGTTGCAAGCCGTTGGCGACACTGTGTCCGACATGACCGGCCCGGGAATCGAACCCCAGACCTTCTGCGCCGATCTGCAATATCTTTAACTGGGCCAACCTGCCTGTCTTTTGTCGTACTTGATAATTTGCCACATTTCTCCAGTGATTACCAAAAAGATTTAAAACGTCACACAACTATTCAGGTAAATCGTTTTAAAAATATCTATAGCAGTGACAAATTGCCCCACTTTACTGCTCTTCGGTTGAAGTAATTACAGGCAACCGGCTATACTTGTCTGACAAAGGCGGAATTAATTGCTTAACCAGACTGAACGATTGCTATTTGCACAAAAAGATTGGAGCATTTCTGCCGCCACGACTACCTTTCGTCAACGAATTGACGGTTTTATACTCGCTGCATTGAAGATAAGCTGTCAATTTTGCGAAAATAGTTGCGGAAGCAATCGTATAGTGCTTATCTCACGTGCACAACGTAGCTTGGCTAAACACTTCTAAAAGTTTGGCTCAGAAATATCGCGTTTAACCTGTCTTACCCAAGATTAAAACATTTTTTCAGCTATATCTTATGTTCATGAAAGACCTTGGCGCGAATTTTGTATTTATTATCTCATAACCTAGGTCAATAAATTAACGAGTGCAGTTAATAAATGCCCTACTTTTAATGTTATAGCAAGCTATAAATCTATTGTTTTATTCATGTATTAGCTCAGCTGGTGGAGTAAAAAAAACATTGTAAACTCCAACATTGTATTTTGATAAGTCACTAATAATTTATGGGTTATCACATATATGCTATGTAAGTTTTGCGCCATGAGACGTCAGTATTCGCCAGTTGCTTATTTTGATTCGTTAACATCACGTCATATCCACGTGTTGTGCAGCAGTTAAGTTTCCTCTGAACTGAGCTCTTTTAAAACGAAGCCCATTATCAATAACAAAACGACAAAACTATCGTACAATACGTGACAATTAAATAATAAACACCTACATAAATGTTGTTAAAAATATACGTCGATACAAAAACACTTCAGCTGGCTATGATTTTGACCTTTTCTGCAAAGACGCATGCAGAGCCATGCAGCCACCAAAAATTGAAAATAAACTTTGTAAGTAGAGTAGTAGCAATCAATAAACTGTGAAATGACGTAATCAGATCATGTAGCCTATACAAATTTTGGAAAATTAAAAGGACTCGCAGAAGAGCCGTCGCCCTGTGGCCACACCCATTAAAACATCAAAAACGTTTGACCAGAAAGCAAGTTTGACAGACATCACAAATTTTTAGTGCCTACAGCCTAGTAACATAACGCACGCAGCACTAATAAGCATATTTGCTTTCAATTAAGAACATGTGTGTACCACACCTTAAAGGCTTAACCTAAATCAACATCTATTTTTAGTCATATCAAATCCAACCATACAAGTGCAAGCAAAAAGACACCAGTTTAAAAGATTTTGAATGGAAATCTAATTGAATCCACAGGTGAATAACCGTAGAAATAGACGCAGAAATAAACTCGGGGTTTGCTGCGGTCAGGTAAAAACTGGCACTATCTAAGCGTCATCATTTATCGGCATTAAAAAAGGTTCTGAAGTATTGTTCAGCGCTACGCAACAGCTATGGTGCCAAGATATTTCTAGCGCCTGAGATGGTCACAGTTTGACACATCAGATATATATTTCAGATTCAGATCCATATTTCGCGCAATAATTGCTGTTTACGTAAGCTCAGCAGAATAATAGGTACTGATATAACCCGACAAATGTTATTCAAACACATATAAACGCTTTCTGAAGACTCTTGTTGCGGAGAAACCAAATGTAGAGTTGAAGAAATGCAAATAAATCGTATTATTCTCAACTACTGGTTCAGTTTAAAAATGTGGCTATTCATTGAAGTTAGTCATTTCTGAAAAAAACGTTATGAGTTTTTCTGAAATTATAAACATTCAAAATAACTAGAAGCTTTTTATTTACTCTGATTCAAACCTGTTGGGAAAAACTTCGTTGTCTACTTATAACAAGATTACGTATGTCAGCTCAAGTTTTTGCTCATTCTTTAGCTTGTCAGGAGATTACACGCAACTAAGCAGCGATAAAACAACATACAAAAACAACTTGTGTCACGTAAAGATCTTAAAATTTTGTAATCCCGTAATTTTCAAGCTAGCAGCATGTTGATTTAATATCCTCTCAAAACAATGCGGATTAATTGCGAAAGATCCGCAAAATCTAACAATTATTTTCGCAATGCTTATCCTTTCATCTTCACGATGCAATTTTTCACTGCCGCTGAAACGAGCCGCTTGTTCTCAAAAATTGACAGTTATTAGTGAATTCAGCGGTTTTAAATTTTTTATCAGCATTAAGCATTCACAGATCCAACATCAAAATGTTTACAGACGAAAACATCAGATCTACAAATCCGTAAACCCGTTTATGGTTCAAAGATGAGATTTAAAACCAGTTGTTATTACAGAAAGTTGTTTTGCTTATTGAAGAGGCCTTTGTGGCACCAGTAAGAGTCTTAATCTGGCTCCGACGTTGTGATTACAAAGAACAGGTGTAGATGTGAGTGAAAATCACATAAAACAAATTGTAGAAAATTTTCATGTCAAAACATTCAGTGAATATCTGCTTGTTCATAAAACTTAATTTCACTGTGGTCGGATAAGATTTCAAAACACATATTCTCAAAAGGATTTTTCAAAATGTTGGATCAATTGCATTTGCAGTAATCTTACTGTACTAAAATGCATTTTTCCTGCATCATTGCTATCTAAAGTCTTAATGCTTGTAGAAGTTTACTAAACTACTGCAGTAAAAACAAAAACATTAAAACCAAGCAAAACCTTTTTTGCTACCCACTTTTTAATAATTGCTATTACTGCAAATATTCAAGGTCACTAAAGCTTTGATGCTTTTCAAAAATTTTCCTTCACCATGAGTCTATTCACTGTGAAACGTCGAAAATTCGTGTGAGCAAGTTCACCAAACAAGCAATACCTTTTTGTTATAAATAAACGTCAAAGACCATTGTTCTCTTTTGAAATAAGCGTGGCAAGGCAAGTTTGACTAGGCTTTTTATTCACATAGCAAGCTTGATTAGGCTTTTGTTGAGACGAATAACCGCATCTTCTGGCGGGATAACTTCAAGCTCATTTTCAGCTTGTTCCTGTCGATCAAGCACGCCAAGGCATCGCAGCAAGCGAAAAGCGGAAGGAAAATTAATGTGTTTTTCTTCCACTTTCGTTTCGTGTAAGTCGCTCAAAAACTTACAAGCCGAACGAATTACTTCTGTTTCAGTGATAACTGCACCTGTAATGCATTAAAACCAAAATGTTCAAACACTGGGCTATGATAGCAAATAATTTATCTCATTTTGGCACAGGGAAATGAAGTAGTTGCGCAGCTGCTCTTCATATAGGTTTGTACAACATCATGATGAAAAGAAAATGTATTACCATGATTTGAACAAAACTGGTGTAAAAGTGTTGAAATAGAAGCTTAATTATGTTGGCAACGCAACGTAAAGCTTTCGAGCGTGGTTTTTACGACGATCATGATCGCGAGATGGTGGGTATAATTCCGTGAAGCTTCGCTGTGGACTTAATTGTGAAGTGTTCACCCAAAAAGCATCATACTTTCCTATTCATGACAGATACTTATTCAAGCATTAAAAGAAGCGACAATCATAAATATAACTAAAAAACGGGAAAACAACGGCAACCTCTGGGTGTGAATTCTTCCTATCCTACGTATACCTTTATTGTTACGCAAAAAAGTGACGTAAAAAAAGAAACCAACTACGCTTTCTAAAAAAATTATGTCGTCAAATCTCATTTGCAAAAAGCTATCTCGAACCTGCAGCAGCCAGCTTCAGTGCTGTGCCATAAACCAGCAGAGCTTCTTTCAGCTGTCGTTCATATGCATCATGTACAATCTTAACCACCAAGCCATTATTATTAGCAGTGTTTTTGTAATAAAGCATCCTTTTCCATGTCAGGATGTAATCTTGTTGCTCAGATTTGTATAGGTGAAAAAAACTGGAAAAACGTATCTAATATAATACTGCTTCAAATAGATTTGTGAAGTATATAGTATCTGCGTCACAAATATGACTAATAAATGATGCTGCATGGGGTTGACTTTGCGTAAGCTAAAATTCTGATAAACTTTGCGCAATTGGCAACTACTGTCCTCAGTCAAGTTATGCGCGTTCTCAGCAAGCTGCTGATACAGTCTGCAGCCCTGCAAGCACATGTCTCTTAATACCACACCAAAAATTTAAATAGGCCGAACTTTTTACGGAACCTCGTATGAAATAAGATTCTGCTTGACAATTCATGGCCGTAGATGATTGGAAGCGGGATACATGGGATCGCTACTGACTGAAAAAACGCATTTGCTCTCATTATGCAGTTAAACTTTTATGGGTAGCTTTGAAAATAAGAGGAGTTATTAATCTACTGAGCTACCTTGTCAAGGTCAGAGCGGAACACCACAGTTCAAAAAACAACAAAACTTACTCTCTGTAAGCCCATACAAATGAGATGAGAGCAAGACTTCTGATTTCAAAATCTATGATCACATCTAGAACGTCGTTGAAGTAAGAGAAAATTGTTGCAAATAATACTGTAAGTCCAACCTGTGTCCGCTGGTACCAGGGCATTGAGAGTCTAAACAACATTTATCCACAGTAATACCGGTATTAATTTGTTTACATTTTCTACATATCACGAGAGGTTATACAATGCCGTGACTTTGACTTTAAAGCACGGCTTCTTGTCTTATCAACATGCTGTAAAATATATAATGTTTCGAAAATGGATTAAAGATACATAATTTAATAAAACCAACAGATACTGTGTGTAGATCAAACGTAATAATCGTATATTGTATTTGAATCATATTGATGAAATGGTACGACATCAGGCACCTACTGTACAGTCCTGCATGTAAATTTGTCTTTCAGAAACTCTCTCACCTACCTCCAGCTTGACAGCAGGCAACGTTGGATACCAAGCCTGGCCTGATATTCAATTAAACGATGTCAGTTGTTTTCAAATGCACGATGTTTTCTTGCTTCACAAAGAAATGCTCAGGCTACCAATTTTTTGTTTTCAAAACACCTATTTATTTTTAGGTTTGTCACACTAGCTTGGACTAGGCTTTCTCAGTAGTGGATCAACAGAGGAAAGCTACCCCACTCCTCCCTCTAAAACATTTATAACAACAATCAGATGTAATTGCTCTAAGCGTGACGTTATGAGGTAAGATGTCCAACATCCAAGCACTGCTACAGATGTCATAAATTCATGATCTCTCCGCTCATTAAAGCGAACTCCT
The DNA here is from genome assembly GCA_964006365.1 of Trididemnum miniatum. Lineage (NCBI taxonomy): Eukaryota > Metazoa > Chordata > Ascidiacea > Aplousobranchia > Didemnidae > Trididemnum > Trididemnum miniatum. The sequence continues at coordinate 14,757,490 of OZ023245.1, forward strand.
GAAACCGCCGTTGTCACAAATTCAAGCATCAAAGAACCGCCGTTACAACCTTCTTACTTCGCTTCTGGCATTATCAGCTCAAAGTGATTCTGAGGAATATCCTTAAAAGATTTTATGTGCATGTGCCTTGATGTCGGTCCCTTCGACACTATTACAACTCGCTGATGCAGTAATCTGAAAAGCGGTTTAAAAATTCAAAGAGGAGCTAAAGGAGACAGGCCGAATGTACCACGTCATGATCAATTCAGTTGTTTGCACATCATTATCCGTGCGAGAAGTCTGGAGTTTGATTACCGGGCCAGTCAAATTGGTGCAGTGTTGCCAATGGCTCGGCACCGCTGTGACGTTTCTTCGGAGTTGTGTCGCCCAGGCGCTAAGCCGCGTACATGGGCCCCGCCAGTCGTTACGCGCTTTGGCGTAATACCGTGAGTATAATGAAGGTTTGATTTTTTCGATTCGTCACCGCCAAGTGTTTGTTTTAGTAACTTTAGGATTAGTTGAGTTGTAAGCGAAGTTTTAGAGCTAGCTTGGAGCAAGGTAAAATTTTGTTTCTGTACTTTATAATTATGTATGCACATTGCACAAACTTACCCTTCCCACGAGCGATCATTAAAATTTTTGTCATGAAAGTGGGAATATGGACTTTTTGAATGCTTTCTTTGACCTTTGACCCATATTCGTAAATATTTATAATACTGATGTGGAACTTTCATCTAAATTCAAACATTTCTAGCTTACATTGTAGCCAAGTAAAAGTGAAACGACAATAGGCCTAAAGATCGATATGATTGTAGGGAAAGAAAAAGCAGAAAAAACAGCTTTACTAAGAGGCTCATAATAGAAACCTGTAATAGTTAATATTGATAAGCCCAAAGAGACAACACGGAAATGCTCTAATGCTCTCTAGCGCCGACATGCAGACGGTTTGTCGGATATGATCTTCCGATTTGCAGTCAAGGCACAAGTGCGATGTCACAGCTGCAAAAGCTGTTTTAGCTGATTTAACTGAAGTTTGAACTCCTAAAATTTGCTAACTCACCTTAAAAAGTCAAATGAAATCTAACCAAGCTTAAACATTTCTACAATGGAGACCTGTAAATATTTTTTTACCAACCATTATTTTTTCGTATCTGTGGCGATAATTTAGACGTGCTTGAATGATTGTTTTTGGAACCTCTTCATACCCAGCCCGTCTCAACATGGACGAAAATTGCCGAAGAAATATAAGTTCTTGAACCAGAAAATAATGCTCTTCTTTTTCGTTTGTCATTTTCGTTTGACCGCCGACCACGTCTGGATCGACATTTTCAAACATAAGCATTGTTGTTTTGGCCGTCTTCTGACTTTGCAAAATTATATAACTTTCCATGATGCGACTTGATTTCATAAAGTCACTCACCCAAGGTTCAGCTCCGTCAACTAAAATAAACATAGTCACTCAGACGCTTAAACTTAAAAGTTAAAGTTTAATCAAAATAATTAGGCCTGACCTTTTCTTCTTACAGTATCTTTGATCAAGGCTTTAGAATGGCAAAGCTCATATACCAAGTCTGATCTTCTCATTGATAAGAAATCTGGCAAGGCGGAGTATGATGCACCCCTTATCAAAAGTTGAGCTTGCCGCAATGGATTGAGCAACATACCGTAATTAAAAATACTTTTTAGTCGCGTTTAAAAACTTCAGTAATCGCTGATTTATCTACATAGGCCAAGCTTAACTTATAAATCAATCTGGCTAATATTTACGTAGACAGACGCAAAGCAACAGTTGAGTTTTCAAAAGCCCACTATACAGCTCATACACCTTCACAACAACCAGGTCCAACACTCTGTCAGGTTGGCATAGTGGCAAATGACACCGCTATCGGCACGGGAGGTCAGGGGTTTAATTTTCGAGTCAGTTAAATTGGAAGGAGTGTGCCAACGGAACAGTATTTTTTAATACATTTAGTTGCGTGTTCATCCTCCTATCACGAGAAAGCGATCAAAGCGCTAAAACTAGCTCACTTGGGAATTGCCGACCACATGTCTACCACTATAAGATGGGGGAATCCCTTTAAGTGCCTTCCCTAACGGCCAAACCAGCAAACTTGCGGGCTTGTTCTCCGCACTAATTTAATTAATTCTGAGCGTCATGCAGGGAAGCTGCGAATACCAATGTTACAGTCATAAGTTACACTCGACCCCGAATGAAACCCGAGTTTGCAGTTCCAGAGGCGGACGTTTTTCCCACTCGGCCATCTGAGCTGATAAATCAGGGAGTCGAATCGAACCCGAACACAAACCGGTTTGACGCTATTTTTGTCGAACCTTGACCAAACCCGAACACAAACCGGTTTTACGCTATTTTTGTCGAACCGTGACCGAACCCGAACACAAACCGGTTTTACGCTATTTTTGTCGAACCGTGACCGAACCCGAACACAAACCGGTTTTACGCTATTTTTGTCGAACCGTGACCGAACCCGAACACAAACCGGTTTTACGCTATTTTTGTCGAACCTTGACCGAACCCGTCCGGTATTTTTTCAAAATCGCGTAGAGCGAACCGGAACTGAACCGAATAATGTGAGTACTTGCGAACTTTAACCGAACCTGAACCGATTGAAGAAGCGGCTCGCTCCGTGAAGTCACTCGCGTCATTTTGAAGCTGGTCCGAATTTAAAATAATAGTCACTTATGCAAGTAATCTAAGTTTGACACCAAAAAACGTTTGACACCAAAAAACGGTTTACAATCCCCCATTAAGCCTCACATGACCTCATACTTACTTATTTTTCTGATATTTAGTTCTAAGTGCTCGATACTTTGTCATTGATAATCTGGTTTTGTAATTGTCTTGATAGGCCTAACAAGAATTTATACGTAGCGTTGTTTCCTGAATTTCGTCTTTGCCGTAATGCTTAATGAAGCAATGACGCAATTTTATTAGCAGAGCAGTGCCGCTCCTGTACATGCAACTGTTCTCGATTTCAAGCAAAAATGATGTACGTACTGTGGCTCAAAAAAGAACTAAACCGATAACATTTGAATATCGTTTTATTCGTTTCTTTAGAAAGCATTCCTTTGACTTCCTTACAACAATCGTGCCTTAACTGCCTGCGGTATTTCTGGTTTAAAACACCTTTCTTAAAATTAGAGGCCATCTTTTGTTACTATAAGGTGGAGTGAAAAAAAAATTGGGTGGTGTCAAGACTGACTTCACGACAAAATAATATAATACGAGATGAAATACATGGCTGTTTTTATCAGTCTAAAAATGCTGCCAACCTCATAAGGCATAGCTGTAACAAATTCGAGAAGTTTGGTGCGGAGACGCATCCATGTGTTATGTTATAGTAAAAGCAAAAATACAGTAGAACCTCTACTTACGAAATTAATTCGTTCCGGAAGCCGTTTCGTAAGCCGAAAATTTCGTAAGTAGAAACGCTATACGAAGTCAGCTGTGAACGGGAGGACGGAGGTGGTAGGCAGCGGCTTGCTGGGCGTCAGCCAATGGCAGAGCAGCTTGCCTTTCAAGTCGAGCTGTTTACACGCTTAAGCGACCAGCAGCGCGCTTTTTAAAATTTTGATTTTCGGCGTTTCGTAACTAGAACATTCTTTCGTTATTCGAAACATAATTTCTACAAAAAGACGTTTCGTAAGTTGGAAATTTCGTATCTGGAGTCTTTCGTTAGTAGAGGTTCTACTGTATCTGCTTTGAGATCGATTCTGACCCATCCGGCTTATAAAAGAAGTCACACATTTACTAAAGCACTTTATTTGAATTGCTTGTTGGTGTCAAACGTTTTCATAAGTTTGCGAGATTCAATGTTTTTTGTCGAATGAATCATCTCGTTGTTGATCAAATCTTTCAACTTGCGCAGACGCTTCCGCTACAAATTTGACGTGCCGCTCCACAGATTGGCTATGACATATAGGAAGTGTAATACCAGAGGTTTATTCAGACCCTTCTATTTCTGTATATGCAAGGCTTGCGATTGTTGGAGGCTTTGGCTGGTAAGAATCAAAATTGGCAAATTCGTATTAAGCATTTGCTTCCAAGTTCAGCGTTGGTACATCGAACAAGCAAATCAAACTGCTGTTCAGCGCAAGGGGGCAATCATCGTTATTTGCACCTTCTTCAACTACTTGTTTCCAACGTTCTAGCCTTTTCGCCACTCCTACATTTTCATTATTATTCCTTAACATCGCAATCAAAGCATAATCTTGCTGCGCAAAATAACCATTCTGTAGCACGACACTCAAAGAACCGTATTTCTTCAACACGTTTATTTGAAAAATTCCTAATCCTCTGAATTAAGTTGAAAAAGTTGCTGGATCTATGGGTTATCTGATTATATGATGATGTTAGGGGATGATAATAAAAATGTAAAAAGTGTAGGAATGGCAAAAGTGCTAGCACATCGGAAACAAGCAGCTGAAGAAAGTGCAAATAACGATGACTGCCCCCATATACTGAACAGCAGTTTGATTCGCTTGTTCAATGTACCAACTCTGAACTAGGACGCAAATGCTTACTACGAATTAGCCTATTTTGATTCTGACCATCATTAACTTCCAGCAACTGCAAACCCGACAACAACCTCCAGAAATTGTATTATTTTGTTATAGAGTCAGTCTTGACACCACCCATCCTTTGTATGTTACAATTTTTTCGTGTTTAATTTAAAAATAATCTTGCATCAAATTAAAATCAATTTACTAAAATCACTAAGTTTGCTTAACGCCTATTCTGAAGACTTTCTCTTGGTGCATACAGTATGTCCTCGCTGATTGGAGGCAATTGTTACTACTCATCCTGTTTCAGCAAGAGTGGAAGTCACCATCCGTCCATTTATTGATGCATCAAATCACAAACAGTGCTACTTACATGAGAGGAATCAATTTTACTGTCAAAATTAAACGACTGTGCTTCTTACACCATTACTTGCAGGTGAATTTTCCAAAAAAATTAGCAAAAGTGGTCGCAATTTTTGTTTTTCGGCTAGCTTTTTTTGTGTTGAAAACAGAGAAAAGTTTCTTCGTAGCATAGATAGAAACAGGGTATTTCCGCAGATTTTAAGCCATATGTCATTACTATACGACCAGTGGTTATCGAGATATAGGAATTACCTTCTGCGTCGTCAGTCACGATAACATTTTGGGGGGGTAGCTGGCTGGAAAATGGTGGCAACCCCCAAAAAACAAATTTTAAACAAGTTTTAGACCATTTGCCAGGATTTGAGTACTACACTTTTTTCGATTTCCAAAAAAACTTTTTCACTCCATCCTATTATACAACCAGGGACGGATCCAAGGGGGGAAGTGGGATATGCTGCGCATGCATTTTCAACAATGTTACCAGCCATTTTCAACAATTTTGTGGATGAATAAAGTTTTTCCATAATTTCGAACCTCTTCATAACAATACGCCTTAGTCGCCTTAAGCACGCATAATCGAAACTGTGCGAACAAAATGTATCGCATTTGGTGAAGCACTCAAAGTTAGGGGCCAATAATATGACAAACTTTCCTTAAAAATTGTTCAAAAAGCTCTAACATGGCCATTGCAGTATGCAAATTTTCAAAAATTTGCCCCCAGACACCTAGAGTCGTTTTTGTTACTTAAGTTGCTTAAAATTAAGTCTGTCAAAAAAAAATACGCTAGAAAAGTGAAAAAAATTGGTGTCTTCTCCCTGAAAAAATTTGTGAATAGGCCCCTGACATGAAAACATTTTCAAAACTTATTTACGCCGGTTTCTGGGTCTAAACATTTTTGCATTTAGTTAACATTCAAGCTGATTCAAAATTACATCTACCCCACCAAAACTTTCTAGATCCACCCCTGTATACAACGTATGGCCAAATGTGATGTCATTCTCAACCCCCCTTTCCTATTGCAAAATCCTGGCTACGCTAGTGGTGAAGAAGTCTGTTACGTTTGATATACCCGGTCCCGTAGCATACGAGTAACAAACTAAACAAAGCGCTTTAACACTAAGTTAACGCTATACCTGTGAATTGAGTAGGCCGCCAGAGTCAGAGCATGGTAACAATTTAATTTAATTATCTCGAAATTGGCTTTGCTACAAGTATTTTAGGCATAATATTGGCCTGTCAATGCGATTAAAAATTGCTTTATACGTTCTATTTTTTAAATTGTGTTGCTAGAATTATACCATTTTTTACTGCGAACCTGAACCGGAACTTTATAAACCTGTTTTGAAATATTTTTTACTGGAGCGAACCCAAACCGAAGCGTTTCAATTTATCTGAACCTTAAGCGTAACTGAACCGAAATTTGAAACCGCTGTTCAAGCCAAACCGAAACGAAACAAAAAAAACGTTCGACTCCCTGTGCTAGGCTAAGTAACCGAGGCCCCACGGATAAGCAGGTCTAGAAAAGTAAGTACCGGTAAGCTTGCCCGAGTAGGGTGGCTTATAACTAGTCCAAGGACTGTTCTGTTGTTCCAACCCAACTCCCTGTCATTTTGCGAAACTGATCTAAGAGATTAATTACATCAGCTGAGCGACGAAAATGCCCCTCTACTTGGGTTACCATACGTCTTCCTTTTCGATCAAAAAAATTGTTCTCCGAGGATGCTAAAAAATGGCCAAAAGTCCTCCTTTTCGGCATTATGAACAGTGAAAACATGTTAAATCATGCTTCCACGAAAAATTTCGGAAAGTTTCAGTGCAAACTACGGCCTGCGGGCGTGATGACCTTTTTTTGGTCTTCACTTGTTTTTGAGCAAAAAAATGGACATCTGCGGACTTAATGACCTTTTTTTTGGTGTTTACTTGTTTTTGGGCAGAAAAATGGACATCTGTGGACTTGATGACCTTTTTTCTTGGAATGGGGGGAGCAGAAAAATGGACATCTGCGTACATGATGACCCTCAAAGAACCTGTCCTCTTTTTGCATTAACCCTACCTTTGCTTATTCACAAACGAGCAATCGTTACTCTGCAGACATAGTAGCCTATGCTCAGTAACGCTATAAATTCTACTGTCGAACAAAATGCGTGGCACTTTTCTATAGTTTTAGAATCTACGTTTTTGTTCATTTTTGCAGCCTAACGAGGCTAGTAACTAGCTGAGCCTGCTGGGCAGCTATCGTTCAAAACATGTCGAACGATTTGGCAAAATTTTCTGTTACTTCATAATCACAAGTAACGCATCAATTCCATGAACCAAACTTGATCTAGTCGGCTAAAATGAATGGCCAAATTTTTCCGCGTGCCAACAGCCAACCATCAGTTCGTGTCAGGGGTGCCGGAAGGGGTTAAAGGCAAGGGGGGCAGCTTTTTAAAAGGGCACTTTTAATACCAACGTACAGTCAATTATCGTCAATATTGTTTTTTAATACCGTCAAACAAAAACAAATTTTCAAAAGAGCCAGAGTAGTATGTCCCATACATAGACCTACTAAAATAACTGGTTAACCGCATATTCTCTAACTGCTGAAGCAGTGTTGGCAGTGGCGTAACAAGAAATATTAAAATTGGGGCCATAATTTTATCATTTTTTTCAATCGGATTTTTTAGGAAGAATTTATTGAAGCTGATTGAGAAACAAGAAAGACTCTAGGGGGATCCGGGGGTATGCTCCTCCGGAAAATTTTTGAAAATTTGCATGGTGTAATGGCTATTTTAGTGCTTTTTGAATAAATTTCACGCAAATTTTGTGTAAATTTTTGACCTTAATTCTGAGTGCACCGGCCGTTAGCTCAGTTGCTAAGCGCACGCTATCGGTGCGGGAGGTCTGGGAAACGATTCCCGGGCCGGTCAAATCGACACAGTGTCGCCAACGACTCGCCACCGTTGCGACGTTTCTTCGGAGCTGTGTTGCCCAGGCGCTAAGCCGCGGAGATGGGCCCCGCAACCCGTTACACGCTTCGGCGTAATACGGCGAGTAGGCTATAATGAAGATTTGATTTTGATTCTGAGTGCTTTGCCAAATATGATGCATTTTGTTCGCAAGCTTTCGATTATGCGTAGTTAAGGCGGAAGACTTATCGCTATCGAAGAAGTTTAAAATTTCGGAAAAATTGCATACATCAAAACCAATTTTGAAAATGGCTGGTAGGAGGATGCATACCCCTCATCTCATCCGTACTTGGCCATAAGCTATAGAAACCATCAAAAAAGTCTGGCATATTTTAGTCACTTGGCAACATTGTATTTGTTCTTTTTTACTAAAAGGCAGAGTCGAGGGGGGCATGGCACAGTGCCCCCCCCTCCCCCTAAATACGCTTCTGAGTGTAGGTAAATGCAACGGACTTGGGCTTGCTTGGAGCGCTCGATACCGTTGAAATCGGTTTTTGTCGAGCACGAGTCCACTGTCTAAGTTCAAGTCCCCATGTATAAAAAAATTCAAAACCGCAACTTTGTGTCAACGAAGAAAGCAGAATATACGCTCTTGATTTTCTTCGCCTGTATATTTATTGCTACCTGCTGGGATTGACGACCAAACTTCTTCGTAATTTTCTTGAAACGGCGGCGTTTTTTTTTTTTTTTTCATTGGTATTGATCTCAACAGAATTTTTTTAATTTTTTTATTACTGCGATATGATATCATAATTTTAACCGCAAAATTCGGAAATTCAAGAATACATCGCCAGTCTCTGCTACGTATTTTAATCAAAAGTTCGTTGGGCAAGAAAGCAAGCGCTTTTATTATAAGCCACATTTTGCACAAAAATGAAAACATAAAGCGTCTATTCGATTGCATGTGGCGAAAAAAACTTTCAGCGCCAACTGAAAAGGTTAATTGCAACTGTAAAGAAAAGTTTTTATGTCTTAGTTGGGGTTGTCTTCTTGTCGATATTATTGAAGTTTTAGTGATGCGGCCATCATACCTTCATTTGGTAACCAACAACAAATGGCTTGTTACACAAGAACTATAACTGAGCTTTATTAGTTTTGGTTCAGCATATTTTAATTTAAAGTTATAGTAAACCTACGATATTGCTATTTCTGAAGAAGTCACAATCATTGTAATACGATTTATTATCTCCGCTTATAATGTAATTATTTACAGGCTCTCGTTGTTGGCACAGCAGGTGAGGTTTTGCAAACTGGAGCATATGGTTTACGCTACAGCAATGTTTAGAAAACAATTGCTACAATAATGATTTATTCTCCCCAAGCTTTGTTGTTACAGTTTTGGATATTTTGCACCAGACGGGATACGTTTCGACTATTAAATAAAGTATCTTCAGTGGTGCTTAAAACTTCAAATCCATCAACATACAATGCATTCTACCTAGCACCTTTAAAGGTTACTTCTATATCAAACTCAAGTTTTTGGCCCCAAACAACTATACCCAATGAAAGAGCATATAACCACTAACCCACAACCAAGCTCACGGTAGCCTAACTAGCCCACACCACTAGAAGCCCTTATGGCAACCCACTCATTTGCAGCTGCAGACGCGTTTCGACCTTATTATGGTCTCATCAGTGCAGCATAGCAACCTCCCACCTTCCTGAAAAAAAAAAAAAAAAATTCTAACCTTCAAAAGAACTACACGCTCCAAATCTAAGCCTCTACTCGTTCTGCTCAAGGTAGAAAATTTGAAATAAAACCTTCAAGAAAATAATACAGGTCGGATTATGATGTCACAGATTCCCTGTAAACAATCAAGGATTGTGACGTCATGCTGATGTTGCAGTACAGTCAATCTTCATTAAACGAATTGCTGAATTCAGATAGGCATGTGGACCATGACAAGCACTTGCAAAGCCAGCCAACGTCAGAGGGCGCTTACACTATGCTTTCTCTAAAAATTCCTCAGATCCTTGTGGACCGTGACAGGCACTTGCATAGCCAGCCATCGTCAGAGGGCGCTTACACAAAGGAACCTTGGAACAATCCATCTAAAGAAGGGATGAATGTAGCCAGGCGATTGTAGTTGAATGGAGCTACTGTCTTCTTGCGGTCCAAGGTTTTACGCTTCGACCTTTTTACAGCAAGAAATAGGCAGTCCTTTAAACGTCTTACCACAGGAGAATAAGATTATTTTGCACCAGACGGGATACGTTTCGACTATTAAATAAAGTCTCTTCAGTGGTGCTTAAAACTTCAAATATGTATTTAACATATTTAAACATTTTCGCCGATCACGATATCTGGTCTCGGTAACGAGAAAACAGGTAAAATATCGTTAAATTCGTGACGTCATTGGGTACCAACAACCAAGAAATAATGCGACTTCTAAAAGCTTTCGCACAGTGAAAGCTTTCGCACTTTGCCGAAAACTTTCGAAAGCTTTTAGAAGTCGCATTTTTTCTTGGTTGTTGGTACCCAATGACGTCACGAATTTAACGATATTTTACCAGTTTTCTCGTTACCGAGACCAGATATCGTGATCGAATTTTCGCGAAAACGTTTAAATATATCAAGCACTGCACAAACGAAAACATATGTGTTCATTGTACTGTATTACAGTACTTTCCAGCGAAAAAGTCATTTATCTTTAGTTGTTTGGTTTTTGCAATAGATTTATCTACTACGTATTGCTGGATTTTTGTTAGATGACGTAGCATTTCTTTGTCCTTTGCTACCATGGACAAAAACAAATGCTTTGTTGTAACTTGCGTCGCAGCGGAGTAGAAGAGATTACAGTCTGGAAGCATGAAGCAAATGCCGATATAAACGAACAAAACACTTCTGCGGAATAAAAAAGAGTGCCGGTATAGGCGAAATCCGATACAGATGATGCCGATAAAGACGAATTTAAACGTACGTGAAACATAGGAATTCTACTGGAACCAAAGAAATTGTGCCGATATAGGCGAATTCTACTGTATAATAAATAAGCTAAAGCAAGTTTTCAATTTCAAACTAACGTTTCTGCAAAACTCTTAGAATTTTTAAACGTAAATATAACGTTGCCTTTACTTAAAATTTTTTTGTTTTCGAATGAAACAGAAATTAACGCTATATTTTTTGATCTACCAAACAACATCGACCTGTTTGCAGCACTGCCACACCTTTTCCACTCACCAGACATCACAAATACTAACATTATCAGTTAAATTTTGATCGTTATTTTTGTACATGATGCAGTATAACTTATTGTTTTATAGAGCTTATTCATCGCTAGCGAATTAAGTATACAGAATAGACTGAGCGTGCAAAAAAAGGCTCCGTCTGGGGGCAAAGTTTATTTCTTCTATTATACACGCTTTTTTCTCTCGCGCTGAGTTTCCAGTCTATATAATAGAAAGTCTATGATGTACTAAACACGGCAAAGAACGACAAAGGACCTTAAATTGATCTACTAAGCACCGCAAAGAACAACAAAGGACTTGGAATATACCATAACAAGAACTTTAAATCAGGGTTGGATTAGGGTCCTTTGTCATGTTCAGTGCATCAATTTGAGGTCCTTTGCGGTGTTTAGAGGACCTCACTAAAATCTAGGTCTTTGCTAAATACATAGTAGGCTACCCGGGGCTGATATCGAAGATTCCTCACGTCATCACCAAAGAAGTCTCACAAAATGTCGCCGCGTGGACTTCAAGCTCACATGACTATCGGATGAACTTACTAATAATCGCCTTTGATATTGCTCACAACCTACTCTTTACTTTAAATGTGATCAATTTGAAAGCAATATTGCAAAGCCTTCAGCAATACTGTAATGAGTTCCAGGAACTTAGTTCCTAGTCGAGAAAAGGTACTAAGGTAATTTTCCTCTGCACTGTTAGAAGAATGTAGCCTTGAAGGGCTTTAAAGCAGTAAACGCTCTATATTCTGATATTTTGCCAAATAAAGAAATAAAAACTAAAGTTGCAGTTATTACGAGGCTTTGCAAAATTCCAGCATCTGTTTGAGAAACCAAATCTATTATTCCTTCAAATCTAATCTATTGAACTAACAGCTCAATTTAAAGCGAATAAGTACAGTGGTGAGAAGACGTAAAGTATAACCATTAACCAATGCAAAACATCAAAAATAATTTACCAAACTTGTCATCTCTGCTAGTTTTCCACACTTCTAACATGATTATCAGACCATTCCGCACATTGCACATGATTTAAATCTAAAATCACCCAAAGCCTATTGTAGTCATGGCACATAAAATCACCCCCACCATAATATTCAGCTCGAAGCAGGCAGTAAATTGGGTTTTAATATACAATTTCGTTGAAAACAATCCAGATATAGTTTCAAATTACACTATACATTACCAGCAAATTTCTTGATAAAATAATATAATAATAAAAAAAAATGTAAAATACTACACAAAACACTGCTACACAAAGTGTGAAGACTGAACGAATAAAGCACAAAGTCGAACAACAGTTCGATAATAATTAATAAACAACCGTCTGGCGTCTATCATTTTAAGACAGTGAAGATAGAACTAAAACCAAGTCAAACAACCAAACTGTATCTCAAAAAATTGAGTATGTAGCACAGTGCTCTTCAACCTTTTTAACAGCGAGGAACCCCTAATGTACTTTGGCGTTTGCGGGGAGGTACCTCTTTAGCAATTGAACTGCATGGCTCATTATCGTCCACATCTTCGCTACTCTTTCGCTTCACATACAAAAGTATGCTGTTTTGCTTCATTTGACTTGACTAAACAATAATAATTTGGTTAGACAATGGTTTTACGCGTACGCTGTTCTCCAACACTGTTTTTAGGAGTATACCAGCGACTTCTTTCAATGAGAATACTATTCTCAAAAACTCTCTCAACAGAAGCGCTACTCTGTAGTCACGGACTTCTAAATAGTAGCGTCACGGAACCCCCGTAGATTCTACTATTAAGAAGTGTGTGCTGTAGTTTACTCCACTCTTACTTCAACAGCTGTGATCGGCTACATCGTATTACTGTGATGCAATAACAACGTTTTAGTTAACAGCATGACAATGAACTGTTAGTGACACAACAAATATCACGAACACTCGTTTTAGTACTGCATGAATCTGGCACGGTGATACAAAAAATTCAGAATTACCCATCATTATTGCATACTGAAGCGCGAAATCTATGCTTTTAAAAATGATGGACCATCGCGGAGTCCCCACGGAACCCTTAAAACTCACGGAACCCCCGTTGAAGAGCGCTGATGTAGCATTATAGCAGTTCCTTGAAGTCAAAACGACTGTAAGTTAGTACCAGGATGAAAAACATACATAGATTACAAGGAACAAAACAATAAACGTAGAAAAAAGAGCACACTTGGTTTTAGGAACATGGTTCACTAAAATTAACATGAGAAATATATCCGGTTGTGGAAGCATGGTGCCTGTAAGAGCCAGATTTTAAATCCAAAGTAAAGCTATAACAATAAAATCGACAAGTTAAGATCGGCAATGAACACAGCAGCTATTTCTAACACAACAAAAATTCATATTTTGATGGAATACAAATGACTACAACATTAAAAGTTACGTTGCTTGGCAAAAAAATCATCGTTTCAATGAAGTATTTTACCAATTTTGATCCTAATCTGAAACTTTCAGCATATTTCATAAACAATATTGAAACTTGCATATAAGGCTATGACACAATAATCTACATGTACTTGAACAGCGCAGTGAAAATAGCACACTACCAAAATTAGAACAGATTACGTCAGAAATTCATGTACCTAATCTCTTTTCGTATATATATATATTTTTTTTTTCGCTACATTACTGGATCCCAATTTCTTCAATATGTCGAAGTAAGCATTGAGCAGCAGCATCAGGAGATAGAACACGAAACTGTGATTTTTCCGGATTTTTTTCATGCATATGTAAAACTAGTAAACCTAGCCGCTGCAAAAAGGCAAAGGCAGCACTAAAATTAAGGTCTTTAACGTCAAAAGTTTCATTGTTGATGGCAGCTAACCACGAACAAGCCTCTTGAACTACCTGTTCTTCGGATACCATTACACCTGAAAATATTAATTTAAAAATCGTTTTTTTAAAGATCCGTTTGCAGTTGACTTTTTTGAAGTATAGTCAAAAAGATTCTACGCACAAACCACAAAGCAAAGCCTTACAAAGTCAGTGACAACATTGCATAAATACATTTCTAATCAGCAAATATGTGATGATTTAAACCAGCTGTTACTTTACCTGAGTCAGCTAGTCTCAAAGCAGTCCCATAAACAACTAAAGCTTCCTTTAGCGTCCTCTCGTGAGCTTTGTTGACAATTTCAAGAACAAGACCGGCGTTGTTGGCAGTACTTTTGTAGTAAAGCATTCGCTTTACCGCCAAAACGTGCTTATTCTTTTGAATTTTGTGTCGCTCTGCAATTCTGAAACGGCAACATCTGTGTTACAGTAATTTTAATTGCACGCTGTTTAAGATTTTTAATAAATCCAGATACAGCAAAACTAATTAGCATCGTAGTAGCTGATAGTTTTTATAGGGTGCTCCACTGCTTAGCACATTCTGCACAAATCTGTTTCTTTCCTAGCAAAGCTCCTGTAAATTTTATCCTCTTCGGTACGACGGACTTGCAAAATATTCATAAATCCATAACCAAAACCTTCAAAACATTGGAAAGTCATACCAAATTCTATCGGAGTGACAATGATGAGAGTTGCTTTAATGCTTACCCACCCTTTCTTCGAAGGAGCAAAAATGAGAAAAAACAACATATCACTCAACTGGATGAAAACATGTTATGAAGTCGAGTATGGGTCTTTAAATGGGGACAAAAGAGCAATGATACAAATTTAAAAGCTCCCAAAACATTTAATTAAACACACTATTACCTCTTGTCTTACCTGTATGCAAAAACACCAGAAAACAACATCAACACGAAAACCAAATTCATTCGAAATTCCGTGAGAAAAATCATTCCGAAATTGAAGAAGGCAAAAAGACCGGTAACTGCCAATGACGTTATCAATAAAGTTTTACGAAAACGAGATATTTTGATTCTAAGAAAGTAAAAAAATTCTATTAGAACTGCACGCAACAAACTCTTCATTAATTCATCAAAGCAATAAACACACATATATATAATTTACGTACCGTGCTTCTGGTAACAGAGCCTCAAGATGATCAACAGGAATATCCTTAAAGCCTTTCAAAATCATGTTCGAAGAATCTTTATTTCTCGATGCCACAATTACACGTTCATGAAGAATCCTGGAATGAAAAATCTTTATTAAGCTGCCTTTCCTAAATATATGGTGCAAGCAAAACCACATTTTTGGTATGGCACCAGAGTACATCATACGTTGAGTAGTAAACAAATTACAAGCAGGTGATCGATTAAAAAAATATCATATATACTGAACACATGCAGCTTGCCGAGAAACGAAGCTCCAGACAAAATCTTCATTTTACTGAAATAAAAATTGAAGCAACTGCTCAATTTTTAACATAAAATCAGTTTATTGCATACAAGCAATACCGCTTGGATTTGTCCACCCTAAAAGATGGTTTCCAAGCAGGCATAGTATCAATGTCTTCCTTCAGAATTTCTTTTCGTCCATAAACCCAAAATCGAAGAAATAAATAATTTTCTTATTGAGCTTCCAACTGCAATGAAAAAAAAAACAAATATTAGGAAAAAATATTGTCACTGGATAAATAAGATATTCGAATGAAGTAACAACGAAAGCAATTAATCTCAGGCTTAAAATACAAAAAATTCTACCAGCAGAGAAAGCAATAACCTTTTGTAAAAAGCAACTGCTCCCAAAACATTACTTCTTACTTCTATTTTATCATATGTATGAGGTCTTTCAATACACTGCTTGACAATATCTTCAGGGACTTTTTCATATCCTGCTGCATTTAAAACAAATGCAAACTGGGTAAGAAAAGCCAGTTCTTCTAAATTTTGTTGTTCGTTTACAACCCTGTGAACTATTTCGCTTTGGTCAGTTGTTAACCTATCACTTCGGTCAGGATCAATTGATCGGAATTTATAGAGTAATGTTTTAGCTTCTTTGTGATGATGAAGCAACATATAGCTTTCAAGAAGATGAGATGCAACAATAAACTTGCTTGCCCATGATACGGCATTGGGAAGTTCACCTGTAAAATTCGCAATAAATGTAGGCAAAATACATCTAAATATACATATCATCTGACGATTTGTAGCGTCTTCAAGAGGGCTCAATGACAAATTAAGGGCAAGCAATATATACTGAGTTTTTATTTTCAGACACCTCTGGACAATCACAAGCGTGAAATAGGCTGTGGAGTTTTTTAATAAAACTTTAAATGCTAATTTTGATCTGATTTAACATTAATACAAACACAACTCACTTATCACCAATACAGCAAATAATCTGATAAAGATTTCATATTACTGGTACCGGTACATTACATATTTACACAGAAAAGCTGGTGCAGAAAATCAGTATATAGTTATATATAATATATTTTAGTATTCTTCATTGATTACAAGCTCTACCATTGGCATAATTTATCCACTAAAATTAGTTGTGCATTATAATATCTTAAACCTGTCCAAATAGCAAACAGAGCAGGAACTACAGATAAAATAGCAAAATAGAGCAATTCATTTTGTCATTATTGTATTGAGGTAATTTTGCACAATGCACCTGGTCCTTACCCTAATTTAGCATAGCCATGAGCAAAACATTATATTTACACAATTTTTGTCACCTCCATGAATGTCTTGCATATGTTGAGATGCTTTGTGAGATTGACATAACTTCTGTATCACCTCAGATCTTCGCATTGAAATTGGGTCTACTTTGGCAGCGCATAATGTGATAGCTTTTTTTCTTTGTCTTGTGACCAAACTTCTCACATGTTGCTTGATGAACGATGTCGGTGCCATGCACTGATGATACTATGCTATTTTTATTGATGACATTGCACTCTGATCAATTTATATGCAATAAACACTGTTGAGTTCAGAGTTTAGGCACAGACTAGACTACAGCAACAGCGGACGCAAAAAAGCTAACTCTAAAGACTATCTGATACACAAATACATGTATATAATTATAATGCAATTTAAAATGAGGCAGTGTCTACTTTGTCATTACCAGTCATATCACTCATGTGTATCAAAATACCCAGAATCAATCTATTGTTGATAAAATTGACCTAGAAAAACTACTTTCCTGTTAATGGTAATCATGCGTACCCACACCAGCGTTCCCTCTAAGGTGCAATATTTGAGAAAAATGAGAAATTTTGGGCAAAATTTTTCAATTTTTGCACTTTGCTCTAATGATTCAAAAGCAAATAAGTTAAAAGTGCTCAAGTTTTTTTTGTGTCAACTAAAAGTGTTTTACCACATAAACTCTTATTTTAAACAAAAATTATTCCAGATCTTGAATTACACCTTTTAAATATTTGGGCAAATTTCAAGTGATTTTCATACTTGGACAAATTTGCACTAGTTAAAATTTTAGAGGAAACGATGATCCACACTTTGCAAAATTGATGTCCTGCCAGCAAAATAGACCTAAAAACTACCAGTACTGAGCTATTACCAGGTTTCTTCAATAGACACTGCCTGGTACCGGTACTGCGTAAAATAATAAAGATATGCTTGTTTCACAGATAGTCTACTGGATATGTAGTCTTACAACACATCAGCAATGAGACATTGACATACCCCTGTACCAGTACTAGACTATGGTAAATTGATAAATTGCCCTACACAGCTCTATTGGACTGTGGAGATTGGCATATACCGGTACCATGGCAGTTTTGTCGGTTTGCGTGCCATGATTCTTATTATATACACACTTTTCCTGTCCACTGATCCACATGACCAATTTATGGGGGCTTGTTGCTGTGGGCTTTCTGCATCACAATTAAATTTTTGATGTCATAGTTAAAAAAAGTGATTATGACATCAAGCCCACCAGCCCACATAAAATGTACATGTGGACAGGGTAATTATGGGTCCTACTAAACACCGCAAGGAACTACAAGGTACTTTTAAACCTTCAAAATGCTTGAAAACACTACAAGGAACTACAAGGTACTTTTATAGCTACTACAAGGTAGTTGAAAACAGCACAAGGAACTACAAGGTACTTTCAAACCAAGTACAAAGTAGCTGAAAACACTACAAGGAACTACAAGGTACTTTTAAACCAACTACGAGGTAGTTGAAAACACTACAAGGAACTACAACTACAAGGTACTTGTGGTGCTCCGGATGGCAGATGCTTTCCCGTAGCCTGGAGCGTTACTCTGTCTACGCTATTTAATCTGGCTGACAGAAACGGAATCTGCCTTAACGGCGAGACACCTAACGATGTTCAAGCTGGGCAGCGGTAAACGTCCTTTTCAGGACGGGGCGATGCGCATCTTCGGCACACCGTCAACAAGTTCCAAAGGCCCAGCATTCTCCAACTGAACATCGAAGGCCTCACTGCAAGCAAGATGAGCGTGTTGCATCATCTTGCGTTACAGTGTGAGGCACTTGTCATCCTCTTACAGGAAACCCATTGCACCTCGGTAGAAAGGTTAGATCTTCCGAGCTACCATCTAGCTGGGTTTTCCTTGAGCAGGAAGCATGGTCTTGCTACATTTGTCCATGAGCATCTGAAGTGGATCCTAATCGACCAGTCCCCACCAACATCGAAGATCGAGTGGGTGTGCGTGGATGTTGATAACTATAAAATAGTCAACGTCTACAAACCCCCTCCAACACGGATGCAAGCATCTGATCTTCCAGCATTCCCCCATCCCTGCCTCTATGCTGGCGACTTCAACTGCCACCATGTTGACTGGGGCTATAATAATAACAATCCAGATGGTGAATGCCTGGCTGGCTGGGCCAGTGCCAACAATTTCACCCTGCTATATAGCCCCAAGGAGGCCGCCAGTTTCCACTCTGGCCGCTGGAAAACAGACACCAACCCAGATCTTGCATTTGCCAGTGTCGATTTGGACAGTCGCTTACCTGACAGACGTACCGGTATCTTAGGAAAGTTCCCAAGGTCACAATACCGACCCTCGCTTATAAGTCCACCCAAACTTGCTCATCCAAAACCGAGCAAGCCTGTAAAGCGATGGAACTTCCGCAAGGCCAACTGGGACCACTATTCTAACCTAACCAACAAACTGGCCAAGAGTATACCGCCACCTGAATCTCAAAACATCGATCAGGTTTACCAGTGCTTTTGCAAGGTAATAAGCACTGCGGCGAAGAAATGCATCCCTCGTGGTCGACGATCAAACCACATACCTTGCTGGGATGCGGAGTGTGAAGACCTCTATCAGCATTTCCTGCAGTCACCTGGGGGCCCTGATTCGGATAGGGCTGCCACAGCCCTACTCACAAGGCTCGACGGGAAGCGGAGAAATCGCTGGTCAGAAACGGTCCGCAACCATAGATTGCCGCAACATTGACTTTTCACACTCCAGCCGGCTGGCATGGAATACTATAAACAACTTGACTGGTAGGTCACGACAATCCCCTCGTCAATGTCCCGTTTCAGCTGATGCTATTGCTTCTCAGCTGGTTAAAAACGGGAAATACGAAGGTGTGAATCGACGCTCATCTCGACTCGTTTTACAGGAAGTGTCTGACCTTTGGAAGGCTGATCCATTACATCCTGCGAATGTCTCCGGGAGTTTCTCCCATCGGGAGTTCGCTGCTGCCCTCCAACATTTAAAACCAGGCAAAGCTCCTGGACCTGATTCCATTTGTCCGGAGCTGATAATCCATGCTGGAGCCAGCTTAAAATCTTGGCTACGTGGCTTCCTATCTTCCTGCCTGCACCACCTCAAAATTCCTAAGATCTGGAGAAGAGCGCTAGTAGTAGCGGTCCCAAAGCCTTCGAAACCTGTAGAGGACCCAAAGAGCTATCGTCCGATCTCCTTGCTCTGTGTTCCCTACAAGATTCTCGAGCGACTTATCTACGCCCGCGTCGAACCTCTTATTGACCCTCTGCTCCCACGGGAACAGGCGGGTTTTCGACGCGGAAGATCCACCGTGGATCAAGTCACTTTGCTCACGCAAAGCATTGAGAATGCATTCGAAGCGAAAAAGAAGGCCGGTGCCGTCTTTATCGACCTGACAGCTGCCTATGACACTGTCTGGCACCGTGGCCTCACCTGCAAGCTGTTGCGGCTTCTGCCGGACAAGCACATGGTTCGTATGATTATGGAGCTGATCCGCAACAGAAGCTTCACCCTTACAACTGGCGACAGCAAGCCTAGCAGGTTACGACGCCTGAGAAATGGCGTCCCCCAGGGATCGGTCCTGGCCCCCCTCCTTTTCAACATCTATACATATGATATCCCCTCCATAACCTCCAAGAAGTTCGCCTATGCCGACGACCTGGCGATACTTCATACATCTGGAGAATGGAAGGAGTTGGAAAGGACTCTAAGCCAGGACATGACTACACTCTCGGAATATCTCCAGACCTGGCGATTGAAGCTTAGCCACACTAAAACGGTGACGGCGGCCTTTCACCTCCACAATCGAGAGGCTAAGCGTGAGCTTAAGGTCTGTAACATCGGTAAGACCTTACCTTTCTGTCCAGTTCCCACTTATCTTGGGGTCAAACTGGACAGATCGCTCACATATCGTCCTCACCTGGAAGCATTGCGCAAGAAGTTAAGTGCTCGCGTCTCACTGTTGAGGCGACTTGCCGGAACAGGTTGGGGTGCTAGCGCTAAGACATTACGCACAGCTGCCCTGTCTCTGGTCTACTCGACTGCCGAGTACTGCGCACCAGTCTGGTGCCGCAGCGTGCACATACGGCTTATCGACAGTGTAATAAATGACGCCTTGCGCATTGTCACTGGGTGCCTGCGTCCCACTCCATCGGTCTACCTTCCGGTTCTTTCAGGCATCCAGCCAGCTGAGCTTCGCCGCCAAGGAGCGACACTCTCCCTAGCCAACCGCAGCTCCCTGGACCCTGACCACATTTCACATGGCCAGTTTCATGAGTCACAGGACGTATGTAGGGAGAGATTGCAATCTAGACGCTCATTTGTCAGCGACATGGCCTAGTGGTACCGCGCGCAGGTGACAGATCCTACGTGACGGGTTCGATTCGCGGCTGGAGCCGATCGCATTTGACATATTTAACGGGTGGCTGCTGACTCGAAGAGCGCAAGCTCACTTCGCAGTCTCCCTCAATTACTGTTGAATTTTCGGTTCAGTATAATTTGAAAATAACCTGAGTTATTTATTTGTTATTTTATTTGTACCTGCTGCTCGGAAATTACTAGACAGTCTTTCTGAGATGGACGTCCGTGCAGCCGAGTGGACAAACACGAAATGGGACATGGAGTACTCTGCCAACGCATTGTCACTCCACGCTTTCATTCCCAAGGCTAGCTCCAGACCCTTGGGTATGGGTCTGCCCAGGGCAGCCTGGGTCAAGCTCAACCGTCTGCGTTCTGGTGTTGGACGTTTCTGTTCGTCCATGTACAAATGGGGTCTCGCTCCTCTAGCGAATTGTGAGTGTGGTGCCAGTGAACAAACCGCAGATCACATCATCTCACAGTGTCCCATACATCGAGCACCCCGAGGTATGTTTGGTCTAATGGTTTTGGATGACGAAACAAGATGCTGGCTGAAGTCCCTCACAGTCAGCATCTGACCCAAGCAGTTTGGTGGCCAGGGTGGTAAAAGGATAAACCCTCGATCGGCCTTGGTCCTTTCATCTGTCTTGGAAGAGATGCCCCGCCAAACGACGACGACGACGAGTACCTTGTGGTTCCTTGCAATGTTTAGTAGGACCGAGCAAACCTAGGATGCAGAAATTTCTTGAAAACTCAGAGAGACAATTTTCCTGATTTTTGCAAGCACTATATACAGCTAACTAGACTTCTACCTGGGCGGCAAACTTGACCGATTTTTAACCGAGTTCAAGTTCAAGAGGTACGGTATTTACAAGTCCAAGTTTAAAAAATTTTATTTTTGAGTTTGAGTTCATCAAAAATGATGGATGTCAGCAAGTTTGAGTTCGTAACCCTGACAGTATCGTAAGCCTTTTCATCAACGCTACCTAGAAAGAATTCTGGTTTTTACTAGACTAATTCTTGTTCTGACACACATTCACAACTGCTTTTTAAATGTTTTGTGAAATATGTTTTGAAGTCAGATCAAACTGGTGCTGAAAAATTAATACAGGTGGTTAATTTCACAAAATATAATGGTTATTTTCAAGAGGATTTTAACACCTTGTTGAAAAAAATATTCACAGGGTTACAGTACAGTTTTTAGTTAGGTGCTCCTATACTTCTTAGGCAACACGCATAAGAGGATTTCAACACCTTGTTGAAAAAATATTCACAGGGTTTAGAGTACCGGTACAGTTTTTAGTTAGGTGCTACCTTACTTCTTAGGCAACATGCATTGACCGCCAAACTTATGTTTTCTTCCACACCTTATGCAAGCTGCGCCAAAAATTGCTTCAATCTTTCTTCTCCGCTGTCTCTAATTAAATTCTCTGTAACTTCTTTTAGCGTCATCTTTAATAAATTCCCTCTAGCCTCTTCTTTAAATCACCTTAAAACAAGAGCTAGGTTAGTTAGCCCATTTTTGGGGGGTCCTACTAAAACCTGCAGGAGCACAAGGACCACAAGGATCTGAAGGAGCATATTAAGGAACATAAGGAGCACAAGGACCGCTAGTGGCGCAATTGAGCATTACTAAAAGCTGCAGGAACACAAGGAACTCAAACCCAACCGACCTAACCCTAACTGAACCGCACCCTAATTGAAACTAATCCGAACCGAACTCTAACCGAACCTAACCCCAACTAAACCTGACCCCCATTGAACCTAACTCTCATCGAACCTATCCCTAATGTGCTCCATGCGTTCCTAATTGCGCCACTAGTGGTCCTTGTGATCCTTGTGCCACTCGGTCCTTGTGATCCTTGTGCACCTGCAGGTTGTAGCAATACCGCTTTTTGGGGTTTAATTAAGAGTCATGCAACATTGAGCAAAAAAGAGAAAAAGCTAATGAAAGCAAGTAGGCCAAGTGAATCAAGAAGGCGTTTGAGTGTGTTTTTAGCCTGGGTGGCTCTAAACTTTTGGTAATGACTGTAGTTTTTTCTTTTCTGTTTTACAGTTATATTTTTGTGATGTTGTAATTCATTTCCGGTTTCGTTTCCTACTTGTGTGTTTAAAAAGGGAATATACATCCTGTGGAACTTTTGGTATCCAAAAAGACCTCTTTAGGCCACATTTAAGTGCAGTGACCATGCTTTTTCTTTTAGTTTTTAAATTCATTGCAGGGTTGTATATTGCATGCTTTAACGGTTAACGTTTTGTCGCTGTTACCTTTTTTCGGCCGAATGTCGTGATATGCGTTTTTTCTATGTATTTTGATGGTCGTTGAATAAAACACTACTACTACTACTACATCCTCAGTATTTAGGAATGTTTACAATTGACCAGTTGTAACAGAGCGACAGGCTGTCTCTAAACTCTTGCTAGTTCAGGCAGTGAGCCAATTGGAGGCACCTTTATGTCTAGCATTGTCCAAAGCACGTTTTGTGCTTGTCGATGATTCAAAGGGCACCGAGAGAAATTTCGAGCCCTGGGGCAAAAATTTTGTTCGGGCCCTTTGGTCAGTGGTGCCCCAAAATCACATAATGAGCAAAAAAAAGGTCATAGCATCCTCAGATGTTCGAATTTCGGCCCAAAATCAAGTGATGAACAAAAAAAGGGTCATAGACTCCGCTGATGTTCAAATTTCGGCTCAACATCTAGCGATGAGCAAAATAAGGTCATATAGCGTTTGCAGATGTTCGAATTTCGGCCCGAAATAAAAAAAAAACATCATCGCGTTTGCAGGCCGTAGTTTGAACTGATCAATTTTGCATTCTAAACCTGACAATTCTGAACCCCGGGCCCCCATGTGTCCCCGGACACTTGGACAATGACCCCTTCTACCCCCCCTCTCGGCAGGCCTGGATAATTCTGCATAGACTAACTTGAATGTGGATTTTAATAGTTCTTCTTTTGCTCTTTTCACTTCCTGCTTTAAGGTATCTACTTTAAAATATCTTTTCACTTCCTGCTTTATCACCAAAACTATCCTTCACCTTATTTAAATTAGTTTTAGCTAAATAGGCTAGGCCAGTGGTTCTTAACCTTTTTGAAGGTGCCGAACCCTGCAAGCTTCGTGCAGGCTTTCACCGAACCCTTCGTTAAAATTAAAAAAAGAACTGTTAATGAACTTGAGCCCGAAGCGAACTATGCGTCTGTTGCACAATAATATTCATACTATTATTCCACTTGAAAACAAAACTCAATGGAAATGATAACTACAAAGTACAAATCAATGCATCTTTTGCTCTTGCATTTCGGAAACAATTTTAGAAATGCGCGGCTTCACCTTGGCAAGTGCAACTCTCATGTCATTTTCGAAACACAGTCTGTTCCTTTTTTTTGTTTTTATGTCAACCATCTTCGAAAATGACTGCTCGCAAAGATACGTTGTAACAAAAGGTGTAAGTATCCCAAGGGCTTTTTTAGCGAGAAGAGGGTAAGCTACGATCTGGTGGCACCAAAATGTTGAGAGCGTTGCTGTTCTGAAGAGTTGCTGTTGAACCTGACTCTGCTGAAGTTCAATGATTTCATCGAGGTATTCATCATTTACATCTGCTTCATCAACACTGAACGCAAACGGCTGTCTTACCCATGCTGGATACGACTCTCTGGTCGGGAAGTATCCGTCGAGAGACTTTGAGAGCTCATCCAAGTGCATGGAAATTGCTTGCTTCAGTTCCTTGGATACAGAAATATCAACACTTCCAGAAACAGCTTCAATCTTGCTTACACAGTCGTCCAACAAAGGAAAATTAGCAAAGTTGTCATTCTCTGTTCGTCGTTTCCACAGAGGTATTTTCATTTGAAAAGCCTTCAGATGTTCTTCCGCTTCAATAATGTTGACTCCTCCCCCTTGCATCTGTACATTGAGATGATTGAGAGCATTGAATACGAGGTGTGGCTAAAAAGAAACGGGACTGACGTTACAGATTGCGAAACACAATTAATCATTGGGAATAAACACTTTCACAGTGTGGCGTAACATGTGTTCACTACTTAGCACCTGTTTTGACGCAACATCGCAATCATTTTTGCTTTTACAGAGCAATAGGAGAATGTGATTAACTACTTGTTGAAAAAAATTGCAAAATGACGATTGAGCAAAGAATCAACATTCAGTTTTGTGTCAAACTTGAAAAACTATGATAGAAACTCTGAAGATGTTGCGTGATGTTTATGGAGATTCTTCCATGTCCATCACAAGAGTTTTTCAATGGCACAAACAATTTGTGGAAGACAGAGAGTATGGAAGATGATCCAAAGTCAGGGAGACTTTGGACTTCCACGACTGATGCCAACATTGAAAAGGTTCTGCTACAAATCGCTTGCGACATTGAAAAACTCTTGTTATAAACATGGAAGAATCTCCATAAACACCCCGCAACATCTTCAGAGTTTCTATCATAGTTTTTCAAGTTTGACACAAAACTGAATGTTGATTCTTTGCTCAATCGTCATTTTGCAATTTTTTTCAACAAGTAGTTAATCACATTCTCCTATTGCTCTGTAAAAGCAAAAATGATTGCGATGTTGCGTCAAAACAGGTGCTAAGTAGTGAACACATGTTACGCCACACTGTGAAAGTGTTTATTCCCAATGATTAATTGTGTTTCGCAATCT
Organism: Trididemnum miniatum; assembly: GCA_964006365.1. Lineage (NCBI taxonomy): Eukaryota > Metazoa > Chordata > Ascidiacea > Aplousobranchia > Didemnidae > Trididemnum > Trididemnum miniatum. The sequence goes on from OZ023245.1 coordinate 14,783,087, forward strand.
GTAACGTCAGTCCCGTTTCTTTTTAGCCACACCTCGTATATCGGCCATGTATGCTAAAATGAGAACGAACTCAGAATTTTCAAAATAATCTGCATGGCGGTGTTGCTGCTCTCGCAATAATACGGCTAATTCTACACGCAAGGCAAAAACACGGTTCAGCACCTTTCCTCTGGATAACCATCGAACATTAGAGTAGTACAGAAGTACCTCGAATTCAGATCCCATTTCCTTACACAGCTCCTTGAATACGCGATGCTTTGTAGCACTATTTCGTACATAGTTCACACATTCCACCACTATTTTTAATACTTCCGCCAGTTTTGGAGGGAAGGTTTTTGTTGCCAACGCATGCCTGTGCAGAACGCAGTGTGTTACCGTGATATGTGGTGCATCGGCTCTCACCAGTGCACCAAAACCAGAATTTCGTCCCAACATGGCAGGAGCTCCATCAGAACAAATTGCAGAAACCATATCCCACGAAAGACCATTGTCTCTGAAGAAATTATCCACAACTTTTTTAATGTCGGCAGCCTTAGTCGTTGTTGTAAGAGGCTGACAAAACAAAAAATCTTCCTTTATCTCGTCTTCTTTCACATAGCGCACAAACACAGCAAGCTGGCTTAGATTCGAAACATCGGTGGTCTCGTCGAGTTGAAGACTGAACTTTGCCGGGCTTGAAATCAAGTCTGAAACTATCTGAGCTAAGATGTCATCGCTCAAGTTTTTAATTCTATTGCTGATGGTGTCATTCGAAAGAGGAATTTGGGATAACTTATTTTCGGCTGTTTTTCCAAGCATGATATTCACCATCTTTAACGCAGCAGGTTTTACAAGTTTTTCACCAATAGTGTGAGGTTTGCCCTGTTTCGCAATCAGGTACGCAACTTCGTACGATGCTGTGAGGATCGGTTTTTCCATGGGTACGAAACCGAAAACAGGCAGAGTAGCCTTTTCATCATATCTGGCTCTCTTCGTCTTAAATTCAGCGAGCGTTGTATTCTTGTATTTTCCATTGCCATGCATCTTTTGGAAGTGTTCCTTTAGTTTTGCTGGTGCTAAGCTTGAATTGCTCAACTTGGCGTCACAAATCATGCACTGAGGACGCTGACTCCCATCACATTCTTTGATACATGTAAATCCATACTGTACATATTCTTCTGACCACTTCCTTTTTTTGCTCGACATAGTTAATTATTACAGGAATGGCTAACGTCAAGGTTAAACCTAAATATTACAGGAAAAAATTATTACACATTAACTATTACAGTAACCTATACTGCAATAGATATTGCGACTAGGGTGCATCTTCAGTCTCTGCAAATACTGCACTCGCACTGCCACATACTACTATAACACTGCGCTAGATAAAGCTTTTTAGCCAAGTACGGCTGAACAGGGAATGATAGTTGTGTCATAACTAAGCTAGTTGCGTCATAGGACAGAGATTGAAACCTACAAAACAATTAAAAGCATGATGACGAAATAATGTCAAAAACGAATCGCTCGCCATATCAATAAACCTTGCGCTCTATTAGACCTGTTGCGTGGAGGACAAAATTCAACGTGATCTCCAAGAGAAAGAAGGAAAATGCGCTATGTCACAAGGAGCAGGGCAGTAGGCTGTGGTTCAAGTAGAGAGGACACTGTGGTCACTACAACCAGTACACAAATTACACATATAGCGTGTATAGTGCTCCCGATCTCCGCCGAACCCCTAAAACAACTCTGTCGAACCCTTGGGGTTCGATCGAACCCAGGTTAAGAACCACTGGGCTAGGCTACTAGCCTACTCACTAAAAACTTTCTCACAAATGACTTTAAAACTATCCTTCACGTAACTGAGATCAATTTGTTAAGTTGTGGCATAGTTGGGTTGCCAGAGGATTGAGAAGAGTTGAGAGGTTACGTGACAAATAGACAAAAAAATGTTACATATAGGCTACTAGACAGAGCTGGGCAACCGTTACTTGAAAAGTAGCGCCGCTGCCGCTACCGCTTTTTGACCAAAAAAGCAGCGGCGCTGCCGCTTACCCAAGGATGCCAGATTGCTTTTAGCAAGAGGTTCCAGATTGGACTTCAAAAAGGTTCTAAATAGTTCCAAATATTAGAATTGCAAATTTCGTAAGTTAAGCGAAGCAAATACAAACTTGACACTGCTTCAATATATCATACTCAGTACTAGTCACACAGTCTGCACATTTAAATTAACATATAACCCTAACAGTCTATTACCAACATTTTTTTCTTCAATGAAAGCGTTATAGTAGTAGTATTTTGTTGTATATTCATCCTCCTATCACGAGAAAGCGATCAATGCGCTATACGAGCTCGCTTAGGAGTTGCCAGCCATCTGCCTACCACACCAAGATGGTGGAATCTTGCTAAGTGCCTTTCCCAATGATACAAGTAAATTTGCCGGCTTATACTTCACACTATACCTTTAACGCTGAGCGTCAATCAGGGAAGCTGTGAATACCAATTTCAAAGTCATTGGTTTGACCTGACTTGGAATTAAAACCTAGTTTACAGCTACCGAGGTGGACGCTCTCACCACTCGGCCATCTGAGCTGGGTATATACCCTTTTTTTGTGACGGCACAGTTAAGTAAACACCACCAACAGATGCCCCTTATAACTGTATAATTACTTACCTTTTCAAAAAAAGATGTCATAATACAAAAATGGACCATAAAGTCTAAAAAAACTTCAAAAATGGAGGTAGGTGGGGTCTGAAATACTCATTGGTGGGTGAGTTTTTTTCAAATTTTTCAACAATTGTCATCAATATCAAGATACATAATCATTAAAAAGTTCATGTTTTACCATAGCAGGTCAGAACAATTTGTTTTTTGTCATAACCGTAGTCATCACATCATATTACTGTAACTAAAAAAGCATTTAGTTTTAGCAAGAGAAACTTGTCTATCAGTCTAGTGCTGACAAGTATACGGGTAGGTCTGTTTTTAGTAAACCCATTTAGCTACCTGGGTATAGGGAAACTAGTCCAAACATTCATCTTTAATCTAGGCAGCCTTTCAAGTTGGCCCGTTTCAGTAAGCTGACTACGTCGGTACTGCAATACCACCATCACTAGTCACTACTGTTCTGACGTCTGAGTTACCGGTATGATAGTACATATAGTTCTACTAGGCTATCTGACTTAATTTAGTCTCTCACAGAGCCGACGGCAGAGCAGTCGACTTACAGCTTAGGGGGCCAAGCGTTTATCAGAGGGGGCCCAAGTTTGAAATTAAGCACAAAAGCTGCTGTCTTCAAAAGAGTAGGCCTATATAAGCTTGTTAATTGGGGGGCCACCCAATCAAAAAAATTGCATGGCAATTACCGGGCAGCCCGGTAATTGCCATGCAATTTTTTTGTTTGGCAGGACCCCTGGCCAGGCCCACAAACCAAAATAAAAGTGTTTTTTTTTTTTTATTTAACACAAGATAAGTTTGGAACATTCTTTCCTTTTTGTAGGCGCGCGCCCCGCTGCTGATCAAAATTCCTATGTCGCAGCCCCCCACTTTTCACAGTTTCATCAAAAGAGAGCGCTCTTTTTGGAAAACATTTTACGCTTGAAATTTTAAATGCCAATTTCTCGACTAAAATAGCGTGACAAGCCAACAAAGGTTTTCTTTTACAAAAGTCCGAAGAAGAATTGAAGAAGTAGACTTCATCCTGTGCATGCCAGAAACTGTAGGTTTTGCATGTGCGCTGTCCAAAATTCTGGAACGTTCCATAAGCATCACGTTGGTTCTAAATACAGTAGCCTACCAGGTTCCAAATCGAAAATTTTGGTTCTAAACGTTTGGTTTTAGTTCTAGATCTAGAACAAATAGTTCCAATCTGACAACACTGCGCTTACCGCTGCTTCTTTACAAAAGCAGCGCCGCTACTGCTGCCGCTAGTAAAAGCAAAACAGCGGGCGCTGCCGCTATTTTGAAGAAAAAAAAGTCAAAAGCACATAGGCATTTTAATAACCGGTGAAATTGCAACTTTGTTGACGGAAGTAGCATAGCAATGCGAGCGATAAAAATTAAAACGAAATTACCAAAAAAAAAATTAGCTTCCATTTCATCCGATAAGATATAGGGCTCTTTGGGGAGAAGTTAAATTTGAAATCTAATTGGATGAAATCAGAAACCGATCGTCAGCTGTTTAGTGAATAACAAAAAACAGGTTGAAAAGAAATAATCAGAACACGTTGAAGATAAAACGCACTTTGAAAATACAATAGAAACAAGTTAAAAAATAAAGGCAGGTCGCAACCGGCATTAAAAAATTAAAACTCCATTGATTGGTTGCATGCTCCTTATAAAAAAACAAACATTTTGAAATGCTGGTCCGTTAAACCACTGCGCTTAGGCTTAAGCATGTCTTTTTCCACGGAAAAAGTCATTCAATCACCGCGCTTGAAAGAATCGCGTATTCGAGTGCAGGTCGTTCTCGATGGAATGCAGCTTCATTCAAAAACTTTTCCACCACATGCTTCTCTGAAGCCTGACTTTAGGGTTCGAAATTACATGCAAGTTCTTAAAAAAAGTGATCTCCGGCATGCTTAGCTGAACTGCTCTTAATTTGTTAGTGATGTCAGAAGAATGGACTTCGCTCATCCGCGATTGAACCAAATGCAGTGGCGCACCCAGGATTTGGCAAAGGGGGAGAGCCACAACCGGGGGTCTTGAGGTGAAACCCCCAGCTGCCAACGAAATTTTATGGTTTTCACGTAGTAAAAAACACTCATTTTAGCACACTTTTTAACGAAAAATTGCATGCCGTAAGTGCAGTCACTTTCGGACAATGCAAAAATATTTTCGCAGTTTATGTTTAAAAGCAGAAGCTTGGCTGAAATAGGTAAAAGGAGGCTTCACCCATTGTTAGTTTGAGAAATTATAGACTGAAAGTTAGGTTTAGCACCTTATTACAGGGCCAAAGTGGGGGAGGGGCATGGCACCGTGCCCCCCCTGCGTGCGCCTACGACTAAATGCATCATTTTTTTTGTTTCGTATCAATTCAATGCCCTCATTGCCAATTCCAGCATGAACCAGAAAGGGGTGCCAAGTAAGTTTAAATGAACGATGCAAAGCGGAAGCTACTTGATTTTCGGAGTTCTGCAACAAAGGTTTAATCCTCCCGTTTAATTCCTGCTACAATTGCGGAAAGCAAGGACTGAAAACAATCACCCTGAGTCTGGCCTGATTGACTGTCATAACAAAAGCTTATTGTACTGCCATGCTGCACTCTCAAGCTCAATTCACATGTAGCAAGACTCCCAACGAAAAATTTAGAGCATCGCCTGACATCAAAGCAAAAAAAGCAGACAGCTGCAATTAGTGCCTCTAACAAAGATAAACCTCAAATAACATCGCGGGCCCGGCATTTTCATCTCCAGACTGCTTTGCTTCACATCTTGTAAGCAAATAACGAAGTAAATTTGAAACTTTGAAGAAAACTATCGAGCAGCTCTCTCTCCCATCATTCTGCTGGAATTTTCTTCCTACACTGCAAATAAAATTGAGTATTTTTTTTGAGTAAACATTTTGGATATTAACGTTGAGAAACCCAATTTCTTAAGTTGGGTGTAGATTACCCAAATGAAGTAAACTGACTGATTACTAAGCATTATGCGTTGGGCTATTTTAGCCCAAGTCAAGAACCCAATTAATTTTATTGGGTTTTCGCTACCCAAATGTTTTTAAGCAACAAAAACCCAAAAATTGTTCTCGCTGCCATCATCGCTCGTTTGCAGAGTATTGGATGAGTTAACTATGTTATTTTTTGCAGAGTCTAGTTAACGCCTATACTTATTACTGCATGTAATGCGGAGGATCTCACTAGAAGCAATATTGATATTCGACTACCTTATGTGTTCCGATTTGTATATAAAACAAAGAATCGTAATAATATATTTCACTAGTGGTATTTTTGAAAACACGTCATATTGGGTACTCTATACCCAATATTTTTTAAAATTTGATTTTATTTTCGCTGCATGCAGTGATCAGTGTACAGGCTCTTCGCAAATAAATATTTTCTTAAATTAAAATAAAATACTGTCTGCAAATGAACAAATGTAGTCCAATTTTATCTTGAATTGCCTATGATTTGTCACACAAAAGTATTGGCTTTCAAGCTGGCAAAAGAAGCTATATTTTGCGATTGCTTTTTTATTACCTGTATATAGTTAGGTATTTCGAATGTAATCTATTCTCATTAGCGCCGTGAGACTTTTCAGATTGGTTTGAACTTGAAGACCAATGGTAGTGTTCAGTGACGTAGCGAGAAATTTTAAAACGGGGTCCGAGCCATAATTTCCACACTTTTTGCAAGAGTATTTTTTTCGGCAAAACAAATTTGAAACTGATTGAGAAGCAAGAAAGTCTCAAGGGGGGTCCGGGAGCATGCTCCCTCGGAAAATTTTGAAAATTTACATGCTCTAATGGTTATTTTAGTGCGTTCTGAATAGTTTTCAGGCAAATTTTGTTCAAATTGTTTGACCCTAATCTGAGTGCTTCGCAAAATATGATGCATTTTGTTCGCACATTTTCGATTATGCGTGCTCAAGGCGTAAGGCTTACCGCTATCGAAGAGGTTCGAAATTATGGAAAAATTGTATACATTCAAAACAACTTTGAAAATGGCTGGTAGAGGATGCATACCCCTCATCCTACCCCCTAGATCCGCCCCTTGCCATAAGCTATACAGAAACCATCAAAAGAGTATGGCATATTTCAGTTACTTGGCACAATTAGTTTTGTTCTTGTTTACTAAAAGGCAGAGTCAAAAGGGGGGGGGCATGGCCCAATGCCCCTCTAAATACGCTACTGGTAGTGTCGCGAATGTTAAAGGGGATATTGCGCAAGTGAGCTTTTCGAAAATCTGGTTACCCATTTCCATACTTCGTTTTACTAAAACGTTTTCTGGGGCCTAAACGTTAATGCCTACCTCACTTTTGTTTGTGCAACAGCCAAGAAATTCTGTAAACAAAGATGAAATCTTTGGAACTGTTGTGAACTGTATTGCATTATGGCTGTTAAGATTTTTTCCCATAACATTCAAGTTCTTCAGTTTCAACCATCCCTCTTTCAAATTTTTTTTTTTTTCAAATTTCTTGACTTTTTATGACCCTGAGGAAAAGTTGCATCACGCTGCTGCTGCCTTCATCATCTGCATAACGCTATATGGTATAGGTTTCAGCTGCATACAGCAAAGGAAAAACTAGTAAAAGTTACGTATTCACTAAATATTCTTCAGAATTTTGAACTTGAATGTTTGAGTAAATTTTGTTTTGTTCAATTTAAAATTGAGTAAAATTTTTTAATAATACAACGAAATTTTTTACGTTTGGGTAATTTCCAAAAATACCCAAAATTATTTTGTTAAGCATAAAATATTACCCAAAAGCGAAAAAGTCGGACTTGGGTAGAAGGTGTGTTTACCCCCAAAGAAATTGGGTAAAAGTTGTATTTGCCTGCAAAATTTCATGTTTACCCAAAAACTTTTTTACCGAAAGAAATTATTTAAGTTATGTTTTGGGCATATCGATTTATGCCCAAAATATTTTGGGTAAAACACGTTTTTTTTAACACGTTTTACCCAAATTACGTTTTACCCAAAAATCGGAGCATATGGGCACCGGGGCAAATGGGCATTGGGCACCGAAGTATAAATGGAGACTTGGGGCAAATTGGCACTTGGAAAAAATGAATACTTGGGGAAATGGGTATTGGAGGAAAATATAGATTTGGGGAAATTGGGCACCGGGAAAATGGGCACTGGTGCAAATGGGCTCCAAGGCAAATGGACATTTGGGGAAAGGGGTACCCTAAGTGCCCCAGTATTCCTGTGCCCATTTCCCCTCTGTTTGCAAATGGGCACTGGGGCAAATGGGCACTTGGGGCAAATGAGCATTTGGGGAAAGGGGTACTCCAAGTTCCCTAAAGGGGTACCCCAAGTGCCCTGGGCCCATTACCCCAAATGTTAACAAATGGAAACTGGGTCGGTAAATGGGCACTTAGGGCAAATGTACGTTTGGAAGAAAGGTGTACCTCAAGTGCCCTAAAGGGGTACCCCAAGTGCCCTATGCCCATTTCCTATAAATGTTTACAAATGGGCACTGGATTAAATGGGGACTTGAGGCAAATGTACATTTGGGGGAAAGGGGTGCCCTTGGGCCCATTTCCCCAAAATTTTCACAAATGGGCACTTGGGGAAAATGGACATTTGGATAAGGGGTACCCCAAGAGCCATAATATCTCGGTGCCCATTTCCCCTCAAATGTTTGCAAATGGGCAGTGGGGCAAATGAGCACTTGGGAAAAATTAACATTTGGAGGAAAGGGTAGCCCAAAAGTGCCCTATGCTCATTACCCTAAATGTTTAGAAATGGGTACTGGGGCAAATGGGCACTTGGGGCAAATGAACATTCGGGGAAGGAATAGGCTACCCCAAGTGATCTGTGTCCATCCCCCTCAATTTTTTCAAATAGGTATTTGGGGCTCCAAGTGCCCATTTACCCCAGTGCTCATTTTGCTCAATGCCCATTTGGGAAAAAATGGGCACAATTAAGGTACTTAGGGTACCCCTTTCCCCTAAAAGTCCTTTTTTCCCCAAAACCCCAAATGCCAATTTTCCCCTCTGCCCATTTGCAAAAATTTTGGGTGAATGGGCACAGAGCATTTGGGGTATCTCTTTAGACCACTTAGGGCAGGGGTGTGCAACCTTTTTCACTGGGGGGCCACTTTCGAAAATTTAAACAACGTCGAGGGCCAGTCACCGTCAAATATGTATAAAATTATAAAATGCTAAACACAACCCGTGTATTATAGACGGTACAAATAGCTAAATAAATCGATTTAAAAAAAAATTTTTTTTGTCCTGCCATCGTCGATGGCCACATTGACTGGCCTGGAGGGCCGGATTGTGGCCCGCGGGCCGTGGGTTGCACACCCCTGACTTAGGGTACCCCCTTCCTTTAGATGCCCATTTGCCCCACTGTCCATTTTCAAACATTTTTTGTTGCAAATAGGCACAAGGCACTTGTGGTACTCCGTCAAGGCACCTAAGGTGCCCCTTTCCCCCAAACGTCCTAGTGCCCATTTGCCACGGTGGCCATACGCAAACAATTGGGGAAATAGACACAGGGCACTTGGGGTACCCCTTTAAGGAACTTGGGGTAGCCTACCTCTTTCCCCCAAATGTCCATTTTCCCCAAATGCCCATTTGTCCTAGGGCCTATTTCTCCAGGTGCCGATTTAACCCAAATATTAATTTTTCCCAACAGCCAATTTGCCCCAAGTCCCCATTTATTTCGATGCCCATTCGCCCCGAGTGCCTTTTTTCCATTTGCTCGGTGCCCATGTGCCCCGGTGCCCATTTGCCTCAAGTACTCATTTGCCCAAGTGTCTGTTTACTCCAAATTCTCCATATTTCCAAAAACCCATTTGCCATAGTGCTAATCATTTCCCCAAATCCCCATTTACCCCGGTGCCGATTTCCCCCAAATGCCCATTTGCCCAATTCTCCTGGACCCAAATATCTGGGACTCAGCATTTGTCCGGGACCCATACTGTCTAATTCGGTCCCATGCAGTCTTATGAACGGTTTCTGGCGATTCTATTCAGTCTATAAATGCGGTCTTATATAAACGGTTCCTGGCGGTACCACATGGTTTTATAAATGGTTCCATGTGGTATCGTTTGATCCCATAGATCTCATGCGGTCTTACAAATAGTTCCATTCGGTCCCATGCAGTTTTGGGTTCTACCGCAGTTTGTGCCCTGCCGTTATTAATGCAATGCAACCACATAGATTTTGATTGCACCTACTCAGTGGAAGCGGTCAAACCAAAGACTTTAAAACTGGTATCTGCTGTTAGTCGGGTCAAACCAGTCGGGTCAAACTAAAGACTTTAAAACTGGTATCTGCTGTTACACTTGCTAAACGCTCAGCAATTAAGGAGGGTTTACACGAAAATAATTGCAAGTGGAGCGGAGCGGAACTGAAGCAAGCATTGCAAAGTTGAATCAAGTATGTCGTTTAAAAAAAAAAAAAAAAAGTTGAATCAAGCTGCATGACATTATAAAGAATAAACAAAGCTCAGCTCCGCTCGACATTTTTTGTTCGTTAGCGCGGAGGATGAAATAAACAGAGAATAAAAATACGTCAGTGAATTCAAGAAAATTTAGTCCTGGCGCTAAAGGACCTTAGTAGTTACAAAGCGCCATAAAATCACGCAACATTTCATTTCAACTATTCCTGAATTAGAGTGTTCTCTATGGAATAGTATGCCGAATAGTATGGCATACTATTCCATAATTAGAGAAACCGTGCGCAATCTAGTTGTAGTATTGCATATCTATGGCAAGAAATGCCGGTAGTCTAGCTTCAAGCAAAAAGGCAGTTGGTTGCAGGGTGTAAGACAGGGTTGGATCTATATATCAGCCCCCCAGGTGCGATTAGGTTTAGGTTTGGTTAGGATTAGGTTCAGTTAGGGTTAAATTTAGTTAGGATTAGGTTCGGTTAGGGCTACATTTGGTTAGGGTCAGGTTATAGGTTGGCACAGAAAAAGCGTGGGGGCTTATTCTAGATAAGACCCGTAAGACAAAGCAACAAAAATGGTCCACTGGTCTAGCAGCAGTTACCAGGTTGCATAGAAAAGATGCTCGCAGTAGGATTGTACAAACCTTTCGATAAAGCACTCCTGTTGTTCTAGTCTAGCCTATAGTATGCAGTATGGTACGTATGTGAGCAATTTTTTCTGGCACTTACCTACTTACTGGTATTACATTAAGAGCAGTTATCTAGTTATCACTGGCTGTTGAGTTGCAGATGATACTGGTAGCTCACAAATTATCAATACGAAGTTTTGAGTGAAGATGATTGTAGTCTAATATTTTGGAGCTACGATGCAAACATGCTGCAATGCTAGAGCAAAATTCTTACTAAATGAGTCTGATTACTGTAATTGCTATTATAAACATGGCACACCATTGTTTTTTTTAGTTTTAATCAAAACTGATGTCAGTATTAACGCACAGAGTTGTCTTCAATTGTAGAAATAATTCTGTGGCTGCACTGTGCAAGTGCTTTTCTAATTTCTTAAATTGGCTCTTTACTTGCAAAAGGTTACCAACCCTTGCACTAAACCATCGTAAAATATGGTACTCAGGTGCTAGACTTGCCATACACTTGCTCAGTGTTGATTTATTTTGCAAAACGTTTTTGCAGAAGCTGAGGTCCAGTTGTTCAGTTCTCAGAACTTGCAAATTGGAAATCAGCTGCTTACAAACTTTTACAGTTTTACTCTCCTATAGTTGATTTAGCATACTTTCTACTTTGGAGTCGGTTGCTCCCTAGATTCTTTGTTGCTTGTAGGCTAGAATATACTAGTCTAGCAAAAATATTTGTGGTGACGTGCTGGTACCCTGGTTTATTGTTTTGCAGACAGTTTGAACTTGTTTGTTCACATCGTTATCAATTCTCATCACTGGGTAGTTTATATAACTGCTCGTCTGTTGTGGACGTTGTTTCATGTTGTCGTTCTCCATATTGTTTACTTCTAATTTTATGAGTTTATAAATTATCCATAATCCTGCTGGTGCATAGGCCATATGCCAAAGTCCAATGTAAATAGTATGCAAGAGCACAATAAAGATTTTTTTGACCTTCATTGAAATGCCATTGTGGAAACAATTTTTAAAAGTGCTTTTTTTGGCTGCTTGCTCATTAATACTTCTTTTCTATTTATGGAGCAATAATGCACAAACTGTAAACAATCCAGCCAACCTTTTAACTAAGCAGGTAATGCATGTGGTGCTTGTACTTGGTAGCATAGTTCAATGATAGTTGGTAAAACCATTTTTAAGTTTTTTGTCCAATGATACGATTGTATAAACAGTATTGATACTGACTAGCATACCTTGTTGATATGGTATTAATACAGATTTGTGTGATCATTCTTAAGGAAGTGGCTGTTTTTATGGGCCTTGACATTTGTCTCTTCGATTTATTTTATTACTTTGTCATGCTCTCATAGAACCGAGAGAGCGCAAAGGGATAATAAAAGAAACCAAGCGCTTATTTGTACGGCCCCATACAAATAGCCACTGCCTATTCTTAACTCATCATGTTTGAACTGAATTTGTTTTTGTTTTGCTTGTTTAAAAGCAACTATATTTTCTTGCGTTGTTTTTGTTGACTGCAGAATGCTGCATGTTGATTTCTTTAAGCAAGAGTTCTTAGCACCATCTCCTTAAAATGCGACAACGATTACCTCTTATTTCAAACAATTTTTAATTTTTAGGAAAACTTAGGTTTCAATGCAAAAGAATACGTTAAAAGCCAGAAAACTTACTTCAAAAATTCATATCAAAGAAATCAATTTAATCAAGATCGAAGTGATAAGGAACCTGCCGATAGGCTCATACCTGATACCAGGTTTCATCGGTAAGGTTTGATTAAATGTTATTTATTTTCCTGCAAAATAATTAATGCCTTTTTTCTTGCGTGAAAATAATGTTGCATCAGAAGTGCAGTTCAAACAAGTCTGGGTGCTTGAAAACTGATTATAATTATTTCAATGCATATCAGATGCTCAGCAAATATGAAAGCCGAAGTTATTCCTGCAACTTATACGTCTAGCTCCTTAAGCTGGAATTGTTTCTGAGTGGTCTAGAAACTTTTTTTATCCTTAAAATATTTGGAGTAATATATGCAGATTCTTTATATACAATATTGAGGTAAAAAGAACAAGACTGAGATATTTCATTTAGATGTCGTTTGAAACCCTACGATATCCATTCTCTTCCTGCTACAAGTGTTATAATTACTTTTCATAATGAAGCGAGATCAACATTATTACGAACAGTTATCAGGTAATCTACTAGTGAAAACAAAATGGCTCTTTTACTGTACAGTAGATTGAAAACAAATGTGGTCACAGCCCAGGAAATGTTATTATAGCCGTTCCAGTGTTAAAAAAATTTAGATTGATTTAAAATGTACTAAATAAATTCTATGCTACCTAGTGATGTAAAAAACGTTGTTTTTTTTTGCAGTTGTGTTTTTTTTAACCTCGTTTTTTTTTTTTTTTTTTTTATACATTCCTTCCTGATAAGTCTAAACAAGTATGTTTTTAATGCACAGCTTGGTGAGTAGCATGAAATCGCGCTAACGTATTGAACATGACAGTAGGTGGTAGAATGATATTGCTTAATTTTCGATTTTTATTTGTAGCTTAGATTAGTGTGAACCTTACCCAACGCTTACTATGTAAGCCTATTTTTCGATTTGCACGGTTCGGCTGTGCTAAATTTTGAGTTCCGTAGCCCAACCACTAGGTGTAGACTCAAGGCTGGCCCCAAGGAGAGGAAAGGAGGGCCTGGCGCCAAGGGGGGGGTAAGGAGGGCCTGGCCACCCAATCGACGTGCTTGGCCCCCCCAATCAACAAGCTTACTATTTTGAAGACAGCGGCTCTTGTGCTTAATTTCAAACTTTGCCTCCCCCCCCCCCCCTGATAAACGCTTGACCCCCCTAAGTCGACTGCTTTGCCACTGGCTCTGTGTAGACTGTACCGGACGCATTATTAGTTTTTATTTGAATCAAAGCACTATATTGCACATATTTTGGCTGAAAGTTCAAATTTGAAGAAAAACTTTTTCTGGTTTACCGGTAGTTACGATTATTTGTAAGATACGAGAGCTTAGTAAAACATGACTGTTAGAGCAATTGACGCCAGTGCACTTACGCTATAATTGCATTATTGGGGAAAATGAATGTGGCAGTTACTGTATATTATTACGAAATATACAACTTTGGGTTACATTCGCTGAGGAATATGTTCTTGCGTTTTCAATTTTCTTCGTGGCAGTTATGTGTTGCAACTTTATGCTTTATTTTTCAATCTTTGTTAAATTAAACAATCATTGAGGTTTCTGCGAGTTTTCATATACTTTTGTTGGAAGTTTGTTCAGTGACGGTAAGCGACCGCTACGGCATAGTGGAGTAAACAAGGATGTCTCAGAGTAAAAGAAGGGTTTTTGTCGTCTTGCATAGCGGTGAAATATTTTTCTGCGGTGAATGGCTTCGTGGTGTTAACCTATAGAACGAACACGATACTTTCCGCTTTAACTTTGGTGAAAGGTTCTTTCAGTTGCAGATTTAGGAGCAAAAACAGATTATCGATATATTTTTCAAAAAAAAACAAGTTGTTTTAAGCCATGTTTTTTTTTCTGCAAAAAACATGTTTTTTTTGCAAAAAACATGTTTGTTTTTGCAAAAAAAAACACGTTAAAGAAAACGATTTACATCACTAATCCTACCATAATATACAATTATACATGTAAAAAAATTTTCGTCAATCTGATTCAATGATTTTCCAAATTTTTTTTAAAAGAAAATGTCACGATGCAATGCAAGGAGCTCGCTTTAGCTGTGAGTTTTAATTGTATATATGTTGTCGTTGCAGTGTATTAAACCGAAGCCCCCCTGGATTAATAAAAGAAATAATTTTGGTGGATGATTACAGTGATGATCGTAAGTAACTACATATTTCATGTATTATATTTCATGCAGTTTTTGGGAGATTCGATTTTTCGACAATTCAGTATGTACTTATTTTTTATTTGTTTAAAATGCCGATGTGGTGAGCTTCTGGCGACTAACTTTCGCAGAGTTTGCTGCGTTTCCGGTAATTCATAATGTTTTTTTTTCTTTATTTCATTACTTAAAGATGCAATAAATAATATTAAATCTGTAAAAAAGATTAGCTATGGAGTGGAATACAGTGTCGATTTTTTGCGGATTAAGATTCGTAGCAGGTCCGTTACAGTTCGTGGTAGGGTGTAGTACAAATCTCAGCAAATAGTTCACTAGTGATCGTGCCAACATATCAATTAGAGACGTTTTTGGATATCGAAACTTTTGAAAGCGTTGCTGCATACTTTCTTGGTAGGTCAATATCAATTAGTCGCAAAGCGAGGCGTTGCCTATTCGTAAAAACAAATTGTGGTGTTGTATTTTACAGCTGATGATTGTGAAAAGCTAACGGTTCTTTCCAAAGTAAAGTGCTTACGAAACCAACAGAGAGAGGGTGCGTATAACAAAATTTGTTTTTTCCTATGTCTTTTAATAGTGATGCTAAAAAACTAAAAAACTATTTTATGTGTTTCAAAGCAAGCTGTGACGGAGATGTTTTTGCCGATCATGTTTACCAACAAGCACTGGCTTTTAAATTGAATAAGCGCATTGAAATTAATCAGGCTAAAATTCTTCCTGATTAATGCACTTCCGTTGTTCTAGTCGCTAAACCATGCATTAAGTCATTAGAACACCGCTACTATGCGTTTCGTTGGTTTTAGAGATAACAAGGCCCAGTTTTTCGATTTGATATAAGCTGTATTTTGTAATCAGATTAAAAGCGTGGACAAAGATTTCCGTATTAGAAGTGCACTGTGCGTGTAGTCATTGACATTGCCAAAATGTATGGACTATGGAAGTCAATTTGTATTTTTAGTATTTAGTGGCGTATTTACCAAAGCGCTATAACGATCAAAGCATATTTATCAAAGTACTATAACGAGCTCGCTTAGGAATTGGCCACCTGTCTAAGTGTCTATTACACCAAGATGAGGAAATCCCGTTGAGTGCCTTTCCGAATGGCACAACTAGTAAACTTGCCGGCTTGTTCTCCACACTGGCTTGTAGTGTTCAACGTCAAGCAGGGAAGGTGAGAACACCAATTTTAAAGTCATTGGTTTGACCCGAGTCTACAGCTCTATGGGCGGACGCTCTTACCACTCCAACATCTGAGCTATAATCTTTTGAGATGAACTGAGATGAAGTAGTATTTTACTTTCACTTTCTATTCTGTAGTCGCTGAGTCTATATCGATACGCTGCTTTTAAAACTGCTGGAAATTACCATTAAATGATTATGAAATATAAATGTTAGAACGTCTTTCCCATCTGCACGTTCATAAATACCAGCATCGAATTGCAATCGCTATTGCGACAATTTGATGCACAAAAACAGACTGACGCTCTAAACAAGTGCATTATTTCGAAGAGACTTTGAAGTTTACGTTTCGTGCCAAATTGCCTTAAAAAACTATTGGCCAGTGTAGTTTGTACGTAACTTAGCAAGATCGTTCGTCTTTAATATGAGCTACGCGCTCCATTTATAAGTCTTTGTTTAACTGCGACACCACAGCGGGTAGACAAAATGGCCCTTCTGGAATTTTGTCTGTTTTTAAGGAGAAGCAGCGGATGTTGTGTAGCAAGCTCGACTAGCATTTGCCGGTCTACTACTCTATGGGGAAAATCTCCATAAGTGCTTTTCCTAACGGCGGTACAAACAAACCTGCCGGCTTGTTCGACACAGAATTTAGCCGGGACCTACCTCTCCAATGACGGATGTTCCGTTCACTCGGCATCCGATGGGCGTAGCAAGATTATAAGCGGTTCTGGTTCTGATTACGCTTATTCGGATTGCGACTCGACAAAAATTCAAACTAAAACTTTTGAGATAATTTTTGACAGCTGTTGTTTTCCGCTAAGGTTTGATTCGTTCGCGAGTACGAGGAGCTGACTATGCAACCGCTCCTGTCTTGACTTTTCTAGACTCCCACTGTGAATGCAACATTGGTTGGTTGCCGCCTTTGCTACAAAGAACACATGAAGTACGTAAAAGTGTTTGATTATGCTTTAGAAGTTGTGCATTAAGTGTCAAGCGACAGTAGCTAAAAATTCACGCAATGTTGGTTTTATCAGATAGTGTTTTTCTTTTGTAATGATTGTGTCTTTTTGCATGACAATTAGTGCACGTTTCCAACAGACTTATTCATAATTGCAAATGTTTGCCCTTTTTTTATATATATGCGTAGCTACTTGTTCGAAGTCTCATCGCAAATGCCACGATTGAAATAATTTGTAGATATAAATGCAACATGATAATTCAAACCTTATAGTTTGCAATGCTGACGTTTTCCTTTTAATAACTGCTCCCTCGCCTTCTCTATTTTCTGTTGCTAAAAAGTGTCAAACGCAAAGCTTCCAGATTGCGAACCATCTTTACAATGTCTCTCATGTATAATCAGGTTTAGTTAAAATAGCAGTTATAAGCCCACTTCAAAGTTTTTTGTTATATTTAGAATAAAACACATGTTGTTAGTCCTATCATTGACGTAATTAATATGGATACGTTCCGATATACGGCAGCATCTGCTGATCTTCGTGGAGGGTTTGATTGGAGTTTACATTTCAAATGGGACAAACTTACTCAATCATTATCAAAAGCAAGAGCCGATGTTATGGAACCAATAAAGTCAGTCTTATCTTTAAAAATATTGGCCCTGTGCCTTTGGTGATGAGTTTAATAATTCAGCAATCTCGGATATAAGCGCTGCAAATATACTATAAAGCTCAGTTCTTGTGGCTATGCTAGTTTCAAGACTCGGAAAAATTAGTGTATGGGCCTGAACGTTAAGTCGGTGATGTTAATAACTAACAGTTTGTATTCATGCAGTTTCAGTAACAAGTAATGTTTGCACTGGCAAGGGAATGTAGAGTTGTGAAAATTAATATCTCACTACTTATGAAAGTGTTGTAGCTACATTAAATTTTAATTTTTGACGTTGTGAAAATAATGGTGAAATGGCTTACCGCGTTGTTTCTACTCGCAAAATTTCCAACTTTTCGCTACTTTAAATATGCGGTTAAACAAGTAAGTTGGTAAAAATAGTTGACTCTATTCGATATCTACGAAAAAAAATGATAAATGTGTTTTGGTGGCAAGATAAAAAAAAAAGTTCATCCCACAAAAAATGTCTGGCAGATAAAAATAATAAATGCATTGAATGTTGCGCGATACTAGCGCTATGACACTCTTTTAAGTAATTGATTAACGTCGTTTTCATAGCTCATAGGCCTTAGATCAGTTTGAAATATTTATTATCATATCGCTCACCGTCACTCGTTATGAGATAGAATTCAAAAGTGTGAAAGCGTTTTTTGTTTTTTTTTATGTAGAACACCGATGATTGCAGGTGGTTTGTTCGTCATAAACCGAAGCTGGTTTATTCATTTGGGAAAATACGACACGGCAATGAATATATGGGGAGGCGAAAACTTTGGTACGGCGTTGACGTTTAGCTTTTGAAAACTAATATTATTTCTTCCTATTAGGTCAACTCGTAGCTATCTTGTGTGTTTGCTGACGAAGTGCATCACTATTAGGCTGTTTGATTTCTTTATTGCTTGATTATTATGCTCACTGAAAAATTGATGAGTGGTGGCCGTATCCGTTTCTGTTGTCTCGTTTATCTGTTTTTGAATGGAGGATGAATTTCGCGTATTTTAAACGGCAGATTCAAGAAATTCTTGTTAGCTGCTTGATTGCTAGCTACTGATACATGCTGCATGTCCATATCCTGTACTTCAAATAAAGATGCTTACGACTTTGGGGCCTAGACTCTATATGATGACAAAAAGCGTTTTTATGAGAATATTAATTTTACAGCGCTAGTGCAATTTAAAATTTCATTTATTATGTGAACTTTAACTACTTTCAGAAATTTCCTTTCGTGTATGGATGTGTGGAGGTAGTCTTGAGATAATACCCTGTAGTAGGGTGGGACATGTGTTCAGAAAAAAACACCCTTACACATTTCCTGATGGCAATGCCAACACATACATTAGGTATGTAAGCGTTTTGTGTTTGCCAAAACAGTCCGCTTTCTAAGTTCGTACCATTTAGCATCTCTTTACCGCGTCATTTGACATTTAAGAGTTCGATATCATTCAGTGATATTTTGATGTTATTACTGGCTGCGTTTCTTGGAAACATATTATGGAAGAACAAATCAGTTGGTGAAACTCTTTAGGTGACCTTGAAATTTTGGTTGCTTGCGCGTTTTCCCACGTCTAAGTGACTAAGTCCAACTTTTGTTTCTAACCTTCAACATGTTGCCGAGGGATTGAGAAAATTTTAATGTTTAGCACTCTGAATATTTTTCAGAAACACACGTCGCGCTGCTGAAGTATGGATGGACGATTACAAACAGTACTATTATTCTTCCAGGGCCGCCGCCTCAACAAAACCATATGGAGAGTAAGAGTACTTTGTTTTACAAACGTTTCACATCGTTTATGATTTATGAGTACTCAAAGCATGTATTGCGAAATTTTCCTCGCACAAAATCGGTGCGTAAATTATGCCATTGAAAAACTGCAAACCGTCCAATTTCCAGTTAAACAAGTATTTTTCAACCGCCGTTCCGCTTAAATAAATTCCAATTTTATACCTCAATGCGAAAATAGGCTTTCTATTAGCGTAGATATTACCCATTGGGCTATGAGCACACAAATCTTTTTCAGCATCAGCCTGCAGACGAGTTGATTTATATGTGCTTGTTTGCTATTGAGTTGTGTACCTTATTTTTGTATTTTATGACATTTTTAGCTGGTTTTGAAGGTCCACCGGTCCGCAAAACGTATTTTTAAATTTTACCGGTCCGTAATCTAAAATTGGTTAAGAGCCACTGAATTAAATAGTTGTAAACTGATTTCTGCTTGGAATGAACGTTCAATCGTATATAGCTGACTGCTGCGACGACAGGCTAAACTGTAATTTCCCAGAGAGGTTTTTGGCACATAGGGCAGTGCATTTGTTTCGAAATTCTAATTTCTGTATAATAGTAATTCGTTATAATATTGTAGATCTTACTAAGTGCTTTTACATACGATCAGTTTTCCCAGCAAACTTGAGTAATAAAACCATTCCCTCGAGAACTGTTAATCTTAAAACTGTAAAAGTTTGAGCATCTGACAACAGAGAAACAAAATGCTTGTTCCATCGGAATATAAAATTATATGTACTGTTCCACCGCTGGGACTACTTAAAAATAACCAAGACTTGGATTGGTTTAAAATTTTGGAAAGGATTCATAGGCAAGTTGAGTTTTTAGCGTAGTACGGTAACTGTTGCTGGTCGCTGTACCGTTTTCGGAAGTATTGAAAAAATCGAAAGGTGGTGCAGAACCCATCTGCTCAAAAGAAGGAAAACTTGATATTTTCGAAGCTTTTCCTTACGAAATTCAGACGAAAAGCTTCGGGAATATTTTTGGTCAACTTTAAGTTATAGTAAATGTCGTAGTCGCTATCTGTAAGGTAGAAATAGTTTTGCAAAGGGGTGTATTTATAAAACTCGCTCTGGACTCGATGGATTTTGTTGAATTTTAGAGAACGGCTTGAAGTGTCATTGTAGCTTTACTGAAGTGCCAGACACGAATCCTCAAGTCCTGAACATAAAGCTTTTAATTAGTAGGGAAGCTTTTGCATTCCGCACTAAGTTTATTGGCCCATCCATCATTACAGAACAGATGTCGGTTTTTTCACGTTGGATATTAATTTGCAAGTTTTTAGTCGGTATAACGCAATCTTGAATTAATTAAGGTTAGCCAAAGCTGTTAGCGGCATTGAGATTGTCAATTTTATCTGCCGTAAATGCTTTTGTGTAGCCTTAATGTATTTGTGAGACAAAATTCACATTTGTTATAAACAATTTCTTGTATATGGGCCTGCATAAGTGCATAATTTAAATTTTATGCAAAGGCTGCCGATTGTAATTCAAAACGTCATATTTTGTTCAGCGTTTCCCAACGAAAAGCTCTTCGCGAGAAATTGCAATGCAAGAGTTTTGAGTGGTATTTGGACAACGTATATCCAGAATTAGTGTAAGTTTATAGAAACAGAGTTTAAAAATTATTACTAGGTCTAAGCCAGGTGAATTAAAGTATTATTATTGAAGATTTACCTGCCGTGACTGTTTCAAAATTCAGTCGTGGAAAAACATAAGTTTGTTGCAAATTCGTCAAAGTTTAGTTTTGAAAAATCGACGCTGAAACAGGTTTTATGTAGTTGATGCGTCAGTACATTGCCTCAAGGCAAGCTCGTGCAACAAGCCTTATGATGTCTTGTTTATGATTAAAATTTTACTACGTTTTAATGTTGCTTTCTCTTATCGTTGATGAAAGATTTCGTATTTCAGACCTTCTGTATAAAGATTTTTCCATTCTTTAGAATACCGCCGTCAAAGAATACCAAATCAGTGTTGATTCGTTCTAGCGATGATGAGTGTTTAGCAGTTACGACCGTTGGTTCAACAAGTGTTATGAAAACGAATTGCAATTCAAAAAACAAAGTATCGTCAGTGAGTAGTGCTTTAGTTGATACAGATGTTAAATTCACGTTTTGGCAGCTAGCAAAATCAACAAATACATCGTTCAATGGCTGACAACCAGTACAGACTCCTTTACTTGTTGGTCCAAGAATTTTAAGTGGCCATAATGGGAAAAACAGTTGTTCCTTTTGAATAAGTCTTTATTTTCCTTAAGCCATGTGGTAACATTATGTTGTTGTACCATGGACTTCTAAATAAGCGGTTCTACTATTTGTACTTAAAAGTAGTTGCGAATCGTTGATTGTACGTAGAAATAGTTTTTTATCAATATACTTTACAGCTGTGAGTAGTTTTGGTCAGTCGATTTTCGTAATTAGCTTTTGTTACGAATCAATTAAACTGATGCGGTAGGCCAACCTAATTCTACGGAAAATAATTTTGACTTGAAAAGTCGATAGTGTTTAAAACGCACGTTATAAAATTTTACTTTACTTGCATGCTGCTTTGCCACATTAATTCAATGCAATTTTCATTACGCAAAAATGCTAGCAAAATTCAGCGCAAAAACCTGCACCAGTGCACCTGCGTGAGCAGTTTTAAATGCTTAATTCAAACGCGAAGTGATTACTGTGTGGGAATGCTAATTAAAGGTTCTGAACCACTTATGTTAGGTGCAGGCTTCTTCGGTTGGAAATTTACCGTGTGACACAGTCGTGCAAGCCCGATAAGATCTTAAGATGTTTTTTCAAACAGAGCTAATTTTCGCAATAAATAGGTTTGAGCTGAAAATTCGCAGACTAATTCTGTCATTTTACTAAAAGTCAAAACTGTTCTTTGTATGAGCAAATTTTTCGACATTTCTCGGAGATATCAATTTGGGAGATCCTCCATTGCCTCCGGTCTTAAAAGTAGGCCTACTCTTCCATTTGTTAAATCAGATTAGCGCAATGAAGAGACAGCATGACCGCAATCAAAGTATTGTAACGTTCTCTTTATTAGACACAACTATATCGCTAATTTGCAGCTCTTGCATGTAACGTTTAACTTTGATGAGTTTATCTTTTGCGCTTGTAATTTGTTAAAAATTTTACCGAACGGACCTCTTTAACGGACGTATTTTTACTTTGCGTGAACCCAATAGGTGTGAAGAAACTATAAGAGAGTGAATTTATTTTTGTTTGGAAAGACGCAACCAAAAAAAAATAAACAATGCAATTTTCGACGAAAAAAAAAAACTGTGTCGTCTATAAGACCTTAAATTTTCTATCTTGTGTTTTCATACTCAAGTGTGATAGAACATGTTTGCTAAACGTGATTGTAACA
Organism: Trididemnum miniatum; assembly: GCA_964006365.1. Lineage (NCBI taxonomy): Eukaryota > Metazoa > Chordata > Ascidiacea > Aplousobranchia > Didemnidae > Trididemnum > Trididemnum miniatum. The sequence goes on from OZ023245.1 coordinate 14,805,585, forward strand.
CTTAGTGCACCGTGATTAAATTAAAACAATCGCTTCCGAATGTTTAAACATAGCCAGTAACGAAAGGTTAAGCATATTACGTCATGTCTTGCAAATTTTCCAAGATTTTTCTTCCCAGTCAAGATTGCAAATCGGAAAAGATCTTTTCGAATATTCTTAAATACCTTTTTTAAAAGAAAATGCTCGTTCAGGAGTGGAAAATATCGTCTGCTGGTCAGCTTCGATCTCCCAAGCTCCATTCTTGCCTCATTCCTAAATCCAAATTAGCGAATAGTGTCCTCATCATGACGTATTGCGAACCAACTGATGCAAATCAAGTAAGCAAATAAATACTTTTCACACGCGGTATTGAAATGTCGAAATGTGAATTTTGAGGACAAGTAGCCAAATGGGTTCATAAAAATAATGTTCGTGAGCGATTTTTGTTAAATATTGATTAATTTTATGCAACAGCTGTCGCACTATGTTGCAATTGGCAGCAGCGATAAGCAAGTTGGTTAAAAGATGTTGCTGTTTTTTTGGTTCACGCAAGCTCAAACTTCACTCCAAATGCACCGAAATGCATTCATGCTAGTGATGAGTAAACGTAATGTTTCACTTTACAGAAATGAATCTAGCATCAGAGTCTGTTAAACAGCTAATTTAACCAACTTCATTCTGAGTACCGACCGCTAACATACGCTTTGTGACAATTTCGGTCGTTTAAGGCTGCGTTTGTTCCTAATTTACTGGAAGCACTTACGTTATGAAATATCAGTTTCATGATAAAGCAAGTGTTTGCTTGACCTTAACGTCAAAGACTTAATATTGGCAAAAATTCAGAATGTTATTTTTAATGTAAGCACCTGGAAAGGACGTTAGGCTTGCTCTATGTTTAAGTTACAATAAAGCAGTATAATTCAGGTGCCAAGCAAATGTCAATCGAGAAACCATAGCTACTTGGTTGCGTAACACAGTTAACGAGATGTATTTTATTTAGCGCTGGTCGTTCGTATCAAATCGCGTCACCCACAGAATCACTGGACTCTGTCTGTCGTGCAATGACAGTCAAATGACATTGCTACCGTGCCAGAAAGTTAAGATGAAAAGCGCAAGCGACAATCAATGCCAGTTTTGGACAGTGTCAAAGCTCGACATTCCATGGTGATAAAATTAGCAATGCCCAGACCATGTTGAGAGTAAAGGTTCTAGATAAGCTGATAACAAAATGCTTGTTGGTAGGCCTATACCCATCAGCTTTAGTAGTATGATAGCTGGATAAACATTTTATAGCTGCATTGTAGTGGGTAAAATGGTAAATACGTGTTTGCTAGGGTGTCAGAAAAAATTCCGAAGGGGCCTTAGCCTACGTAGCAAAAAGCTCAATTTTACTCGCTAGCACTATCTTAAAGTTGGAAAATACTATTTTTACGGGTTGGGGCTTGATGCTCATGTGTGTTATTGCTTTTTCAGTGATGTTAGTAAATTTGATTTTCCCTTTATGTTAAACCTCACAATACCAACGATATTCAGTTTTGTGGTGCAAGTACTCCTTAACCTTTCAAAGCGTACTAAATATTTATTTGTGAAGTTCTGTACTCGTTATTTATATTATTAATTACTTGCAATGGATTTAAACCGTATTTGCAATAAGTGCTTTTAAGCGTGCTTCAGGGCCGGCGACAAGGGGGGCTTAGCCCCTCCAATTAACAAGTTTACTCTGTTGAAGACAACGGCTTTTGTGCTTTATTTTAAACTTTGGCTCCCCCTGATAGACGCTTGGTACCCCTAAGTCGACTGCTCTGCCGCCGGCTCTGGCGTGCTTAAAACAGTGTCAAAATATTGCATTTTCGAATCAAATGTAGGACTAACACCTATTTACGTTTTGCTTATGTTTTTGTTCTTGCCTTGCGGTTACTTTTGTTATTTTCGATATTAGGCTGATGCGCCATAGTTGTGACCGTATTTGTATTTTTATTCAATTTTGTTATCGTAATTTAATTGAGATTTATTTAGTCAAAACATGAGTTGCAATTCGTTCTTTTTTGAATTTTCAAATATCACTAATTCAAAAACAAAATAAAAAAACAAATCTGTATTAAACTTGCAGTCAGTGTTTTTTTACGGTTTGTTTGGCTTAGACCATTCGGCAATTTTGAAAGACGTCCAATTTTTAAATTTGGAAATGAAACTGCAGTCAACAACTGTTTCAACGAGAATTTACAGATTTTGAGAGACCATTTCAACTCAATACGTTTAAAAAAAAACTGCGGTATTACGCCAAAGCGTGTAACGAGTGGCGGGGCCCATCTCCGCGGCTTGCGCCTGACAACGCAGAAACGTCGCAACGGTGACGACAGTGGCCGATTTGACCACCCCGGGAAATAGAGCCCCAGACGTATCGTTCAGATAGCAATGTCTTCGACCGCTAAGCCAACCGGCCGCTTCAGAAACTAGTATTGTTAGGCCTGTTTCAAGTTTTTTATGCATTTTGTTTTTCAACCGGAGACCCTAAACCTAATTATTATTACCTTACAAATAACTTATTCCTTTTTTTGCCTTTTCGTATTAACAATTTTCGCTCTTAAACCGTTCCCACTCCTCAACAGTCATCCTGTTCTATATTGAGTAGTAGACTATAAGATCCGAAACAGTTTTTTTTTTTTTCTTATCTTGAATAAATCAAACTCTGTCGAGCAAATCATAAATACAGCAAATCTATTTTTTCAGTTTTTGACATTTTTTTACCGAATGGCAAAAAAATTGATTTTACACCTTTACATCAAATTTGAGGAAAAATTTCGACCAACTAAAAAGATAGCCGACAGTAAATCCAACTCCCTTGTGATTTTTAACTTTTTTGTACTCTGAAAAATGACAATTAACGGTAAGTCCTGGACTTGCTGTGTTTTGTCTGGTATTATTACGCATAATGAGCTCATAAAAACGATGATTTTGGACTTCTGTGAGGGAAAAGCTAAACTAAAAACATTTTGAACTTGAAATTTCCTAAAGTTAGAAAGAATAGTACTTAGGGAGTTTGAAAATTTGAACAAAATCCGCCAAGAATTTTTGTTTTAAAGAAAAATTGATTGCAAACAATCTTTTGCTTTTTTCTCGAAACTTCCTTTTTGGTCTTGCTTTGTTTTTGATTTGCTTGACAGAATTGTTACGTTACACAGTGCTAAACTCCTAGCGTTAGTGAAATTCGTTTTCTGTAATGCTGACCGAGACTGCCTTTTTCAATCAGCCTCCAGTGTTCGTGCCTTTGCCATAACGTCATGTTTCTGAAAAATGTTAACGTACTTGACAACTTCACACTGTCAACTTGTGCGCGTACTATGCGCATTGCTGCTGTGTTATATTCTGCATTATGTATTAAAGCCCACATTTCACCGAAATTTTGGTTCCTATTTTTACAAAACTTGATTGTAACTAGGCCTGTTTAGTTATGTGAAACGATGTCAAACACTAAAGTGAAAGTACCTTTTTCCTTTTGAAATAGAAGTTATTTTCAACGTACTGAAATGTGAGTGTGGATGTATAGGCTACTCTGGTTTTAATGACCCGTTTTCAATTTGTTTGTTGCTGCGTTTGAGTTATATTTAATAAAGTTTTTATTTTTTTGGTTTAATTTATTGAGTGTAGCCTTGTTACTAGTTAGTGTGCACTGCACTACAGTTGAAAATGATAAATAGGCCTACTGGGTTATTACAGCAGAATCTGATTTACGTTCAATAAAGATAAAGCAATATAGCCACTAATTTTATAAATAGCTTAGTTGTTGCACCTGGGCATAGTTCACTACTCAGTTACGTCATCGATTTTGCGCAAGTTCTGTGATTTGTTGCACTTGCACTGTCACAAGTTGAGACTGCTCATTAGGCTATTTCCTGTTTAATACGTCTACATTTAGATATGAATGGAAGTTATTGAGTTTCACTCCAAGCAACTTCAGCTACGCAGCTTATTCGTATAATTTTCCAGCGAGGTATTGGTAGCTTATCTTATTTCTTACCTAGTTTGCCGTAAGAAAAATTAAATCGGCCAGGATTCTAGCGTGACTCCTAGCATAGATACAAATCAGCCATTTTTTTACAAATCGTAAGGTAGTGGTCTAAAATTAGAACGGCAGGCCCTCAGCTGCTAATTGTAATCCTTACCTTCAAAATATGATTCATGTTAAGCTATCCTTGAATCATTCTTACGACTAAACGCTCAAGCTAGGCGATAGTCACCGGTATACAAATTGAAACATTGTTCGGAAGTGACAGCATATTTAGTGCAGTAACTACGAAAGTTTCAGTTAACCCTCATACGGTAATCACAGTTTCATTTGCATTAAGTCGTTCGGGGTCAGACTTAACCCCTATTGCTTTTTCTGTAATAAGAACGTACGGTAAATGGATAAAAGCACACAGGTAGTGGTTGGGGAAGACAAAGCCACTATGGGAGCCATTCTCGGTATTGAGGTAACGTTGGGCAATCAAGCTAAGGTTGAGAAACATCAGTCATTTTCAATGGTGTCAAATTTGACCCCAATTGACTTTCAGGTATGTGCTGCAGAAATATCACGATATAAAAAAACGTAAAATCAGAGAATATTTGATATGATTAACCTTAAAAGAGATTGATTTAGGAATTCTTGTAGCGATTTAGCATAAATTTTACTGGTGGTTTTATTTTCTTGGGGTCAGATTTGACCCCAATTTACTTTTACCTATGTGCTGCAGAAACATCATATAACATCATGAAAATTCACAAAATCAGAGAATATTTGATGTTAAAAACCTTGAAACAGCTTGATTAGGGAATTCCTAAAGCGATTGGCATAAATTTTAAGATTAACACGTTATTAGTGGTTTTTAACCTCTTGGGGTCAGATTTAACTCCAATAACCGTATGAGGATTAAACTGATATTTAAGTATCCTACATAATGCCACAAGGTTTAGGCATACCACAAGTAGAGTCACGCTTCGTTTCAAAGAACAACTTGTCAATATTTCGGATGAACCGAAAACTCCCTGCCCAGCAATATTTGCTATATATCAAATGCTATTTGTTTTATGAGCATCCATAGACCGTTAATAATTAACTGATTGGTCAAGTGATAGAGAGTAAAACTATTCATTACATCCTAAGGTGAAGGCTCCAGTACGCTCTAATTTGGACTTTTGAAAATAAGAATCGCAAAAGTATATTTCATGTGTATTTCTGGTTTTAGCTAACATATGCAACTCTGTTAGTAGACTTAGAATAAAGAGTTTACATTGAGAAAATGAATCAAGATTCAACAGTAATTGTTGATTGAGCGTTACGACATTGTAAAGCAAGAATCGGAAGGTGCTCAGTCAATCGCAAAATTGGAAATCTGGGGTTATAAATTACACTCCTTAGCCTCTGCGATATTGACATGTAATATTTTAAACAGAAAAGTAAGACAGTTAAAAAATCGAACTATAGTATGGACTGGGACAATCTTCAGGATTATGCACTTTGTGGAACTAACAACACAATTGATTGCTGCTTTATCGCTCCAAAATCCGATTATTTTGCGGAAAGTAAGTACAAGGCCTAAATTTTAGTGGAAGTTGGCCCTTAAAATACTGAGTGGGTACAAAAACGAAGTTTCAGCGTTCGAAAAAAAGAAACCATAGTAATTAGTGGGGCCCACAAAAACCTCAAACCGTACGTAAGCGTGCTACATCTTTATTGCTGTAGCAAGGCTTTGTTTTTTCTTTCGTTTTTACACCAGTGAATTACCTTTCTGATGCAGGGCTGGTGAGAGGGGGGGCAGGGGGTACACAGTACCGGGGTCCGTCATGTTTTGAGGAACCACTCTTAAAAAAATTTTTTTAAGGACACACGTGAAGAAATGCTGTAGAAATTACTTCTTTGCTGTGTTAGGACCTACGTCCAGTGTGCGAAGTAGGGGGGGAGGGATGGAGAGGGGACATGTCTCTCCCAGTGAAAACAGTCGTCCCCCCAGCAAAGAAAGAAAATTTGTTCTTGGGGGGATGCCAAAGCGTCCCCCCCTCCCCCAGTGATAAGTACCGTAAGAAGTTAAATGTCATTTATACGCGTTGTTTGTGGGTACGGACAGCGGTGACACTTTCCTGCATATCTTGTGGCCATTATGGTTTCCTTCGCAAACTAAATAAGAACAACCTTTTTAGTGCGCCTATTACAGAACAGTTTATTTCTCATCAACATTACAACAAGTCAGCAGTTTTTTACAAGCGCTAGTGAAAGCACTAAGAATATGTTAAAGCAGCGGTTCCCCAACTTTTTTCATATCATATTTGAGTTTGTATACGAAAATGCTTGAGAGTATGAATTACGAAAATGCTAGCCTATACCTTCTGGGGCTCCGCCCCGGACCCCGCTGGGGCATCTAGCTGCTCTCCCCTCAAACCCCTTGCTTCATTTATAAAACAAAAACCTGCCTAAAACAAAGCTAATGAAGTTTTCTAAATTTTACCGTTGATAATTTTTGTTCATCATGCTGGTGGTATGCGAACACGCAGTACGCCCTCTACCACTGTTTTAATTTAGTCATTGACAAATGACATCGCCCCACAAGCGTATTTAGGGGGGCATTGTGCCATGGCCCCTCCCCTTTTGACTTTGCCTTTTAGTAAAAAAGAACAAATGGTGCCAAGTGACTGAAATACGCCAGACTCTTTTGATGGTTTTTGTAGCTTAAGGCTAGGGGCAAATCCAGGGGGTGGGAATGGGATGAGGGAATGTATTCACCTCACCAGCCATTTTTAACTATATGCACCATATTTGGTGAAGTACTCAGAATTAGGGTCAAAAAATCTAAGCAAAGTTTGCCTGAAAAATGTTCAAAAAGCACTAAAATAGCCATTACAGCATGTAATATTTCAAAAATTTCCTGGGGGAGCATACCCCCGGACCCCCCTAAAGTTTTTCTGTTTTTCAATCTGCTTCAGGCTGCTCTGCTGAAAAAAACTACGCTTGAAAAAAAAATCGTGAAAATTTTTTTTAGTGTTACAGAAATCGTCCCCCTTTTAAAATTTCATACCCCTTAAAATCCCCCCCCCCCCTTTTAAAATTTTGTGCTACACTACTGCATCGCCCCATGAACAATAAACATCATTTTCGCTACATCGTCTTGCTATTTGGGTTCAGAATTCAAGCAAAATTGTAGACAAAACCATACCCCTTGGTAAAAATTTTCTACTTCGCACACTGCCTACGCCTACGCGATGTCAAGACCTTTTCTTTTTTATAGAATTTAATTTTGGTACCGAGGGGGCCCGCATCTTATCTCTGCGCCGGGGCCCGGATTTTCTCTTGACGGCCCTGTTCTGATGATAACGTTGAATGGCCATTAGCCACTAAGTGGTTGCGTAATCAACTTCATTCTCGCTACAAGCAGTGATGGGGACGATAAACCTTTCTGTACTACAGCTTTAACGATAACCTATAACTTCAAAAAAGCCCTGGGCGATACCAACAATCGATAAATCGCAATTTCTTCAAGCGATATCGGTAATCGATAAATTATCGCCGATAAATTTTTCCGATAAATGTTACGGTAAATTTTCAATGTGTTTGACGAAGTTTTTTTTTGTAAGTCACACTGCAAAAATGTTTTTGTAGATTTTTCCGAAAAACAGAGTAGGTTACGGACTCTGCCGTGGCATTCAACAAAACAAAGAGATTTTTTTTAATTGCAACAAGACTTATTGGGCACCGTGGCTTTTTTCCATAGCGCCAATTTACCAACTCTGAAGTTTGAACACTGTAGGCAAAAAGAATCGTTTATCGCAATAATTTATGGGCGATAACAAAATAACTTCCAAAAGCGATATCGGCAATCGATAAATCAAAACTGTTTTGAGCGATAACGATAATTGGTAATAAAATATCGCCGATAAATCATTGCGATAAATGCCCTTCTCTGGCTATAAGCGCATAATCGGCGTGGTCGACATACAATCGTCACTGAGGTCATAAACTGTAGTTAGTGTAGGCCTAGTTACCAGCAATTCTTATTGTTTTTAGAAGTATACAATGCATGGGGTGCCGGAGGCATCGCGTTTCTCACCATACCTCCAGTCATGACTGTTGCATTACTTGCTATCTACGCAGAAGAACTCTACTACATATTTTTAAAAGGAGATTCAAAAGATTTAATTAACTCACTGAGTTGGTTATTAGGAACGCATCCGGTAAGTTTGCATTAGTGCAAATACAATAGATTATTTTGATATCAACTTACACCTAAGTAGACAATAATTTAAACTCTTGTAGCTTCCTAAATAACTCTCAATGGTTTTAGAAACATGCAATTAGATTTTTTTTAGAGATATCTTTCAGCGGTCTACGAAACATTGTAACGCGATCAAATGACTTAAGTATCGACAACCTACACAAACATGTGACTGAACAGCCCACGACGGAAGAATTTAAGAAAATCGTTATTCTTCTTACAAATGTTCTTTGCCAAAACTTTGCAGCACAATGATTAAAAGCAAAATCACGCTACACACATAGTAGCCTAATGATACTACCAGTTCTCTTACGTTCAAGCATGGTGTTTTCCGCAATCCATAAAAGCCCCCCATGACACTTCATTTAAAAATCATTGTTTTTTCGATGAACTGCAAACGTAATAATTACTTTGCCAGGTTTGTTAGAAAATAGCCCCATAAAACACTGATGAAGATTTTTAAGGTGCGCTGCACCATGCACCACTACACATATAGGCTTCTACAGTATTCCGGATCTAATTAATTTCGTTGTTTCATTTGGGCTCAATTTCATACGACCACCGAACGAAAAACGGTTTACAGTTCTGAACGATTTTTCAGGCAATTATGGTCATTGGAACAGTCGCAATATTTGTGCCTCGAGGAGTGGTATATCTCATGTTTATATACGGAATCTTTTTCGCTTTTGCTATGTACAAATACTATTATTTAATCATTACTTTTGCGGGCGGAACAGCGTCGTTTGTCGAAAAAAGCAGCTACCAACTGGTGCGAACGAATCAGTTGCCGTGCTGTTGTCTGGTTTGTCTTCCCAAAATCTACAATTCCATGTGAGTACAAGTAAAGAATAACTGTTTCACAGTTTTAATAAGTATTCAGTAAGTCCACGCATACAGTTTCAATAAGTCCTACTTTTCAGGTTTTATTTAAAAAGTTGCTTGATTTAACTTCTTACGTTTTGTCATTTTCTTCACAACGAAAAACCTGCAAACACATCAGCAATTAGGTTGCTAAAAGAGTTTTGTGATGCTTTGACTTTACAAAAGTTTACAGCATTAAGTAGGTCAGGGGTGGCGAATCTATGGGACGCGTGCCAGATGTGGCACGCTGCAGGTTTTTTCTGGCACGCCACTTGATACTTTAAACCTTTTCACACCATCGCCCCTTTTCGGAAAGTGTGGGTCCAAATTGCCCCCAAAGCCTTACGTTTCATAGAACTGCTATTTTTCCCACTGAAAACAGGTGAAGATCAAAAAAAGACCTTCACGTCCGCTGAACCACTTTCTCCACAGTTCATTTAATGTAATGGCACGACATTAGCTTGCTAAAGTTTATTTTTTAATGTATTGGCACGTTCGCCAAAAAATGTTGGCCCCACCTGAAGTAAGCTATTTGTTCAAAACTTAAGATATGCTCGACAATCGTTTTCTAATTTTTAGGAGAATCACTCAAACTGCCAAATGGCTAATTCAACAGAATATCATTTTAACGCCATTCTATGGCGCTTTAGGCGTGCTGCTAAAATCTGATGGAAAGTTGTACAGTAGTGACGTAAGTAAGCAATTCTGGGCAGTGAAGTTGCCACTACATCCTTTTTATGACTATAATTCAGGTTTTGTCACGCAGGGAGTGAGTGCTTCGGTTATCCTGACAGCTTTGAATGCGATTGCAACATTGATGTGCATGTACGGTTTTAAACTGATCTCTGAGTTGGCTAAAAAAATAGAAGGTAAGTCAATTACAACTAGCTGTCTGGCGTGCGAGTTCCAAAAATAGTTCTATCAGCAGTGTTAGCAAGTGGAAGCGTATTTAGGTAGGCATTGCGCCATGCCACCCCCCTTTAATTTCGCTTTTTAGTTACAAAAAATTAAATGTTGCAAAGTGACTGAAGTATACCAGACTCTTTTGATGGCTTTTGCAAATCATGGCTCCTCTTTGAAAATTCTCGCAACGCCACTGCTTGCAAGTAGCATTTAGTTCTCTCTCAAGCTTTGTGGTCACACTTAGGGATGAACTGCAATGTAAGGTCGCGGGTTTCTCAAACACGAGTCTACCCCACACATGAATAAAAAACGCAAAAACTGGTGCTAAACTGATTGCTACAGCGTGTATTTTAGAGCAGAGGTGGGGAACCTACGGCCCGCAGGCCACATGCGGCCCGCTTAAGTTTTGAATGTGGCCCGCGTCGGAACAATGCTAAGAGTACAACAAACTGGTAGAATAGAAAACATTACGATTTCTTAAAAACTTTTTCACAATCAACTACGTGCTGTGTTTGTGGCATAAAAAACGCGCAAAAGTCTCTGATATCGCGGTAAAAAAACAGCATGAATACTTAATGAATTTGCGACGTAATGTTGTGTATTTTTAAGACAAAATGTACAAATTAAAAGGTCCGCTTAAAATATCATACAATCAATGCTGCCCACTGCGCTTTGCCGGTTCGCCACCCCTGTTTTAAGAGTCCATATGGCCTATTGTAATGTTTCCAATGAAAGACCAGCTGACAGAAGAAAAGATTCATTTCAAAATCCAACACATTATAGCAATCTTATCTTTTTTGCAAATGCTTATTTTGCTGAAAAAGGATATAAAAGAAACTAACCAATGAACCAAGTGAATACTTATAGCTTGGTAGCATCTGCGGTTATGGTCCGATAGTGTAGCTACTGTTTGCTCAGCATCAAAAAAGTATCCAACAGCTGGCAGAAATCGCATCCTAACAGCTCACTTATGAATCCTTAACTAAGTCGGTAACAAAAACTAAACCATAGTTTGACAAAAAAGTTAACATCCCTCAGAAGTGTTTTCTCACCCAAATTGCAAACCGCTGCTCTATACAAAGGCAGGAATTATTTATATGCAGCACTTTCTACATCGAGATGCTTTGTTTTCCTTCAGGGCCAAATCAGATATGTTTTGGCCCTATCTGCATCATCATTTTATGTCCTAGACTTCCAAATACACATTTTCTCAAATAGGATGAAGGGTTAAGCATACTTAGTTACTTATCTAGACCAGCTTATCCTTGGGGGGTTGTGTGCATCAGTATAAATAATATTATTTTTCTAAGGCATGGAAGAAGTGCACGCAATATCTGGAAAAACAAAATGTATGCAACTTACCATGTTTGTGGTTGGATTGGAAGGATTGATATTTAGCTTGTTGAATCAATATGATGTATTTAAGTGCGAATCTCCATTGAATTTCAGCAGCAGAAGCCAAGGTTTGCAATCTTTATCTGAAATCAAAATAAATTGCTATATACTAATCATTATCAAAACAGGGAGCACAATGTGTTTCGTTTATGAATTTCAACGGAACGTCATTTAGACTACATTATCGTGTTTCAACTTACTAGCCCAACCTTGCCAAAACTTTTTTTGGAGGAGCTACTTGTTAAATAGTAAAATAAAGTATTTCGTTTAAACTGGCAAACATAGGCTATAGAAGTATTGCGGTTTTGTTCATTTAAGACTAGGCTACACGCTGCGCCGATGGGCCAAAGTTATCAAGCTGTTATAGTAATTTTCAATTATTTGATTTGCTGTACGAAGGAAGGAAAAAGGTTTAGTCTCACAAATTATCAAACAAGCAATTAAAATGATCGTTATCGTTTTGTATGTTTAAAGCTTGTGAGCTTATAATTAATTAGTTATACGCTATCAGCAATTTTGTAAACATTCGTTTTACTTTATTTTAGTATTACAATACAGACATTTGTTTTATTTTAGTTCTGTACAATTACGCTGTGGTTCTGCAAGCATTCTTTCTAGGATTGATGGCTAGAGTTTACTATAGGTAAGCTTTCTTTAACTAAGTGCATATTAGGGTAGAGTGGGGTAAAAGGCCCACATTAAGGAAAATGTGTTATAACTTATAGCAACGGTACAGGAAAAACCAACTTCCTCGCTGTATGTGTGCACGAAGTGATACTCTATCAAAGAAATGTAATTAGGAATTCGGAACAATTACAAGTCAGCCAAAAATCGAGGTTTTTTTTTCTTTTAAAAAGGGCGTTTTACCCCGTACCTGGGGCAAAACGCCTATGGGAGGGCGTTTTGCCCCACTGTTTACGCTTCTTTTTATGAGCCTCTCACACGCGGTGAAAGGAGTGCAGTATTGACAGTTTGTTTACAAATGAACTTTATTTTTGCTTTTTAACAATAAAAAGAACAGTTTTAAACGAAAGATACCCAACAAATAGCATTGACAACATGAAAGAAATCATTCCTGTAAATTAGGAGAGGTCTTCATTTGTCGACTCGCAGTTTCGACAAGTGTACACAAAGTGACAAAGATTTCCGAGTGTACACACCAGGAGGGCCCACAAAGTAAGTTTAAAACAGGACACTGGATCTATTTTTCTCTTGGCCTGCTGTTACAAAAAAAGGCCCTCCACAAAATAAGCATGGCTATTCCTCATCCTATGAAGTGTCAAGGTCCAATTTATGTTTTGAAAGTTTACACTTTTTGTGGTGTTAATGGTCAAACAAAGATAGGCAGTTTGAACTGAGAGTGTTAAAGGGGGCCAGCTCCCTCCACTCCTTCCAGTTGCTCTCCTCTCCATTTCAGCGACTTTGCCACTGGTTTAACATTGCAGTCCTAGTGTTTACTATAGTCTTGCTAATGCTCTCCTCTTCGAAAAAGATTCTCCAGGCCCCCCTGTTTAGCATAGCAGGCGCCAAGCCAACATCTTGAGGAAATTTTACGTTTCAATAAAACCATTTTTATTTTTAGGACAAAATATATCGGGTGGGGTAAAATGTCTACAGCAGGCGTTTTGCCTCCTATGCATGGCAGGTTTTTTACCCCAAGGGCAGCCATTTTTAATTAACCTGGATTTATCAGGTGCTTCAGGCAATTTATCAAAAATAACCAGCAAAACCTAAAGGAATCACAATAATCCCCAGCGCAAAGTTGTTACAATTCGTCTAAATACCTTAAAAGCGACACCATAACTGGTCAGTTAACCCACTATGCTTATAACAAATCAGCAGAAAATTAATAATTTATCATAAAATTTTACTAGTTTTTTTTTCTTTCTGTCCAAATACACCTACAAGCAGCGCAGGTAGACATGTTGACAGGAGGGTAGTATGACGTTATAATATCCAGTATATTTGCTCATAAGGACCATAGGCGTTTTACCCCGAGTAGGCTTTTTACCCCACTCTACCCTACCATAAGACATGAAAAGCTCTGGTATAGATCTAAATTGCATTGTGAACCTGATATTTCACTCCAACGTACTCAAAGTCACACCAGTCACCGAAATTTGATATCTAATGATTGAGAATATAGTAGAGCACAATTTCAGGCTCAATTGCTTATGTAGGTTATCAAATTTAATATGTAATGCTTTCGCTGTAGACCATGCAACAATTTTATACCAATACTTCAAGTTACTAGACAAAACAATCCAACATTGTTTTTGCTCGTAAACCATACAGTTTTTAAATGATAATTAATTAATACTCTTTTGTTCTGTGTTTCTTTCATAGACCTTTAAAAACGTGATAGGCAAAAATATTAAATTTGTCACACATAGTTTCGTTTTTAGTCCTAGTTACTCTATCTTTTTTTCAGGAGGAGCAAAGACATTCAGAGACAAGCCATACTACATGATGACATGATCTTAGACAACGACGGAGAAATGGTTTTCACCGCGGTTGATGCTTACCAACGACGTAGCTATGACGCAACCGTGAAAACTGATGTAAAACCAAAAGCAGTTGACAGAAATGAACAACATCGCGATGACGCTAGCTCTACGTCGGCCTAGTTGCCTTTACACAAAATGAGTTACGCAGGTTGAACAGAAATCACAAGAATTTATTGTTTTTATATGCATCTTCTTTTCTTAAACGGATGATGTTATAGCATGTCTATTTTACAAAAATGCGGAAAGATATCGAAGGTGCAAATGTAGTTACAAATACAAAACGCATAAAGTATTTATCATTCAATACGTCTGGCTGTTCTTTTTTTTTTTTTTTTTTTTGTAACAAAATGGTAGGCTACTTTAAAAAGATGATCAGTGCTAACTAAATACACCCTGAAAGCAGAGTGTTGAAGGGCTTAAGCTTCAAGTCAATTTGTAGGCACGTTCGTTCCAAATAACTGATGAAAATGAACCATTTTTAATTGGAAGCACATTACTTCACGCTTTTAAAAGTTTGTGAAATGCACTGCAATGAAATTTCTCAGTGCGTAACATCGTCACCGAAACGTTTCGATTTTTTTGGCGATTCGAGTTAAAAAGGAATGAATTTTAGAAACGCGTGCAGGGGCCAAAATTCAAGGATTACGATAACGGGAAATACTGTGTTGCCAATCACGCCTATTGAAACAAATTGTGTAGTAAACAGAATGCTAAATAACTATCCCTTGGGATTAGGAATTCCTGCTTTTCCAATGAAGAAAAAATTCAGGCTCAATCATATTTCTTAGATCTTTGGAACAATAAACTTTTGCAAGACTCGCATCACACAATCATACTGTAGTTTCGCCAGCTTAAGTTTATATTACATACTGTTTCAACAAATGCCATAAAACGATTTTGTAAACAATCGTAAAATGATATGCGGAAATACTCATCAATTTCTGATTGGTTGAAGTCCATGTATGCAATAGGATAAGTTTACTCACGTGCAAGCGTTACTCATCGAAAAACTTTTTAATTTGTTTCAAATAAATAATTGATCGACTTCTCTTCTTCGCACACAACATCAATCTGGTTAATTGCTTCATGGTAACATCAATACATTCCGAAACAACGATAAAAAGGAAGTGCGGTTGACACAGTGCAAATTATTATTGGAAAAACAACTCATCTCACATCACTTATTACGTGGACGAGTTTCAATGAATGATATCGTTGCACATACAAAGTCGTACAACGGAACAATTTTATATCTACTACGAGAGTAAAAATAAGAGAAGCAACTCTGACTCTTAAGATGTTTCTTTAGTTCGTACTTCGCACCCTTTTTTTTGGAACTGTGACTTGAGTCACATGCATGCGTTTACTATCAGTCTACTTGAGTCGAGTTCGAATCCAAAAAGCTACAAATACTACGCAAAGATTGCAAGGATCTTCTCGACTCCGACATCACTAAACTCAAATCCGACAGCAAACGTAGAGACGAACGGGGCACATTTACGATAATACGTAGCAGTGTAAGCGTTAGGTACACAATCCACGCTCAAGGGGAAGCATTTTATACGATGGGTAAGGGCATGGTGTGACTTTACAAGGCTACAACTCTAAAATGAAGAACTTGATTAAAGCGAATTTTCAAAGACAAATTACACCCGCAAGGTGCATTCTGGAATAAAAACTTAAGAGCTCATCACACAAACCTGATGGAATGAGAATAAATATACCGATTTCATATATATTTTTTAAATTTTGCTATGCCTCTGCTAATACATACTCAAAAACTTAATGTAGTACATACTCAAAAAACTTAATGTATGTAGATCGACTTAATGTAGACCACACTCAAAAACCCCATAGGCCTATTAGTCACGATGTAGGTCTGCTGATTATAAAACAGGTGATGCTCTATATGTTTAAAAAGTTAATCGCAAGTGGTAAGAAACATTGCTCAAGTTTTTTTATGCTTCGATTCAAAAAAAGAAACTGTAGCGTCGCAAGCATAAATTTAACCCAAAGCAAGTGCTGTGATTTGTAATAACTGCATTATTCAGTACATACCTCAAACTATAACTTAAGAATGTTGGAGATGTTGAAAAGATACTAATGATCCTGGGTTGACGTGAATAATGCATGCAGTAGAAAACTACAATACAAAATGTCACATCTTTCTCACATCGATAAAATCGTTGCTTTAAAATTCAATTACATGGTTTTCTGATGAATTTTAAAATTTTTGAAATTTCCAGATGTGCTTGAAAATTTGTTGTGCGCGTGAGCACAGCTCTTAATTAAAACATCACACTGTGATCAATTACCGTTCTCATGAATTAATCAAAACATTTCACAAGTGCACTGAGAAACGAAGTTGGAAAAACTAAAATGCCACTCTAGTCTAAACCATACCTTTTTCGCATAGCTAGCCGACGTCTGCAAATGTTTACTTCTTTTTAATTTACTAATCCATTTCAACATGTGACGCAAAAAAATAGATTGCTAAGATGCACATCGACGAAAGACAAGCTTAAAGCGCTGGCTTTGAAGCTTACGAAAAGATGCGATGTGAGAAGTTTCAGTTACTCAGACTTATGATGATTAGATTACTGACAATACAAGCAAAAAGTAACGTAAGCGGAAGATATTCGAATATCTAGCATAAGTTATATGAAAATCACAGTTGGAAGTCAAACAAGGCTTTTCCAGTTAGATCTAGGCTTTTCTCTTTTACTTGTTCACATCAGATCATATCAAAAATCAACTCCTCATTAAACTTATGGTATTACGCCGAAGCGTGTAACGACTAACGAGTGGCGGGGCATATCTCCGCGGTTTAGCGCTGGGCATCACAGCTCCGAAGAAACGTCGCAGCGATGGCGAGCCATTGGCAACACTATGTCGGATTCCATCGGCCTGGTAGCGATGTGCTGGACAACTGAGATTTGTTTTTTATTTTACACAAAGGGCTGTAGATTAACTTTTAACTCAGCTTTAAACGAAAGTGATGGAGAACTTAATGCAAAGGATGACAACCTTATAAGAGTTTTTTTCCAAGCTACTTAACGAAGTGTGTGAGACGTTTTGCAAAATAATCGAATTATTATGCTGATACCAATAAACCAGTACAAAACAACAAATTAGGAAGTTGCCTAACTACTATTTATAGTGTTAACTAAATTGAAATAGAAACCAAAAGATAAGAATGCGGGTGATTCAGTATCAGAATTTGCAACGGTTATTTTTTATCCTGGTTCTTTCTACTACTTCTTTTCCGGTTGCATTAACAACTACAGTTCGTGCTTGCCCAGAATCAACCGGTGTGTGTCTTTGCAATTCGCTACAAAAGTAAGTAAAAGATTTTACATGCATACCATCACAAATTTTGCTGAACACATACAACTGGATATACTTTCTTCCTTACTTTCATGGCGTCGGTTTGGTAACAAGACTTGTTCACGGAGGTCAAGTGGTATAGCGTACATATGATATCCTAAGAAAGTCTAAAGACATTCCTTAAAATTAAGAAATTTCCCATATTCTCCTTAAATACATTGTGACGCTTTATTATCTGCAGGTCTATTTTCAAATTAGAACCTAAAAAGTAGGTTCCAATCAACATTTTGAAGCAGATGTACTAACAACTTAACAAGCTAAAGCATCTTCTATCTATAACAACCAAACGCTTTGAGGTAAAAAATTTGAAGATGGCATACAAACAGCCAGAAATGGATACTCTGTGTAGACAGTCCTATTCGGTCTATGCAAATTAGAAGATTGTATAGAATCAATTTCAATTTACATCGCGTTGTTTTTTCCTCTATTCAATAGGTCTGTAGTTTGTTCAAGATTAAGCGGAATAGCTCAAAGAATTCCTGTTGGTATACCAGAAAACACCTTGAAGCTTACGTTACAATACACAAACTTAAGGGTAAGCTACGAATACTCTGAAAATTTGGCTTCACAAAATTGCGTTTACTTACGCTCTTAGCAGTAAACTCTTGTTTAAAGATGTTGCATAATTATTATAGATCCAATCTTTTAGAACTATGCAGTTGTGATTCAATTCCAGGGACACATGGTTAAAAAAGTTGGCTAGATTATTTTTAGGGTGGTGGTATCATTACGAATTAGATTCAGAACTATATACGAGTACATCTTAACAAGGCGAATTAAAGCATCACTTTGGCACCACATGCTCACAGCGTAAATAGAATCTCAATATTTCATCCATTGAAATTTTGTACGAGCAAGAATAGTTTTCGAAGTGCCTCAAGGAAAACTTATTTTCAGAGAATCGATGTTCATGCCTTTCGAAGCAACTTACTGCTGCAAGAGATCAATATTAATAAAAATTTGCTGGAAGAAATTTCGACATTTGCATTCCACAAACTCGTTTATCTAAGAAATTTGTCGTTGGCGGAAAACAGTTTACGGTAACTCACTATTCGTGCTCATTACACAGCACTTACAGTTAATATTAACGCATGCACTTGTCAAATTGCTTTTAAATGAAATACAGTCCTGCAAGTTGCAACGGTCCTACCAATTATTATTAACGTTTTTGTTGTATTTTGACGTAACCTATACCGGTCTACTATACTGGCACAGCGCTGTGGCACTGTCTAGCTACTCCGGTTCTGCTATATTCTATATAAAATAATGCTACTGAACCACAACTGACTTCAGCTGCAGTGATTGATGATTGCAATCTGCTACACAGTTACAAAATTTTCAGGTCTTGCATACTTCTCTTTCAATCCGATAAATCTCCAGTTAAAGCATTAAAGTTGAGTAGCTATAGAGATTAGCCCATTGTGTGGCCTAAATTGAAAGTTTCAAAGACACTATCTTAAATTTAGATTTTTGAACGAAAAAATTTTTACAAATTTACACAATCTTCAACATCTCAATCTTTCTCACAATTGCTTGATTGCGCTGGCTCCCCAAAACTTTGCTGATCTCCGGAACTTACAAAGCCTCGACTTGAGGAACAACCCAACTATTTGTGTATCGCCTGACGCGTTCGCAGGACTAAATCGATTGAAAGAACTGCAAGTATGTAGCTTTTTGATAAAAGCCCTCACTGCTGCTTCGAAAAACAATTCACCTTTTTACCTGAACCGTGAAAGCTTCATATTCACACTGAACCTTATCCATTACTAGCAGTTTCAATTACGAATATGAATGTCAAGTTACTTGTTTTTAAAAGTGGAAACTGTCAAAAAACATGGCCCTAGCAGTATCTATAGGCATGTTATTACATCACCTAACCAGCTATCGAAACAAGCATTGGTTATTGCTGGAATAAAAAAAAACACGTAGTATTGGCTATTAAAAAGTTTGTATTGTCGCAGGTATCTTATTTGCCAGCCCAAATCAACTCCAAGCTTCTTTCGCCGCTAACTCAAATTGTTCGCTTTTCGGTTTCATCAGTCACTGGTTTGACAAATTTTCAAGAAGATTTCTTAAAAACAAATTTAAAGTAAGGTTATGACAGAAATGATAATGTGGTTTTGTACCGAGCACTCTTTGCACCTGGCCCAATTCCAATTAACCAAAAAATTGCAATTTATTCTTCGGAGTAAATTTACGTCGTTAACTCTTTGAATTCGCTATATAGTCGTGCAAAAAATCCTAAACGGTATTCTGTTCAGATATGAATTGGACGGCTAGCAAGTTAGCAACTAGAGAATCCGAAACAGGTCCAAAAGCACAGCTGCTTTGTATCTTTTTGATATCACCTAACTGAAATTGGAGTCTAAACATTTGGTGAGCGCACAATTTACGAAGCATGAAGATATTAAGGGGTCATAAGCGTGGAAGTCTGCAGAGGACAAGAGGCCCAAACCCCTAGAAGCTGCCATCCAGCGACTTACAGTACAGTGTATTTTATGAGTAAAAAGGGGCAAAATGTATCTCAAACCAAATGTAAGTCCAACTGCTTTTTTTTCTTTAGCTTGCGGGATCTAAAAATAGAATATTTGATGTCACTTGAAAACAAAGGCCTCTCAGATAATTTTTTGGTAAGACAAAAGCAATTGGAAACGTTGACAATCAGTGCTTGCAATTTAACAAGTGTGCCTTCGTCAATGCTGTACAAAGTAAAATCCAGCTTACTGTATTTGGATCTTTCAAAAAATCCTTTTACTTGCATAAAGAAGGATGATCTGTCGGTAAGTGCAAAAATTGTCAGTTTGCCTAGAATGCTTTTGGTTTTTATCAACTAACGTTAACTTTTCCAGAAAAATCCATTCAGACAAACCCAGTCAACGAAATAAGATGGGACCTAACTGGGTGACAAGTGAACGGTTTTATGGGGCCCACATGCACATGCTATGTGAGACTATATGGCGGTGGGACATCGTTCTAAAATGGAAAAAATAATTGATTTTGCCGAGATGGAACACTGTAGAGCTAGATACTAGACAAAGTAGACAACCGCTTTTACACGAGTTATAAATTATTCCTCCTTAAAACAATGAAGTAGGTTACACAGTACATTTCACGAGCAGTTTAACTGTCGTGGGCTCGCTTTGGCACAATTTATAGCTCCACGGAATGCTAAGAATATCTACCCCAGCTAAACGGAGTTGGGGCAAAAACAAGTGTCCTTTAAGATAGATATTTTTCCAATAATACCGTACTTAAAAAGCTGTAGTTCAACTTCAACTAGATGCACGTATGCACGACAATTGATGAATTAAGTTTCTTATTGGTATTCAGCATTTTATAACGTGTAGACACCACACATAGGTCTAGGCCTACAACGTAATGATGACTGAAGTGAACGAGCAAATTTAAGCGAACGAACGTGGGTGACAATAGCCTCATATTAACCAATCTCTGTGCACATTATGCTATATTTTCAGTGCAATAAATCTAAAATCGAACTCAAATGAAGCAGTTAAAATGTTTTGCATACCAAGTGACTGCACTGTACCGACAATCCCCGGATTAACGTAGCTAAGTGCAATATTTTTGTCATGTTGATCTACAAACAAACGGTTCTTCGTAACAAATTTATTGTTCTAACAGTTTCTGTTTCGTCTTCGCACGCTGATCCTCAAACAAACTGGAATACACACTATTGAAAGCAATGCTCTATCTCTAATCCATCTCCACGAACTAGATTTGTCAGGAAATCGTTTATCTGGTCTAAACGTGAGTTCTCAAAACGTTTCACATCAATGACCCTTGATAGCAGATTAATCATGAAAAACACGGCATTATATGCGATGGTTGTCACAAACCCAAGTTTAAAATTCAACCACAAAAAAGCAACAGCAAAGCTATCGAAATCATCAGCAAACATAACCAACTCATTAAAATTCAACAGCGCAATCAGGGAGGCAAGTTGAGCCTTTTCTTGTTGAGTAAGGAGCCACCCAAAACTATGCGCATGTCATATGCGATTAGCTCAGCCAAGAACCGAACCCGTCACGCAAGATTTGTAACTCCAGCGTGCACAGCTGCTATAAAGGCCTGTTGGCGAAGCACAAACTGTCTAATGAACAAACAGCCAATTGCTATTCTAAATTAACTTCATTGCGATCATTGCCTAATCTCTTAAAAACGCAGTATTGAGTACAAGATTTTCAAATTAACGCAAAAATTGACACAACATAAAACCGCGTTAATTCCAAGTTTTATTTAGAAACTGGCGTTTGGAGAGACTATTCCTTCATCTTTAAGAAACCTGAATTTAGGGAATAACCCTATCTCATGCGATTGCGATTTGAATTGGATTGCTCAAAAGCACTTCCTGCAATGGTCAGATACGGCAACTGTTTGCGTGGAGCCTCCAGCCATGCAAGGTCTTGATATTCGTTATGCTGTCAAAAAAGATGGTTCTCAAACTTTTCCTTGTGAGGTAAGAAACGTTTGCTTGGTGCCATTTACAAGCAAACATTGCTTTTGTAATTAATACGTGACGCTGTTATTTATGGCCGGTGAAAATGGTATGTTATAGTATTCACTAAGTCTGTAGCGCTTTGCAATTTTGTGATAACAAGTGATGCATCAAGGCAACATCCAATCTTTTCGTTGCATAAGTGAACATCCAAGCAACACCAATTTTACTCAACAGATAAATATCAGATCAGGTGTTGGGTGCTGGTATCTTGTGTTTAGTGAGACAAAACGACCTTTAATACTCTTAGCATTCGTAGGTATCCTGTATGGTTTTAGCCACAAAATACGGCAAGAAGTTCGTTTATGATGGATTTTTTGTCCTGTTACTTTGGAAAGCTTGTAATAGTCCGATATGTCGCGCTGCACTACGTACAGGCAATACCGATATTAATAATTAATCATCACTTTCCAATCATTACTAACGATAGTGTAAAATGTGTCTCCTTTTTGGTTAAGCTATATACCAACCGCAGAATAAAGAAAACAAATATTGTTTTTGTCAATAATGTGTATGCTAATGAGCTGAGACGTGATTTATGAATTTAAGGTCCCACGTATAAATTTTTTCGGAGTTCAACATTCTGACACATCAAAGAAAATCGTATATTCTATCGTGAACAATTCACGGGTATCCTTTTCCATTCGATGCACTGCATCTGGATTCCCAAAACCGGATATACATTGGGTTTTACGCAAAAATGTCACCTCAAAAGGCATCACACCAAGACAAGAAAGCAAAGTGATGAACCCCCATTTTTGTGATAAGAAAGCATTAAACCATCGCACGGTAGGTTACGTCAGCGTATCTTTTCAAAATAAGTTTCGATTTTAAGTTATAAAAATGTATTTTAGCCTGACATTGAGCAAGTTTTTCGCTATCGCTATAGCTACACTGAAGCTGCATTATTTGGAAATTATGAGCAAATTACTTAGTTGATCCAAGTCCATCCGTAATGATCCGAATCACTGAATTTTGTGATTTCACAATTGATTGATGATTTAAATAGACTATTCGATTAGCTTTTTTTCAAACTCGATTGAATTTTTACTCTCACTAGATCAGAGCTTCTCCAAACGCAACGTGTACCAACCACTTCATAATTTTTTCCATTGTAACATTATAAAGATTTTTTTTATCCAGCTCATGAGCTACCACACCTCTACTAAGTAAATAAATGTTTGTGTTGGTAGGATTTCTGGAAGGTTCACAAGAACGGGCTTCTTGTCCTGAACTCAATTCCAATCGCAGAAGTGATGGGAATATATACGTGTGTGGCAGAAAACAGTGAGGGAATGGCGCAAAAGAGTGTTTTAATAAAAACAGGAAAAAATACGTCAGCAACAGAGAAAGGATCGATCACACGAAAAACAAAACTGGTTATATCAAACACAAGTTCTTTACTTGTACATCCAAATCGTAATTCATCGGCTAGCAAATTGAAAAGTATTTCAAAGACTATGAAATACAGTGTTATGACATATCTGACCACATCAAAAAAGATGCGACCGAAAATAGTTGCAAACAAAAATTCTACGGTTAACCAGAAAACAAATAGCACTGAAGATTCGCATAATGCTGACGAAACACACGAACCACGTATCTCACGTTCAGACAGTAATGATTATTACCAACTTTCATGGTACAGCGACAATCAAAATAAGCTGACCAAATCTTATGGGAATGTACGAATACCGACCCCTAAATCATCAAGGCATGATCCTAGTGGGGCAGCGAAAACTTTCCATCCAATCAAGATTCATTTTTTAGTAATAACTGTATTACTTTATTTTGTTTTTATTTTGTTATGAGAGAGGTTCATTAAGACAAATTTCTTGTTACCACGAAAAATTTGCATGGGTTTTTAAAGCAGTCGGCGGTGTAGATCGGGTGAAGTTAGAAAACGTAACACAGTTAATTTTTTTCAAAAAATACGCAAGTTGTTCTTCCCAAATCTCAAACACATCAATACTACAGTAAAACCAATTAATTAAAAAAAATGGTTCTCACAGCAAAACTTACTGCAGGAGGCTTGGTCTTATTTTTTTTCTCAAGCCACATAATGCAGCTTAAGTTTTTATGTTAGTGAAGTATATGCGCCATGAAAGATGACCTAGTTGGGCAACGAACCCGCGAAACCAGTTTCGCAGCCCAATGCACCAACCACTCGGCCAACTCCATGTGCTGGAGGCTTAGTATTTTGTGTGTGTGTGCAATGCGCCATCTTGCATCGTTCGCAGATCGTAATAACCAAACACTAGTAGTGCCACTGTACAACAACTTTAGATATGGTGACTTCGACTTTAACCAATCGTTGAAGACAATATTTACTCCAAACCAACGAAGCTCGATTATTTTACACATGCTGCTAAACAAAAGTATTCCACTTTTATCGCAATTGACAATTTTAGGCAATCTTAGGTTTAGGGATACTTCATAAACGCCCAACTTTCAGCCCCAGGCCTGCTTGTGCAATACCTATGATAACCCTAAAACCATTAAGTCTGATAACCTGGGTGCAGCGACCCGTACCTTTTCTAATCTTGGCTGTAATGTTTTTTTATTTTAATTCATGAGTGTTTCAACGTACTGTATATCGCTTTGTCGCTGTTACCTACATTTTTGACCACAGTTTTTGTTTCTTGTTTGAGTTATTTTGGTGCTTGAACGAGAATGAACTACTACATGGCTGCATTACTTAATAGTTTGTAACATTACGTACTAACTGTTTCCAAACTCTTCTCGACTCATAAAAACAAAAATCCAAGTTTCGTATTGGGAAAATAAAATCAAAAAATGTTTTAGTCAGCTCAGATACCAAAATGTATGATTGATTCATCAGAATAGACATCATCGGTTACATTGTGTCTGCGCAAATCGATGATGTCCAGTCTGAGCGTATGTTACACACCGTGATATTAGCAATCAACAGACGTCAAAAGGTAACATGGTTGTATTTATTTTATTCCTCTGGTAAGCAAACCGTTAACCACAGTAGCAAGCTAGTGGTGCGATATAACGATTTAACAGGTGTTGGCCTACTGAATTGTCGGATTTTCGCGGTGCCTTTTGCGGTTGGTGACAATGCAAAATCAGACAAACCGCTCTTAAAAGTCTACTATAATACACCACCAAGAGATTGTTTTTCTTATGGATGGTAAGATATCCTTGAAGAGCGCATTCAGCAAAATAGTCTGCTGGAGGGTATTTAAATGGCGATCTTATTTTGTTCTCAGTGTAATACATGAGTAATCAAAGTAACATTGTTATTGTCGTGCTCACTGATGAAAAGCAATAATTGCACCTTTCGAAGAAATGTGAAGTTTGTTTTGACGAAGAGGCTAAATATAGAAGTATTATTAAACCTTTGATCAAAACAACCTGATTCTAAGAGATAGACTAAGTAGGTCAGTAGGACAAGTTCATATGATTTTTACACGAGTATTAGGAAAGGAATGTTACAAAACAACACTGCGATAAAGTTAGTGTATACGTTCAAGATTGTTTAAAAATATAACCGATTATTATTTACTTATGAGTATGATACGGTGGTAAAATTCAGATAAACAATTTCCAAAGGC
The DNA here is from genome assembly GCA_964006365.1 of Trididemnum miniatum. NCBI lineage: Eukaryota > Metazoa > Chordata > Ascidiacea > Aplousobranchia > Didemnidae > Trididemnum > Trididemnum miniatum. Next base: position 14,830,957 of record OZ023245.1, read on the forward strand.
CTGTCCAAAAGTTCTCACACAAGAACATGCATGATCTGTATTTCATACACTGATGATTGCTGAATGTTGAGTTCAAAAATCGATTTCAGGATACACTGCATAGGGATAAAACAAAAAGTCTGAGAGAAAGTGAACGAAAAAAGCATTATTTTATCCACGCAAACAGAATCAAATTGCAATTTATTGCAGCTTGCAAACTCTACAATATTCGTTAAGAAGCATCAATAAAACCTAATTTAGCCAATTATGCTCACGCACTAAACGCGTAATTTCGGATCATACTTTTTACCCAAAATCTGTAACAAGAAAACCTGAAGCGATAGGAGCCTAGGGCTCTGTAACTTCTCACATTAAACCTAAAAATTCATTTGAAACGTAAAACATAACACAGAAAAACAAAGGCCTACTGGTAGAATTAAAACAGGCAAGTGTACAAATATCTCCTCCCTTTTTTGGACCTGCTCTAAAACAAATAACGGATAAGAAGAGTAGTGGCAGCTGACAACGGCAAAAATAATTATCCTGTAAGATGTTGAAAGAAACACTGATTAATTTTATTTTAGTAAGTGATATTATCTTTTTAGTCACACTACAGCGCATGTTGTGACTGGCACTAATGACTCCAAATATGTGGCTTGTTTTTAACGACAACATAAATGTGTGACAAAACAAATAAAGGTTTTTAAAAACGGAGTCCATTTATCAAAACATTTTTACGACTAAGCACCTTTAAATTTGAAAGAAATTGCGACCAGTTTCCAAACAAACTGTTTATAAGCAACGCCTATTGCAGGATTTATTGAAGTGAAAAAATATCTTAAGAATGCTGCAAACCGTTCGATAAGAAAAAAGGCACATTAATACAAATCCTTAATTGGAAATCAGAAATCATTCTTGATATAGTCACTTGTAGCATATGCTGGTATCTCTCAGAGGAAACAACAACACAAAGTTTCAAAAAAACAAATAATTTCCAGCTCCTCACTGCACTATGTACGGAAACAAAAAAAGTTTACGTACGTCAAAAAAATTTTTTAAATAGACAAACAATCAAACATCCTACATACATCTAGCCGATTTACGTTAAATTACGCTATATTTAGAATAAAAAAGCTTTAAATGGATATTAAATTCTCAAAAATCTTTGTTTAGATAGAAATTAACTTAAAAAATGGAATGCAACGCAGCTCTTGAAAACGATAAGTTGATAACAAAATCTTAATCAAGTGCTTTTTTGGTTGACTGTATTCGTTCAGCCTACGCCGAAATGAATATTTTCAAGGCAAAAATTATTTTGTCAAACAAAGTAACTACGACTTAGCACTAATTGCACCAAAAATAATGAAAATTCAGAACCGAACTACTTCTTCGCTTAATGCACAAAAAAGCAAATGTCGGCGACCAACCCAACGGATTAGCAAAAATGAATTATTTCATTATAATAAATTTATTCTCATACATGTCGCAATATTATTACATACAATTTCTGGAAATATTGCTTGAAAAGATTACCATTATTTACAGGGCGCTTAGTAAATATTACACATTATTTCAATGTCAAATCTCTTTAAAAGCAATATTCTTTAATATCTCAAAGAAATTCTCACATTATTGTTTAACTGTCATAGTAATTACAGTGGTCTAAGACCTATGGTGTTTAATTTTAATCTGAGACTAAACCTTGCGTCAGAATTACGTAATTCATCGCTTTATTACACATTTTGTCATATTGAAACAATAATTAGCAGGAATGCACCTTTATAGCAGTTTGCTATGTCAAACCTATCTACTAAAATAAATTGAAATGAGTGATAGACATTGAATCACCATACATTTTATAATATGCAGCCAAATATAGTATTTTCTTCATATTTTCGTTTTATTTAAATTTAATAATTATAACAAACAGATTTGTGCAGCTAAAATAGCTTATTATAACCTTTTTATTACGTAGTTTTCATATTTTACATGTGTACTTTTGGATAATAATGGCTAACAACGGCTCATCATTGGCCATACCACGCAAGCTAAAATAATGCGACTAAGTCATTATTTTGATGTCCTTGGAAAAAATAACAGCTCTTATGTACTTTAAATGCTGTTGTGTAAATTATATTATAAATAACTCTATATAATAAAGATCAAATACAGATTAATATTTTCCCTTCATTTTACGTTTCACCTAATTGTCTTTGCTTATATTTAAACTTTTTAGATATATCTGTATAAATAACAGTTGGACGTTATCAACGTAAGAATAAATAAATTTGATATTTATGCAAAGAGTGTGGCTGCGTTTATGCACGTATTGTCATTCAAGAATATTGCACATCACTATTTTTCAATAAATTTTCGAGGATCTTCATAATGTTTCTCATTATCAACAACATCTTTCATCTTATCAAAATTTTTACATCAAACGTGACCATGTTATCTGATCATCGATATTCAGTAACAGGCTTAAACTCGACCTGATTTGCTGTGCAATAACCTATTATTGTCAAAACTTATTCCAAAACGGTGTGGGATAGATAGTATTGAAAATATGTGTTTGGGGGTTGTCATTTAAAGTGTTTTGACGCATGCGCAGCAAAAACCGCATTGCTGCTACGAAACAAAAAGGATTCTTGTGAGAACCTGTTACGGTGAATCACGTTTTTTCAACTTCTTCATGTTGTCATTTTAAACTACGTTACGCAAGGTTTTGGAAAAACAAATACTTTCTTCAAATGTTAATGATAAGATCGGAGCTTCTGGTGCATTAGAGAGAATTTTCATGACTAAGGATACTTGAAATTAGGAAGAAAGTTGTCTCACTAACTTTTTCGCTTGAGATCAAACATAATTGCGCAAAAGTTACACTTACATAATTGTGCAAAAAAACTAGCATTTTCAAAGTGCGACATTTTACTTGCTATTATTTATTTAGTAAGTTATCAGTAAAACCACGTGAATGTTAAGGTTCCAGACGACCGCCAATTGCTCTGCAATAAATCAAATTTTAGTGAACCTTAGCAAGGTGATTGATGAATGACTGAAAGCAAGAAGATGGTTGATAGATCAATTCAGACAAAAATTTCCAAAATTGGCTCGGTCTGGCAGTCGTAATTAATCAAAGATTCAACTTATTGGGGTGTATTTTTCTGACATATCGATTGCTCTTGAGGGTTGGTCGAATAGCCCTACTCCAACATAATTGCTTTTACGACTTAATCACCTGCACAAAAAACCACGGCTGCTCAGCGGCTTCAACGCACTCAAACGAGTTCACTTTCATCTGGAATGCTCCATTCTCGGTTTTCCACACGAACGCAACTCGCGTAAAACGAGTGCAGATCTACGTTCTTGCAGAAAGCTGAACAAGAACTGTAGATGTTAACCAGTGGCTTGTCGATATATTGCGATATGCAATTTTTACCATTACGAAAATAAGTCTTAGGCGGTTACATTTCTCAAGACAAATGTGATTACAGGCTTGTTGCTCTTTGTAGCAACCATGCGAGCCTAGGCTCTGTTGCCGTTACTCCAATTGAAACGGGAACAATGCTGAATCAGGAGGAGCAAAATCTTGCGAAGTTTTGTTCCACATGCACAGTCGAAAACACATGCTGTCTTTATTCGCTAATAAACAATGTTCCGCAATGTGTATTGATGATTACATTCCACGGCAGACTCATTAATGCGAATTAACGACGCAGATTTACTATGATGCTTGTTTGGCTCTTTAATTAATTAACTTGCCATTAACTTAATTTATGAATTAAATACTAACTTTGCAAAATAAAAATCGCTTCAGCGGTATGTGGTATAAGAAGTAATTGAAGCAAGATCTGGTAATTATGATCATCGTTCAACCAGTTTTAATCCACTCGGCCTTTTGTTCACCAACCTTAATAAAGATATTAACAAGTTGAATTCCAATAACAGGAAACAATGATAATTTTTTTTATATTAAACAAGGAGAGTAAGTTCTTGAGACTTAGCAAGCAGCACTTGGCCCCAACTGGAGTTTTTGGTTGCAAAATTCAACAGCCATTTGATCGAAGTGGTTGGTTAATGTGCTTTTGGAAGCTTTACATCATTATAAATCTGGCTAAGAATGTAACGTCCTTATTATTATTATTATATCATCGTCAGCCAAATCAGGCTTTTTCTCCGAAACGTGCACAGAAAGGGAAAAAATAGATTCTCAAAACTAACATTTCTACCATAGCAACCTCTTAATAGTAAGGAATTTCAGCAGACAGAGACCTACAGCAGTAGTAGATCATGATATTTAAAATTTTATAAATGTAAAATTCATTCGAGTTTGACCTAAGATGTACATTAATTTGATATTTCCATTCTGAAACATAAGCAATGAAATCTATGCGGTAATGATGCAATAATGGAAAAATATCAAAAGTTATATTTTGTGGGGGGTGCAGCAGCAACTAAACCTTCACAACACATCAGAAAAGAGCATTTACAAAATAATTAATTTTGTAAATTTGTTCTCTTTCTCTTATCTGTTAGCAATTCAGAAATCGTATAGCATCAGTTAAATCAAAAACGGGTATAAGTGTCGTAATTTGATCCTCAATAACCTTCAGATAACCCAATTAATGGAATGAGAAAATTAGTCCAGTGGAAAATATTATTTAAAGTTCACTAAAGGCGTAAAAAAGTCGTAGCAGTCTGCAAAATAATAATAACATTCGAATTCAAAAGTTTATTTCAGAGTAAAAGAGTTTGCAAAATTTTTGATTTCACCAAAAAAGGAATAGCAGTAATTAAATAACCAAGCTCTTATCCGGGTCTGAACTCCTTATTAGGTATTAACTTCCTTTTCTACCAGTGTGGCGATTCACTGCCAAAAAAATTGTCAAAAATAAACATAAATCATAGCGGTTGCATATCAAAAAGATATCAAGATCTTGCATTGTGAACCAGGCTTCAATAAAGGTTAAAAATGTTAATCCACTAAATTAGGCGGTAAGTTAGAAGAAGAAATGGTCAAATTGGTGCAAAAAAAAAATAATCGTGTGTTCCTGAATAATGGAAGACACCTGTCTGGTAAAAAGCATTTTAATTCCAAAGCATTTAAAGACGACAAACGACCCCAGATGCCGGTCACCTCACCAAAGCAGGTACCCATATGAACCTACTTTGACAGTTGTTCCAGTCTTCGTCATATAAATCACCATCAAATAAATCACGTACCGGTTACATAGTAAGACCATATGATTTCATCAGTATAATTTGACATCACAAGTAATAGTACGAAAAAGTGAATCATGACGAAAAGCGAACTATTCCTCACGGAACTAATATGTCATCATATTACGGTATTTAACGACGAACCTATTTGCGATCGACTCCGAATGACAAAAATGGAATCGATTGAACCAGCTTCTGTATTAAAAAATTCTAAAGTTATTTGAGATTCGCGTTCGATACTACTCAGTCACTTCTCCTTCGTGCAAGTCACAATGTAATCAGGGCAGTGGACTTTCGGTCCTAGGAATGATTTAAGTATGTAATAACTTTTAACCCCACCTGTTATATTCACGTTTGACGTGTTTAGGTAAGTTCGTGACGTGGAAAAATTTGTTACCAACAACTACAACTCCGAAATAACGTAAAAAAGATATTCTTTCCCTGATAGCCTTTTGACATCATTCTGTAATAAATTTGATATTACATGTCATCTTGAATTAGGAGTATGCAGTACTTAACCCAACCTATTGTTGGCACTACACAAAACGTTAATTTTAAAAGGATATCAAACTTATAGTAAAATGGAAAAGCAAGCATGAAAGAGCTTAGATAAGTATGGGTTAAATAATGCACAAAATGTTGACATATCAGGTCTTATTCGAAATGCAATGATACATAAAAAGCCAAAATGCTGATCACCATTTTTTGATATCATATTCAAACATAAGGATACTGTATTTTCAACAGGGTTTAAATTGCTACTTTTGCAGTCAGTTGCGTCTCCATTACAAATGATTTTTTTTTTTTTCGATAATAGCGTCTAGTTTGTCGTAATAAAAAAAAAAATAAACAGACGAAAAAAACGAAACTGCTTCACGAAAGACGATTGCAATAACATAATTACAAAATAACGAGGCGTACTCAATTGTATATGATTGCAGTAATGAACAATCAAAACCCAACAAAAGTCTGAAAAAACAGAGTGTTATAAAAAAAATTGATATCATTTTACAATTAAATATTGCAAAAACTGGAGTCTCACTTCTAATGAAAATTCGCATAATGAGAAATATGAGACTTATTTTTTAAAGTTTTTACGAAGGATTTATTTTCTAAAAATTGTCACAACAGATTTCACAAATATTCAATATGCGCATCGCATTTGAGACGGGATACATCAAGTCAATAGCAAAGCTATTCCCAAACATGCTGGAGCATGTCTTGGGTCACAGACAGCCTTTGTTTTTAATTTTTTTGTGCCCGGTCCAAATTTGCATTGCTGTCAGTGATTTTTTAGAGAATTCTGTTGCAAAAGCACGTTGCAGAGCAGCGTTCGAGTTTGTACGAGCACGCTTAAACACAAAGAACGTCTTTTTACCATTTAAATTTAACAGTCACAAAACTTTTTACACCTGCAAAACTACACACATTAACCGCTAAACAAAAAATTTAGACTTGCTTCTAAGCACGCTGAGCAAGTTTAAAGCTATAGTTAAACGAGAAATGGCGGAGTAATTCCATAGCAAAATGACATCAAATGTTTTGAAACGGCCTGTGATATATTATAAATATAAGACCCCCATCCATCATGTATTCAGCATTTTGCAATGTTAGAATGCGAAAAGAAAAAAGTTGGGAGTGTCTGAACCCTTAATTATTTGAGACACCATCTTTTGAACCGTCTTGGCAACAGTGATACGCACTTCGCTTCAACACAAAACAAACTCGTGCTTTTCTCATCCACATAATACCTAAAGTCCATAAAAACCACGCAGGCACAAAAAGTGCTGGGAGTATAATGATTAATGAAACATGTACCAGCAACCACTCATCGTACCGTAAAATTTGGCAGTATGAGATTGCAATGGCAATCATTGAAAAGAACTCATAAAGTCACAATTCATCTCGCAGAGCATAATATGGGTGATGCAAGGCCAACTTTTTCTTGTTCGAAACTGAGCGCAACTATCCTTTTCTCTTTGAAAGAATTTTGGTGACATCCAGACAACATGCATTTCCTTCATTTTGAGTAGCTGGAAACTTACATTTTGTTGCGCAACTACCAACAGCTAGCCAAGAAGACCTTGTAAATTATCAGAATGCGTCAAGGTGTGTGATGTACCAGTAGATAATATTTTTCATTGGCGATAGACACAGGTCGCAGGAAGAATAGCTGAGGGTTACATCCGGTTATGATTAATGACGTAGAAACTAACACTAGTTAAAGGTTAATCACAAAGTTTAAAATCAATTCTCCATTTTGAAAATTTCGCAAAGTTCACTCAAATTAAAAGTACTAGTCTGTGCCCGTTAAAGCCAATTATACTACCATAAAAAATACTTTCGAATTGAAATCTTGTACTTTTCAAAATTGAAAATACAAAAACTTTAGCTTCAAGTTTCCATAAATTTCATTGTCAACAGAAAGTTAGTGTAATCAAAATCATAATTTGTTGGCAGCCTAATTTTTGTAGTTTTTGGAAAACTCAAGTTTCGATTCTGCCTTAGCTTCATTAAAAGCTATGCTGTTTTAGGGCAATTGATGGGACTAGTTTCGAACATCATCGTCATTGAAAATGGAGAATAAGAAAGTCACGTTCTCGAAAATCTCTCTCAATCTTTTTTTACGTTAGCGATGCATATAGCAATAACAAAAAAAACACACTTTTTTCATCCAGCTTTTTTTGCTGGCTATTGTCTCCTGATTGAAAATAGACATGATAACAAGGTTTAGAGGAAAGGATGCGATCTTAAGATTAAACGAGATAGCACAGAACGAAGTCTAGATTGTCCACTGTCAACGTTTAGGGGGTTTAATCCGTGCTGGGATTTTGCCCAAAATATAACAGCGACTTATCGCAAAGCATAATCATTTAACAAATTCATAGTACTGATGTAGATCAATAAAATTGATAAACCTACCGACCAGCATTTAATTCTAGACTACACAGCAAATGCGAATTTTTATTTGACGTCATATAATATTTGTTTTAAAAAATCAATTAATGACCATGTCTCATGCCGTACCAGTGGTGGTGGGGAAATTTCCAGTGTATTATGTTCTGTTTTTGTCTAAAACTTTTAATCAAGCGATACAAAAACAGCAGGTGTAAAACTAATAAACGTGCAATTAGTAAATTCTGCTGCTGTGAAATTTTTCAAGAATTTTACCAACCTTAAGCTGACACAATAATTTTTAAATTCACCACATCGACGAATTCTGATTCATTATTTAATGCTAATACCAATTCTGGGATGCTACGTTATAGTATATTGCAGCTCTCTCATCATTTTTATGAAGTAATGTAGCCATAAATACCTTAACTTAGTTTTAAATGTTAAATGCTCAAGAATTGCTGGGTTATTTGGACGCCCCTTTTCATTATACAAAAAATGTGTTTATTATTGTTTGCATAACATCAAACGTTACCCAAAATCTTCAAAAAATTCTTTAATCTAATGATGGTATTCTACTGTGCAAGAGCGAAATAAAAATCTAATTATGAATAAATCAACATTAGAAACAACAATATAAAATAATAACATAAAAAGCATATCATTGAGAACACTACAACAACAACAACACGGTGCGTTCTTTTCTGCATTCTCAAAAAACCGATACACAAAACTGGTAACTTTCGCCTATGTCGTGATTTTAAACTGGTAACTTTCGCCTATGTCGTGATTTTTTTGCAAAGTATGTTACGTAGTTGCAATGAAATGGTACCCTCAAAAAAGACACTACACTAAAATTTTTGATTCGCTTCCACCAATTCGAACTCCGAAGTACTGTTTCTCGAACCATCACAGTCTTATCAGGTCAAACAGACGTAAGTTTCAACAATGTTGTGAAACGGACTTGATAATTCGTCAACCATTGCAAACTTGAATCAAAGGGTGTCGCCAAAAATTTAAAAAAAAAATTTTGAAGAAAAGCTAGATGTAAATAGCCTGCGGTAATTTGGTAGAAGGAATCAGAATGCTTGCGACGTCGTTAAAAAGCATAAGTTCGCTTCCCTTAGGTGAAAAAAGATCACCAAAATTGGAATTTGCAGCGATCTTGTTAGATTTCTAGCATCATGACCAGCGCTGAAGAATGAAGCACATCCTGTTTAATTCGGGCTTTGTATATTGTATTCATTAACTAACAAACGTTGTCAAGAACCAAATTTGGCTCACGATGTATACAACTGGAAACGAATGTAATAGCAGTACTTTCCCTACAGCTAATAAATAAGCGACAAACGCCTGCAGCGCCTTAAAAAACACAACACTTCAGACGTTAAACTACAATTGTGAATTTCCAAAATTGTATCGCTAATCGTTTAGGGAAACAATAACTCGCAAAAATCGTATTTTTAACGCACGCTTCATTGATTCTCACATTCAACAGCGCACGAACGTTTTTCCCATTAGGCGAGCAAGGCATATAATGCACTTAGCACAATAGGAGCCTGTGGAATGGATAGTAGATACTCACATCATCAAACGTCAACCCTTGTTGAATATCCAAGAATCCCTACTTTTTAATCAAGTAAATATGGATAAAACATAAAAGTGCAGGGCAAAAAGTACCTCGCGGAATTACCAGTTTGCATACAAAAAATCAAAATTAAATGTTTGCAATAATCAGAAAGATCTTGGCGAAGAAACGGTGTACGCAAGCTCTAGACAATTGCAAAACATATCCCACAAAAGGATACTTTTTTGGTGCTAAACGAAGTAGTTATCTAGTTAACCACTCAGACCTCATCGCATAAAATAATCATCAGCTTTCACTTTAAAGTTGGCACTGTTTTGGTCCTAAAGTCGACCAAGTAATATTGCTCACGATACTTAACTTAATCACTGTGCGACAGTCTTCAAATCTCATGACACCGGAGCAAAACACTTGCATACAAACCTAACATATTTCCACGTGGACTCCGAACAAATGAAAAGTGCTTATGTTTTGGACAAGTGAGAAGTTGGAACTATATATGGAACCGAAGCGATTAAACGAAGTCCTAATTACCAGGCTAACGTAAGTCGATTTCTGAGCATAATATTGAGCTGTTATTTATAATTAGAACATAATAGTGTTTGCTTGATTGTATGACAACACAGGTAAGCCGACGCCATCATACATGTTTTTGCACCTTGCTTGAAAATGCGTATGCGTATTTCTACGCTAGCCAACAAATCATAAACAAACATAGCATTATCCCATTAAGTACTTCAAACAACAAGCTATAACCTGCAGGGAGACATTGGCACAAACATTTTACTTTCTGTTCCAATGAAAGAGCAAAGATGAGACATATGAAACAGCTCAAAATTGCACACATTACATGCAAAAATGATGGTTTTTAATAAATTGCAGTATTTGCAGATTTTATCGAGCTTGTTACGTAGCATAAACAATAAACCTTCCAACATCTTGAGACAAAGATGAAAATGGATTTAATAAGAGAGGCTCGACCGGCACCCAAAATGAAACCCAAAACCGGAGAGTAACATCTGCAATAAACTTGAATGCTGCAATTATGCTTCGTCGTGCTCCTTTCTCATCTTGCCATGCATTGTATTATGTTGGATGCTTTGTTTTCTTCTGTTTTGTACCGTCGTGATATGTTACCTATTTTATTTTCGTTACACAATCAATACACTAGGCTACACGTAATGAATTCATGTTCTTGTAGTAAAAACTGTTTGTTCGCACTAGGTCCATTTTTTAAATATTTGTCCAAACTCGATCAGAAGAGACGGCCGGATACAAACTACAGTATGACTCAAAAACGGATTCATGCACTGATTTGCAATTGCTGTTTGGAAAAGTGTTACCCTGAAAAGATAATCTTTGAAGCCTCTCTCCCTCAGCAGAACTTTTGATAACGCTATGACAGGAATTTCAACCTTGTCGAATCTGCGTTGTATTCGCCATATAAAATAAATTACCATGAAATATTTTCGAAACAACAAAACAAGAGTTAAGTAAGAAGAAGCTTTCTCCAAACTTTAGCACGATATTGCGTGATTTACCAGATGAAAAGTATTGAAGTACAGATGATGCATCTAAAAATTTGATTCGACTTTTTTTATCATTTCAAGACAGGTCCCGTGCTTAAAACATATTTCATGCCAAAACCGCCCAAAAAACATCAAGCAATTACGTATATCCTTGACCAGAAATATGAAATCAGGAAGTACCGCAAGCGAGCCAATTGCTACATCATCGATTACCCCCTACAAGAGTTTAATCACCCCAGACGAAATATGTCCAAATGACTAAGAATTGATTACAAATGTGCAACCGATGTCCAAAAACTTGCAACTCTTCCAACGTGACAATTCATGAACGATTGATGAAAATACTATTTCTATTGTAGTTACAACATGCAAATAAAATACAATCTTAAAGAGAGTGCTTAATAAAGATTTATCACATAAGATCAACCGAAACAGGAAATACTTGAGAGCGGATGGCGAACTAATAATCAAGCTCAGCTCCTTCGCCTTCTACGGTATACGAATCTTAGAAGTCATCAAACGCTCTCGACGTAGCAAAGAAGAATAAAATCAAAAATCGAGAGAACCCTTTGAATACCATATCTGGGCGTAAAGTAAGATATAGTCAGGCACACATGGAGATAACCGCGTTCGAAAGGCACATGACCTGTTTCATGGATACGTGACTGTAACGACTGCATCTCCATGTTAGCTCATAATCTATATTCGACTAAAACAAATCGTGAACAGGAAACAAATCGCTGTGCACTTCTATTTCAACTTGTCAACTTTTGTTACAAAAAGTAATCATAGGACATAAAGCCACCAAAAGTAAGAAATTAGCATTACAAAGACAAAAAAAGAGATCAAAACTTCAAGAATACAAAATACTCATTTATTTCGTGAAGTGTAATAAGCTGAGATTTTGAAAAACCTTGAGGCTACCAAGAAAACTCATTGTTTTTCGATTAGATTACAAAAACACATATCTCTCCGATAAAGGTTTTTTACATTACCTTTTGTTAAGAAAACAACAATGTTGAGGTAAGCACGGTAAGACAAATGCTCTGCAACGACGGTTTGCCAACATGACGGTTCAGTTTTAAAGATAAAAAAAGCAGGATTCATGATCCAAACGGTACGTCGATGACGTCGCAGCCAAAACTAATGGAAACTCTGCGAGAAATTCCCAGTGATATATTTCTGGCAACGATTTTTGAAATAGCATCTGAAAAAAATTTGCGGCACCTCACAGTACTTAAGACTATGTGTTAAAATACTTGTTCGTGTAATTATTCGTTATAATTAACTCATAAGTAGTCGAAATCGCCTCCATCAAAAAAGAAACCATAAAAGACAAAACTGGTGTGGTAAATACCTGCAACTACAGTATATCTCATTGCCTAAGGGTAAGCCGTAACCACCTCCATCGCGAGTAAATACTAAAGGGTTAAGATTTAAAATTACCAACTAAACGGAAGTCGGTCAGTAAGTGATTAATTCTTCATTGTATTATACTCTTTGATGACTTTTCTTTGCGTTGTCACTTTTGATACAAACGTTAATTAATAAGTCAGCTAGAACTTGAAGTTCAACTGCAGTATATATAGTAAATTAATTAACGAAAAATTAGGTTTAAGTACGAGCAGAGTGACGCAAGATCAAAAGAACCACCTAAGCTTTAACCCAACAGACTTATAATTAACTTTCAAAAAATAGTCCACATTGAAAGTATTGACGTAGATTTTTTGACCTGCGCATGTGGAAGATTACTGAAAGGCTGACACAGCGCGCCAAACCGTGACAAGGCAAGAGTAAAACACAACAATTTTTCATCCTGAATGTTCAATATATTTTTTGTTCTCGCCAGTACGATTTTGACGTTTTTTAATTTGTTCTACGTATTTGCAAATACCTCTTGAAGTAAAGCATGGAACCAACTAATGATCCATAATCATGCAAGCTTCATCCTGCTAGTCTATGCTTAAAATAGAGCCAAGCACTCGTAAGCGTTATTTACATTTTAGCTTAAAAACTAAGTTTGGCAAAATAAAGGTTGTTTGGATAAGTTACAGCCCAACAAATTGATTTAACCAAAGTTATTGTCGTTGAAAGCGACGCTAAAGCCAATATTTTCCAAAGGTGCATATCGTTAGTTTTAAAATTAACAAAACTTCACAAAGGCACGAAAATAAGATACCATCAAATAAAAACAAAAATACTGGTCAGATGCATTTGAAAATAATAACTTTTAGATCCTTCAAGCAAACAAACGGTTTAGATGCTCTCATTGTTTACGCATCTACAGCAATTAGGAGGAAGAGAAAAGAATTTTCATAGAAATTTAAAGATTGCCATAGGCTCTTTGCTGTGGAAAGAACTAAATACACAGCCAGCCTGTTAACACAAGAAGGTTCAGTTTATTTTTTCTTTTTTCGTTTACGTAGTTTTAAGGTTGCATTTACCTATTTAAACGTTTTGACTGCTCAATATTAAATAAACGAGAGATATTAAGAGCTTAGTAAATAAGCAAACAACTGAACAAACAAATTAACAAACCTTAACTCTGAACTTCAAGAGACCATTAGCTTTACCCAGCCTTGTTCTAAGAGATGAATTGCGTACGTGACCAAATTGTTTCTATTGGTATGTGCAAGATGAGCCGATAAAACACAAGCTTGCAACAAGCATATTCACATACCATATAAAATTTGATGAATATTTAAAAGCTTATGTTAAAAAACGTCATTCAGCAGTCTATCTTATCCAAGTTGAAACAAACAAACAAGCAAACACGTTGCATTCCAATCAACTATCATTTTTTAAATACTGTTAGTAGGTGTGTTACATCACATTTTTGAACCATTAAATTCAAAAGTGAGACCGGGGGCCAATCAAAATTTTTTCGTCCCACTTTTCTTACATTCCCCAATCAAGATAATGCTGTGATTAAAGTCACTAATAGGTACGATTCCAATCATTAACAAGTAGAAGCAAGGTCAATAATAATTCATTAAATTCTTCTTAAGAGTTGCAACCCAGGTAAATTTTCATACTTAGGAAATTAATGCAATCAAAATTGTTCCTACATAACTTCTAAAGTGACTTCAAAGATGCTTACAAGTTAATTGAAGCCACTTTAAATGAATGAACAACGTTAGCAAACGGTTTGACGTCATTCTAGCAATTTTGTGACATAATTTTCGTAAGTTTAAAAGAAGTACCAGATTTGCAAGGCGCTAATTGAATCTCAATAGCAACATGAAGAATTTTCTCACAGACCAACACGTATAATAGAACAACATCCAATTATGTCACTGCAAAATTGTCAGCTAGTCAATAGCATTTACAACGCAATTAAAATAAAAAAACCCATCGCTAATTGGAACAACATATATACTTGGAATTTTGATATCGGCATGATTTACAATAATTACGTGTATATCTAATGACCACCAATGTTCCATCTGCATCGAGCTAGCATAACCTCTACATAACCCACAAACAAATTTGAGCAGTTACTAATCAGGAAAATCGAAAGCTGAATAGAATTTTTTCTGCTGATTTGCCAAATAATAATCTCTGATATTAAATTTTGCATTATTTAATCATATCACAATATTAAATTTTGAATAAACATTAAAAACGTCATTATGAAACATAAAATGTCAATGAATGGATCAAATACATTTTGCACATCACAATTATTCTTTATAGCAATTTATTATATGCATATGAATTTCAAGTGTTTACAACAGCAAATTTTCAGCCACTGTATGTGTGTCTTTACCTACTTAGCTTTCAATAACAATGGGAATCAGTGCTTCAAAAAGTGCTCGATAACCAGGTTCAGTTAAAGCAAAAATACAATTTCTCGACGGCTAAAAAGTGAGATACCCCTGATGATTCCCTTTGGGTGAAACAGACTGTCAGGTTTTAAATACATTTTACATTTTAACTGCGGTGAAATTATTTAACTTGCAATATCACTCCTTAGTATTCAATGAGAAGTCCACTGTTTTATTTTTCAGGCGTCGGCAAATGCCAAAGTAATGATTTGTGGTTGTGATTTCAGTCACGTTATCTGAGATCGATGGCAGTTTAAGTTTATGTAGCTGTCGCTGCTTTCACTTATTTTAACACCTTGGCCTTTTCTCAGAAATTTGTCGCTTTACCAGAAATGTTTTGGTTTCAAATTTGGGATTCCTGCTGAAAACATGATTTTTTTCTCTCGTACGTACATAATTTTGCCGGAAGGGAAATCGGCTTTATGATTGTTGAGTTGTACCTACAGCGTTTTTTTTTACAAATTTTTTTTCATGTGAGTAAATGAGTTAAAAAAGTTCTTACGCATAAAAACAAAAAACAGTAAAACTGTCACCACGATCACACAAAATTTTTTTTTTTTTTTTTCGGTGCGGTTCTACTAACTGACAAATTCAGCATTTTTAGTCATATTCACTGTAGCCTGTCATTTTTGCTAAAGCCAAACAAATAATGAATGACGCACTGGATTTATTAGCGGAACCGCCAGACATACTACTATTTTGTCAAAGGCTAAGTATAGCTTAATTTTAATAATACAGTATGATTTTTAATTTTAATAGCAAAAAAAAACGCGAGGCTCACAGCATCAGAATTACAATGGTACGAGTAAAGTCATGACGTCAGAACATTATATAATTCGTGGTATCTGGTTAAGCAATTTTGCTTTATAAATTTTTCCTTAACAGAAATACTGAAAGTATAGTCGGTTTGATGCCGAATGTAGACGGTTTTATGATGTAAGTTGTTGCATGATAAAACTCATTATTATATAATGAGAAAACAACACTCTCTTCAGTTTCGTTTATCTTAAAATGGAAGTAGAAGCGGTATTCCTAAGATAGAATTCCATTGAAATAAGACGACTATTAAATAAAATTTAATTGAAGCAAAAATTCTGCTAATAGTATATGATGTCTCAGATTTCAGGAGAGGTGAAATAAACTGTGTTACCACACAGCAAAGGATTCCAGTTAGTTTGAGGTCAATACAGTACATGTTGTTAAAGCTTAATACAATCTAAAAGATATGAGTACAACATGTGTCATTTTCAACATTTTAAATTCCATGTAAATTACAAAAATTTTCCTAAATTTATAGATGAAGTCAATTTGTTTCTGTTTGTGATACGTCAAAAAAACATTCGCTCACTGTTTGTTGATAAAAGAGGTTCAACGAAAAACGAATATAGCACAGGGAATTTTTATTGACATACATTTATTTAAATATCCAAAAGATTACGTTATCATTACAACAATCAAGCTGATATGTTGTGATTAGACAAATACAACAATGACTTGATAGACCTTAAAACTGTCCTTTGCCACCAATATTTCTAAGACCGAAAAAAAATATTCTGTTTCGAAATAGCTTTAAGTAAAAATATTACAAAGTTCTAATAGTGAAGGCATTTTTATTTTATTCAAAAAATAAAGGCATGGACTTAAATACAACAGCTATGATTCTAGTATATGATGCTAGCCCGTAGAAAGAAGTGTGTGCAAGGTGCTTTTACATCGCAGTTACACAGCAGTGCGCCAACAGCAAGTGCCAAGGAAGTAGCAGACAATAAGTAACGTTTTATGGTTGCACAACATTTAGGACGCGTAGTCGCGTACACACATGAAGGTTTTCGCAACCACACAAAACTTCTTTTTGTTATTGCAGACGCTATTTCAATTCTTTTCGAACTTGTTTCAGCGATTCAAAAACTGAAATAATTACCTTTTCGAATTGCTGAAGAAGTTTTTAAAATCTTAAAAAACGCGTTCACAATATCAAAATGAAGTTTCGCGCCTGGTTGCGAAAACCACTATGTGTGAACGCGGCCTTAGATGAAGTAGTACGTAATCAGAAGTGTGTATAAACTCATTTCTTTCATATAAAGCAATAAAAAACGTCGAATCATCCACTCTAAACTACAGAGTAATAGTAATGAACATAGTTAAAAGTGTGCTTTTCGATCATAAACAATGGCAACCGTTTTAACCACACCTTAAGCTTGTGGGTAAATATTGGGCTCAAACTATATTTTCTTATATACCGGTGTTAGTTTATCCACAAGCCAGATAAGCCCACGAAAAACTGAACACATGAATCTAAATTTACGGAAGAGCACTCACGACCGAAAAAGATAAAAGAGTTTTTTCACAATTCCTTTTATATGCTTTTGACATTTAATTCTTCCTCCGGTATTCATTTATTTTACGTCATAAACATAATTTACAAACATGATAATATGGTCATTTTTAACCTACATGCGTAACACGCCTCATTATGCTACTTCGGTGTTGCCTTCGGTATAAGTTTTTTTAAGCATATTTTCAGTACAAGCAATCGAAACGGGTGCGCATAACGCGACCGGTAGCAAGCTATAAAAAGAATCTACATTAAAGATCAGCCTTTTTAATGAAGAAAAAATATTCTAATGATACTACAAAAATAGAGTAGTTCAGGAACGTCATCATGATAACCAAACCACAGAAAGTCATCAATGTTCAGGAAATTTGAAAATATGAGCGTCGTCCACGTATAGACCCATTATAAGTCTTGTTAGTAAAAAAAACTTTAATATCCAGTTGTTGTTGTTTTTTTTTTTTTTAATCACCGGATAGGTTTTTGTTTTAACTCGATTCTTATGCATCTTAAAATACTAGTATGTTAATGGAGAGGTAGTATTTAAAATGGAAACTGTTACAAAACTGATGTACCGCATAACGAAATGACTGTTTTGAAAAACACACCAAGCTTATGAGGTGTAAAATGTCATACTGACATCGAAATTTTCAAGCTAGGATTTTGTTACTTCAATTTGCTTAGTGTTGCGTTAATGAGACATTAAAACGTCTCAACCTCGTTGAGCCGAACATAACGCGAACATGCGAATAACTAAAGCTTGACTTGACTGAGAACCAAACGCGTATAATTTCTGACTGAAAAGAAATGTTCCTCTGCATTAGCTTTGAAACGATGTGGTAACAGTTACGGCCAACCGCAACAATGATTTGTTATTTAAGCTGACGTTGCTTGATACATCAGGCAGTCCTAAAGCAAACTGCAGAGTAAGGTAGAGAAGTGAATATTAATTGAGGTGAACCGGCAGCATATTTATGTGATGTATACCTAACACCAGCAGAATCAACATTTAGTCCGGCAGCCCAGAGGTCTGAGCCTAGCTGGAAGCTTACCAATTTTTATCCCTATTATCGTTTAAAGTACTTCAAACCATGCACGAAATCAGATTTCTGCAGGGTCAGGGGTGGTGGGTGTGGCCAGAGTGAGGGGGTAAAGAGGGTAAAATCGTTGAGCTGGTACAAGTTACTTACCCTATAAAAGTAGTTTTAGTCGTTTATAGTCGCAATACAGCTCTCATTTTGGGCTTAAACGAAAAAAAAATACAAAATATATTTAACAAAAAAATTTCAAGTATATTTTATTATGACGTCATGATATTAGAGCTTGAACTTGATTTTGCTCAATTTTTTGTAGTCGGGGTGCATAACTTTAGCTATAGCGTCTAAGTTTATTGAAGCAAATTAACAAAACTTGTTCCAGTAGGAAAGTAGTTTCTTACCTACAAAATGAAACTATTTGGACGCTTTTATGATGAACACAGACAAAATAACGCGCGAATATACAAAGACGCATGGTTAATTTTAGACGCTTTTTCATACAACGCGGGTTCCGCATGACTCATTTCTCTATGAAATTGCATGGCGTTTGAGCTATTTTATGTAGGAATACGTTTCTTTCGCCGTATTCTTCAAGAAAATTGCAAATAATTAATGCGAGGTATAAGGATATAGACTTAGGAGGGTTTCAAATTAGGATATAGAGATATAAAAGGCTTCAGTTACAAGCACCCCAAAGTTAACAATTTTTGGTGAATTGAATAACACTAACACGAAAAACCCACGGGTGAGTTAAATGTTGGTTTCATCAATCACTTAGTTAATTCGTTTGCAATTTCGTATCTCGAAGTTGAGTTAATTCTACTTTAATCAATGGAGTATCACCAGGTTTAATTAATAAATTGGATTACCACGTTCGATTATTTCCATAAACCCTGAAAATAATGTTAAAATAGTATCGGAATTTATTTTACGATAATCAAATCAAATTTTCGCTCATTTATTGTTAAATTGCATAATATAATATTTTTTGTTACGCTGTTTAGTCCTAACTGCTAAATTTATCATGTTCTGGCATGATTTTGCCCAAAAGTTTAGCGGATCGCGAGTTATAAAAGGAACAAAATATTAACCAAAGTTAATCTCTAAAACCTGAAATTTTGACCTTATTTTTACCTTATCACTGAATAAAAAGGAGCTTTCATCGCGATGCTTTGCCCATCTACATCAAAAACTTATCCATAATCATGGAGATCAGTATTTCAAAAAGTGCTCGATAACTAGATTCAGTTAGAGCGAATATGCAATATCACCACAGTTAAAAAGTAAAATTTATTAAACCCAAAAGTCTGTTTCAGCCAGCACACGGCGTTAGTTACAGTTCATACGTAGATTTGTCAGGCGCAGAAAAGTATAAAAATGCGAACCGGCAGTGCAGTTCAATTTACTACATTATCAACACTTGCTTCGTAAAACCAAAACAGTCCATTAACATACCCATAAAAAAGAAAAGTACAACGGCATGCTTGACAAAAAATGTTCAGTGCTTCAGAACTCCTCATGAGTAATTTTGGCCAAGTTTTCCCTAATTTTTTGCGGCTATCTTCTTTGTTTAATATTAAAAACCTCTTAATGACACTTGCTTGTAAATTCGCTGGGCGCGATGAAAGAAGTGGTAAGCAGAAAAAGTACAACCGCTAACACACTTACAGTGGAACAGTAATCTTTCGCTGACTTAAAGGACATTTACTTAACACTTGTGTTCATAAGCAAGAGAGTTTATTGTTCCGGTTCTGTGTTATTTGACAATGCTGACAACTATTTCACGTAAGTAGAATGTCTTGTTTAAAAATAAAAAACACCAATGAGAATAACCTGCTCCTTAAACCGCAAGAGATCTTCTAGGCTTCAATGTCCGCACAAAACAATGCACTTCAGTAATTAACAGTTCAGATGACCGAGAGGTAAGAGCGTCCGCCTCTGGAGCTGTACACTCGGGTTTAATTCCGAGTCCGGTCAAATCAATGACTTTAAAATTGGTACTCACAGTTTCCCTGCTTGACGTTCAGCATTAAAGGGACAGTGTGAAGAACAAGCCGGCAAGTTTACTTGTTGTGCCATTGGGAATGGCACTTAGCGGGATTCCACCATCTTGGTGGGGTAGACAGGTGGCCGGCAACTCCTAAGCGAACTTGTTATAGCGCTTTGATCGCTTTCTCGTGGTAAGAAGATAAATATGTAAATTAATACAATACAAAGACGGCCGAGAGGTCTTTTTCCAAACTCAAACTACTCAGAAGCTTCTTTAGAAGCTCAATTAAACAGAGACTTAGCGGTTTGGCTCTGCTGTCGATGGAGAATGAACGAGCTTAAAATTTAGTAAAAAGAGGATAAATTTGCAACTTATCGTAAAAGGAGGATAAATTTGCAACTAAACACATAATAATAATACAACTAGTACAATGAATAAATAAATCAAGCAAAACGTTGGAATTCTCGACATACCTCTGATGGGATGTATATTGTACAGCCACCTTCATTTTGCTACTTTGATTACGTAAAGCATGATCGCTCAAACCAAATTTTATACTGTAATATTTCGGCAGCAGTACTGTTAAAGTACCTCATTGCAAAAAGTAAGAAGTATATAGTCGCTCAGTGAGTTAGGCTGAGCGTGTAAATCAGAAACCATAAACGGAGGCAGATATTACCATCGACAAAAAAAATTCAAGATTTCATCAGAACATACGTAGAGAAATGATTTGCCACAAATTTTTCGGCTACAACAAACATAAATTTTTGCACCCACACATATCGAGCGTACGTGATTTCGAGTGAAGATATTATTGATTTTTGCCCAAAAAATTTATACTTACGCAATTGTGACTTAGAAAACTGCGTTTTTAATTTGTGTAATTGCAGTGAGTCAGCAATCAGGTCCTGAAATGAAGCAACCACCATCTTAATTAGGAATGTAGCTGAAGAACAATTCAAGTGCTTGTTGGCACAATAAGATAGCAACAAAATAATAAAGCTGCAACAAACAACAAAGAAGTGGAGGCTGAGCTATGTTATTCTTTGACTAGAAATAAACTAGCAATCATTTGCAAATATGCATTACCAATCGATTCCAAAAATGTTACATCAAGGAAGTCGAACTGAGCTCATGGTTGCAGAAGTTGCGTAACGATAAACTAAATTAGCTGATCTTATAAACTCGATTTTGACCCAAGTTTGATTTTACAAATACAAAAACAACCACAGGTATAATAATTGAAAATTTACATATAATGCTGTTGTTTTTAAAAACAATTTATTTTCTAATTCGCATAAATTATAGTCGGCCAATACATTTCGGCTTACGTTACGTTCACACATGAGCAGTTGAGTCGGTATAATGTTTGATTGTACATTATTGCTATCGCTGATCCGAGCTATGGCCTCGTACGCGCTGATTTGCATGAAAGCTGATCAGATAGATCTAAAATCGCTGGGCGTAGGACAACCAATCTGAGATGTTACTTATCAACAATTGCGATTTGAAATAAGCTAGTTTGCATTTTAGCTGTAGCAAAGCCAGTACGCGAATCGAAGCTGGTGTTTCTGTAAATCAGAGTTATAAACGGGTGGAACAGTGCAAGGCCGAATTCCAATTTCATCTACAGCCCTAAACAAGCACGAACATTTAAGTTTAGTTAAAAATATTTAGCTGGATCTCTAAGGGTCGAATTAAGCCCAAACAATTACCGCTCGACTTACAACCATTAAAATTAATTCGGACAGAAGAGTAAGAGTTTACAAGTAACGGAAAGTTTGGCTGAATTGCGTTTGAAAACTATGATGAGAAGGCACCTCTTATCGGCATTTTAGAAACCAACAAAAATAAACTATTGATCTGGAATTCTAGTTGTTCATAAAAGACAGAAATGAATCACAGCTGTGACCAATGACCATGAACTCAAAACATTTGCAACAACATTGGCTAAACGTTCTGTTATGCATAGTTCAACCAATTTTATGTTTAGTTCAACCAAGAGTTTAATAAAAACGCTAATGAAAATATGTGATTGATGAATCTGTCATGATTCGATTAAAAGAACATAACAAAAGTCAACAGAATTTTAATTTGACAACTCTGACCAAAAATGCCCTAATCTCTATCAATATCTGTCGCGACTGACGCTGCCTGTTATTAAAAAAATATTTAACACTTTCGTGGAAAAACATTATAACATTATATTCATAATTTATTTGTTCAAAATTTAACAAGGAAATTGTGGTAAAAATTGTCCAAGATTTTAATGAAAAATTTTAGTCTTTCGATGAAAGTTTTGTACTACAATTAAGATAAGCAAGAAGTTTTAGTATTTTTAATTCGGACTTTTGATTTTATTGCTATTTCGCAAATCAAGGAAAGAATTGGTGGTTTTTACTCTTCTCTATTGTATAAATAGCTTCATACGTATCCGACCGCTAACGAAAAGTAAGTGTATCTTGATATTGTCGTTGTGGGTAATGATAAAGTTATCACCTAGATTCGGGGTCTATATTAATCAAAAAGAGCATAAGCTAAATTTTCGATGTGGCTAAGCGACTTCCTTTATTCATTGCAATTAGGTAACAAATTATGGTAAGCAACTACGTCACACCATCACGCATGCAATACAGAACAATACATTACGATCAGACATCAAAAAAATCTATAAACTGCCTTCACCTGAAGTGGACCCAGCTACACAGAAAATTCGCCGCGCTTTTTTCTTTTTGCACAACGCGACACTATAAAAGCGCAGACGCATCCAATCGGCTAATGAAAAATCTGTCGCAGAAGTCTGAGTTAAAATGTAGAAAAAGCAGCTACTTTTTGAATGCTGTTCAAAAAACAATGTTTATTACATTCGAAGTTTTATAACAAAATATTTATTTTTCAGGGAAATACTGTTTGTTGTTACAACTGTTTATAAATTTACAAGTTTGCAAAAAGTGTTTACAGTCAACTAAAGTCAGCTCAACACTGCTTTCTAAACAAGAGAATTTAAAAAATCGAAAGATGCCTGGAGTCAAAGAAATAAATTGTCCGAAAGGAATAATGCGAAACTTGGCAGAACCAGAATTTGATGTTTGGAGACTAGATCGAGACTCAATGGTGGATCACATTGAGTAAGTAACAATTTTTTTTCGAATACTGCTGATTTTTAAAAATTTTAATCTATTGTACGGTACAATTACAAATTAGATCAAGTAAAAAC
Source organism: Trididemnum miniatum (assembly GCA_964006365.1). Classification (NCBI taxonomy): domain Eukaryota; kingdom Metazoa; phylum Chordata; class Ascidiacea; order Aplousobranchia; family Didemnidae; genus Trididemnum; species Trididemnum miniatum. Next base: position 14,854,568 of record OZ023245.1, read on the forward strand.
TTAACGTTAAAATCAATGTACTACAATTTAATTTTGCTTACAGATACATGTATCATGATCTTGGTATTGTTAAAGCATGGAAAATATCCAGAACAACATTAAAATTGTTTCTTCTCGGCGTTCGAGAAAGATATCACGATAACCCATACCACAACTTCAAGCACTGCTTTTGCGTAACACAGGTAAAATTTAATTTAAGGAGAATGTATGTGTTGCTGGTCAAAGAATGACTTTATCGTTAACACCTATCTGTAAACAAGACGTCTGATTTTCTCAATCTTTTAATTTTTATTAAACCTTATAATTTTGAAAATTCCAAATTTTTAACCAAATCAATTAAAATTTTAGATGGCTTACAGCATGCTGTGCAAACTACATGTGAGAAATTTGATAACACCCGATCAAATGGGAGCATTGCTGACTGCTGCAGTGTGCCACGATGTTGACCATCCTGGACTTAACAATTCTTATCATTGCCATGCGCACACTCCTCTTGCCATCTTATACAACTACCAAAGTATACTTGGTGAGTATTACGTTGTTAGCGACATGGTCAAGCGGTACTGCGCGCAGGTGACAGATCCTGCGTGACAGACAATTAGTCAAAATCTTATTTCTAAATAAACAATTGTCACGTTCAATAACACGTTCCAATTTTTCTTTTTAGAACAGCATCATTTTGCCGTGGCTTGCAGCATTTTGTCAAGCAAAGAAAGGAACATATTTAGAAATGTCAACAACCGAGATGAAGTGCTGAGAAACATCGGGGAGCTCATTTTGGCAACAGATTTGGCGAGACACACAACTATAATCGAAGACTACACTAACTGCATTTCCACCGGATTTGATTTCAAGAACAGGTTAGCAGCAGCAAACGCTGCAAAATTAATTACGTTTGCTGCAATACACAAAAATTTCCAATTGTCAAATATAATATTCGGAGAAAAAGTAAGAAGGGAATTTCAAAGTTTAAAAAGTTTGTGAAAAATAAACTTGACGTACTGAGTAATGCTGTTTGCAAGTTAGCTACACCTTAAGTTGCTACAAGACACTTAAGTGTTGATGTTTGTTACAGTGAACATGTGATGGCCCTTCTTAAAATCATCATTAAGTGCGCGGACGTTTCTAATGAAGTCCGTCCCGAAACTGTAGCAGGACCATGGGTGGAACGTCTGTTTGCCGAATATTCCGAGCAAAGCGCAAGAGAAAAAAGAGAACACCTACCAGTAACTTCCTACATGGACCCAGATATGGTAAGATAATATGCTATATTTCAAAATAAGCTTACAATATCCTTAGTTAAAGCAGCACTTTGAATAGAAAATTGGTTTACTTTTAAGGAAATCTCAAGCGCGTAACGTTTATATTTATTAAGTTGGCTGTGATGCAAGATACAATGTTTCAGGCTACACGCCAACCAAAAATCGCAGTATCATCGCGCTTATTTTTCGTTTTCGCAATTGCATATAAATGATTAACGAGGAGCCTACTACAGCAATACTTGTAGTTCATCGCTGCAGCACATTCGAAGCAAAGTCACTTTCACAGGACTAAGTTTTAAATGGTTCATCTCATTAAATACCAAATCGCGACATTAACAATTAAGTGGTCAATCACCTGAGTACATCACTATTAGTGTAATTAGTCCAAATTACTTACTTCCGTTTCAAAACATTTGTAATCGCTTTGTCATTATAACACTAACAAGTTTCAATTCCAAAACAAATTAATTCGAGTCGGGTATAAATGAGTTGAAATTTGTAGCTTGTTTGGTGCATTTTTCGTGGTACCCATTGGTGTCTGCATTAAACTGTTTCATAAACAAAACCAAATTTTGGCTGGTCTTTCAAGTTAACATTACTATCGCTTGTAAATTTATCAGCAATCTATTGTATGCAAAACAAAGCATCTAAAGAATTTCTAAACTTTTTACACAGAAATTATGCGCAACGATATCAGCCTCTATCAATTACGTTTTAGTTATTATTCTTAAACGTAAAAGTTCATCGTCAACAACAAAGTTAGTTTTTTGATCCTATTCGATCTTTTTGATAACCCCCTAGTGATTAGCGCGAATTGATAGGCCTAACTAATGCAAACACGGCTTTAATTACTTAACAAAAATGTTATATGAGTTAAAATTTGTTTAAATAGTTTGATAGTTCAAACTGTTTATGCTTGATTTCTTTTGCAGGTTGATGTTTCTAAATCACAAGAAGGATTTATTCGAGGAATCATGCTTCCTATGTTCACTCAACTCAGCAAATTGGTGGTTGATGCCAGAATTTATTACGTCAATCCACTCAGAAAAACCTTGTTAAAATATGAAATTCAAAATATGAAGATCGAAGCATCAAAGTAAAAGATGGGAAAAAATTCACTTTGCAAAACTTTCAATCTTCAAAAACGATCCTCACTGACGCAATTTATACCACATGAATATGAAAAGCGCTTAACTTGCTGGATCAAGAGTAGTGTCTTTTACAAACTTTTACTGTTATTATTGTTCTATGCAAGATTTTTGCCCAACTGTGTCAAGGAGGAATGGACAAGCTTTAGGTCGAGTTTAAATCAAGTTGCTTTCCTGTTTATTTAATTTTCTCACGTTTCTGCTTTTATGGAGTATACCTCATCCAATATTAATGCGAAAAATTCCAAAACAATTTTTTGCATGGGTTGGGAGGTTCGGTGATTTGGTAGTACTTTTCAAAACAAAGAGTTAAATTTTGTATTATTTAACCAATAGCTGAGTAACTTTTATTGTCATCGATCAAAAGTCTAAGGGGGATTTACTGTCACTGTTGTATTGAAGTTAGGTGATCGAGGTTTACCAGCTCCATACCTTACTTTCTTTTCACTGTAAAGTTTTTAATTTTATTTTAACGATTTTTTGTTTTACTTTTTCGTATAAATGTGCGGTAAAATATTTTATCAAAAAGCAATAAATTTGCAAAAAATTATTCAAAGCAAGGTTTTGTAAATGGTGTTGGAGAAAAGGTTTCAGATCCATAAAAGTCTTAGCCCAATTAGTTTACCAGATAAATATTAAGATAGGCAAAAAACGTAAAATCGGAGACTTTGCAAAATAGATGTAACTTGCAAGGAAATGGACAAACAATGAAAGAAGGCATTTAGAACCATTTTCTTCCAAAGTAAAAGCATTTAAAGTAAGGTCACTAAAATTTAAGAAGGTCACCCAGGACATTCTATCCGTCATTAACCTATTTGGACTACAGCTTTTCATAATCTACTTAAAAGAGAAGAAAGTCACATCGATTAGGTAATGTAAGCTTTACAAACGTTTGTCTTCATATATCACAAACACATCGTAAAAATGTCGCAAATTTTAAAGACAATGCACTTTTGACCACCCTGAAAGATGCCAAAGCAATTTAACACTTTCGTGGAAAAAATGCAAATCTGATTAGATGCCTTTCAACTTGATTATCCGCAAATCTTATTTTCGATCTCACACAAAACAAACAATCTAATACGAAAAAAATTTGCGGTTGCATGTATGTACAGCCTATTACAAATTTTATCTGTTGGCAAGCGACACATTTTTCACATTAGCAACGACAACTTTTTTCCAAGTAGCCAAAACAAGAAGATTTTACCCTACTCTAGCTGAGTAATATATGAAGTGCACTGTGCTGCTTTCACTCCAGTCTTCACAAGATGAGTATTGTAACAGAAAACTATGGTTGCCTAACAGGACACAAGTTTTTCAAGTTCAGTTCCTAATGTAAAAAGAATATATGAGCAAATATGCACTGGTACATTAACTCCCAAATGGTGTTCAAATACTAGCACCATTGTCACTGTCATATAAACAGCAATGTACTGTAAAATACTTTAGATACAGTTTTGCGCTACTGAATGATATCTTCGGAGCTGACGAGGTTTTAGCAGACCAATCTGCCGATGAACCCAAATATCAAGCGAAATTTTCATTTAATATTTTGTCAGCTTTCTGCAAAACGCATGCTATGGTTAAGAAGATGCTATCTTGGTTCTAAGAAATCATTATCATAGAACCTCAGAAAAACCTGCATCACAACCAAAAGATTCTTTACATAGCCTTATATAGTCGCATTTTGTGAATCAAGCGTTGAATCGAAACTTCAAAGCGTCGTATATCTCAGTAGTTCAATCAGTGATAACCTATACACATTATAAAACAACATCGAAGTCATGAGCAAGACAATCAAAAATCATCTAACAAAATAATTTGATGCTATATAAAACCATAAAATAATAAACAGGTTTATTGCAGCATTCCATGATAAAAGATATATTTTAAGAGCATGGTGTTGTACTTACCAGATTCTTCAAGAACACACAAAAGTTGCACGACGGCATACAAGGTTAACAAAGATAAATGCTGGTTGATTCTGGACTAGAGGCTAGTTCTCAAACTGCGAATACTAGTTCTAGAGTTTAAGAACTTGTTTATAATCCAGAATTACGGTTTGAAGCTACAAGTGTTTTTCAACCTTCGCAATCAAATTAAGAATGTTTGATGCTTATTGAACTTAAAGACCTTAGTCTGATCAAGCTTACGACTATATGGTATTCTAGCAGCCCTTCACTTTGTCCATTGTCAATACTTTTTAGAGCTAGATCTAACCTTTGTTTCATTATTACCTTTCCTGCCGCGATTGCAAGTCTAACATTGGAAGCAGCAAAGAGAATAATGATAAACATCTCTGAGGACTCAACTGTGTCGTACGTGTGAGATATGTGCAATGCAATACGTAGGCCTAGACACACTTTTAAAGTTACTGATGAAGATAAGCACAACAAAATGTGCCCATTCGCAGTCTTTATTTTCTTCTTCGGTACAAACTTTCTTCTTCATTGCCGACTTACTCGACTTCACAATCGTTTTCGTCTCTGAAAATGATTGCATTTTCAATAATGCAAGATTATATTTTAGCGAAGCAAATATAGAACAAACCGAAGAGCAGTACGCAGTTTTTTTATTCATATACAGCAAGGGCGAATCACTAGAAAAAATAGTATGAAAAACACCTTGCATTGAACTTCAACATTCACTACCTCAAGAAATTTCATTGAAAATAACAAAATGATAATCAACTAACCTTATCGCGAGTACTGGATGGAAGAGAAACGCAGAAATACATTTGGTCGCTTCTTCACCAATTTTCTTGAATAGTAAACTTTTCAGTGGCAGAAATGGTCTTAACTTCCTTCACTACATTGCTAATATAAGGTTAATAGCTTTGCAAAACAACGGTAAAAAATATAGGATAATGGCAAATACTTCATATTTATTTACAAACATCAAAAACTAGAAAAAATCCAAAAATTTTAACTCGAGCAAAACGCTAGCAAAGTTTTCATTTGCTGATGGTGCACTTAACATCGCCTAGGCTACTTACTACTTAGTTCATTCATCAACAAAGTAGATCAGTAGATGACACAAAATCTATGGTCAGTGAGAACGCGAAATTAAACACAGATTGCAGAACAGAGGCCTAAAATCCTTGCAAACTAAATCAAATAACCACGCAAATAACATAAACCTAAACATTTACTAACAGCAGTACAAAGTATTCAAATCTTACCAAATTATTAAAACACTTCCTCTAGTGACACCTAGCACCTTCTCATATAGCACATTGTGAATTCATTCCAGTAAGTTCAACTGCTTTGACTTTTTAAGTTGCATTAATCTCATTATCGTGAGAAAACGACGTAAGCGCCTTGAGCTCAGTTGCCGACAAAAAGTCTACCACTTGGAAGACAGGAAATCTTGTTAAGTGCCTTACTTAACAGCACAACTAGCAAACTTGGTGGCTTGTTCTTCGCAAAGCTCTGTTGAATATTAAAGACTTAAATAGGAAGCTGCAAACAGAGGTGGGCATTCCGCAATCTGAAGCGCAAAGCGCTAGTTGCGCAACTTCCGCACGTGCGGAAGTTGCGAAGCGCTTTAACAAATTATTTTTAGCCATTGCGTAAGTTGCGCTGCGCTTCAAGGAAAATAAATCCTTCTTGCGCTTTATTGCGTTGCGAACTGAAAAAATATATAATAGTGTGCGCATTATTGCGCTGCGAACTAAAAAGAATCTGGTTGCTTGCGCTTTGTTGCGTTGCGCACTGTCGGAAGTTGAAATACTGCGTTACGCTTTGTCGAATGTGCTGGAGTAAGCAGTTTTTTGAAACTGTTTTTAATAGAATAGCAGTTGGTTTCTTGATGCGTACAATAGGCCTATAGGTCAATTTTTTGTAGCAGAAATTTTCAGCTCATCAGAAATGTGGTACACTAAAGTATTTTGCTTTTTAAAATTATTGCAAGTGCTTAAAGAGATCATTGAGTGTTGAATAAATCGTATTTACTTGTTGTTGTGGAGAACTTCGCCGCATATGCAAATTATGATTTACCGCGATGAGGTGCTTTTAACGGCACGCGACAATGCAACGTGGCGCAGTGGTTTGGAGCGTCGTTATTACGACGACCATCATCGCAAGGTTGATGGTTCAACTCCCAATCTAGTCTCGTTGTTGCGTCCTTGGATAAGATGCTTCACGTTGATTATCTCTGCTTGGTGAAATCTGGCAAGCGGCAAATTAAATAAGTCAGAAGCAAAATTCAACCGGAAAACTCGGAAACAAAGACAACTCCTAAGCGAGTCTGGATTCGTCCTAAGCAGCGCCTCCTTCGCTTTCTCGTGATAAGAGGATGAAGAAAGCAATCATCAGCAACGCATCTTTTTTCGCTTCTTATTTAATTTTCCTGTTCATTGACCACGCAAAATCTTGTTACAGTCACTTGCATTAAAATCGTTGTCGCGTTGTAGTCAATTGCGTGCTGTGAAAAGCACCTATGAAAATAACTCAAGAAAAAATTGCATTGCTTATACACCTACTCTTTGCGCTTTATTAAATTTTTCATTGCGAAAGTTGCGTTGCGCTTTTTCTTTTGTATAAACCTCATTGCGGAAGTTGCGTTGCGCTTTAATGCAAAAAAATTATTGATTGCGGAAGTTGCGTAGCGCTTTAATGCGAAAAAATAATTGATTGCGAAAGTTGCGTTGCGCTTCAGTCAATTTAAAAATTAGGTTGCGCTAGTTGCGTTGCGTTTCATGACTTAACAGAACTTTTGCGCTTTGTTGCGCTGCGCTTCAACTAATTTTCAAAAAATGCCCACCTCTGGCTGAAAATAACTTCTAGTTAGGAGTTCGTTTCGGGTTTAACCAGACTCAGAAGGGAACTCCGAATCTAACGCTTCAGAAGCAGTAGCTCAAATTACATCTGCTTGGTAACATTTTTCTGTTTCATTCTTTTTTTAACTGCAAATGTTGTAATCAGCAAGCTCGACAAAGAGATATCATTTCTTTTCATTACGTTTATAAAGAGTATCTTTTACTTACAAGTACGTCAAAAAAACGCCCAAAAAATAATTCTACAGGCCTATACTTAAAACAAACTTAACACGCAGTACGTATTCGTAACGCCATGCAGAGAAATAAACAAGTAAAAATCTAACAATAGACTGCTATTCAATTATCTACTGTTTTCACTTCTTCTTTTTTGTGGTATGTTTACTTTTCTTCTTTTCAACTAATTTCTTAGCTTGCTGTTCAATGTCGATTTTTGCTAAAACATAATCGGTACCATTTGGCTGATTGATTTCTCGATTTCTTCATCTTTATCCTCCTGTCACGAAAAGGCGTTGGAGGCGCTATTCGCAGGACGAATTCAGACTCGCTTAGGAGTTGCCCTTGTTTCCAAGTTTTCCGGTTGAATTTTCTTCTGACTTCAGTTTGCTGCTTGTTAGATTCCACCAAGCAGAGATAATTGCTGCGAAGCATCTTATCCAAGGACGCAACAACGAGGCTTGGGTGGGAGTTAAACCAGCAACCTTGCGATCATGGTCTTCGTAAAAACGACGCTCCAAACCACTGCGCCACGCTGATTTCGTAATGCAAGCAAAGCTTTTAGTCGTGTAAACTATTCAGTAGTGATAATTTAGCAATTATGGATTTAATTAATTAATTATTCGTTTCTTCCAGTACGTGCCTGTACCGCTCCTTCATTGAGCGCGCAAACCTGGTACTACTAACCTCGATTTAGGTTTTGACGTAACATGTTACATAAGCAGATGAGCAATATGCTACTCTCAACTCAGGAAAGATGTTCAGTCGCGGAAGCAGAGATTATTTATATACAAAAGTATGAACAAATGATATTAAAACTACAATAGGAGGTAGCCTCCGATCTTAATTAGCCTACACCTTGTAAGAATATTGGAAAATGGCCTAACCTATGTCATTAAACTTACTAGCCACATCAATGTAGTCTGCGCAATCTTTGTGGTTATAACGAACAGCGAGGTCTCTTGGCAACTCCTTGCATATAGTCGGCAAATCGAAATGTAAACCACTTTCAAATAAAATTTGAATGCATTCGCGATGACCCCAACAAGCGGCAAAATGCATAGGTGTGTAACCTGTCATAACCATAGAGCAAAGGTAAACTCTGACTGACAACTTCATCATTATTTCCCTGATTTAAGCAATGTTGATATAGAGCTTTTTTACAATACCGCCTTTAATCACTGGTTTAATTATAGGCTTATTACATCTGACCTGTCGCGTTTATACAGCTTAAGTCCGCTCCTTCTCTGATTAACAATTTTAACACTTCCGCTCTACCAAGCATACTGGCAAGATCTAGAGGAGTTTTTCCCAAAAAATTTCTAGTGTTCAAGTGAGACAGCGCATCTTGATGCAATACGTCATGGCTGTCGCTTAACACCCTGAAAAATGATACGAAATGTTCAAGACATCTTCAGCACGGTTCAGGCACAGTACAGCCTAGCACAAAGACAGAAAAAAATTGAAGACCAATTTAGGCAATGGAAACAGCCATGCTGTTGAAAACAAAAAAAACTTATTTTTCAGCGAGGTGCATTTGTATAAGCGAATACGTACTTTGACAAAAATTCATGATCGTCACGCAGAATGCAGTGAGTCAAAATATTTCCACCTACAAATTTCATTCCGATCGCCGTACTTCTAGCATATTCTTCATTGCCTGAATCAACTTTAACTGCTGGAAGATGTTCAGCACCAGCAAGCATGTTTACATCGATACAGAAGAGCTAATGAAAAAATAATACTGCAGTCAGGAGCGGATCCAGAAAATTTTGGTGAAGGAATGAAATTTTGAATTAGGTTGAATGTTAACTAAACACAAAGACGATAAAACAAAAAAAGGCGTAAATAAGCCCTTTGAAAAATGTTTTTATGTCTGCGGCGTGTTCAGAAACTTTTTCAGGGTGGCAGCACCAAAATTCGGCGTGTGTTTCAAGAGTATTTTTTTCCGGCAGAATTATTTTGAAGCATATTGAGAATAAAAAAAGGCTCTGGGGAGGTCCGGGGGCATGCTCCCCCGGAAAATTTTTGAAAATTTATATACTGTAGTGGCTATTTTAGTACTTTTTGAACAATCTTCATGCAAAGTTCGTTAAAATATTTTGCCCCTAATTCAGAGTGTTTCACCAAATATGATGCATTTTGTTGGTAAATTTTTGATTATGCGTGCTTATGGCGTAAGGCTTATTGTTATCGAAAAGGTTTGAAATTATGAAAAAATTGTATTCATCTAAAACATGTTTGAAAATGGCTGGTGGGGGAATGCATCCCCCCCTGGATCCGCTCCTGAATGCAGTGCTAGACGACAAACTAAAAATAAAGCAAAAAACAGCCAAGCAGGCTTTGGGGCTTGTTTTGAATTAAGCCGAGGTTCGGGGTTAGAGATTGGGGTTAGGGTTTGGGGTTAGAGTTCGGGGTTAGCGTTTGGGCCCCAACTCCTCCTAATAACCCACTAGCGCCCCTAGCGGTCCTTGTGTTCGTGATATATCCGCCTGTTATAAGATGCGGCTGAATTCAAACAAACTCCCAGGCTTTTATAGGCTACTTTTACAGTCTTATCTGAAACTAGGCTAGTGCATGTTCGTGGCGGTTATTGGCTAAACCACATTTTCCAGACTCCACCTGTCCAACGAATAGTGTAGTATTCTGCTATATACTGGCAGTACAGTAGAAGGTAGAACTACACAGCATCCCATAAGTAGCCTGAAATCATTTCATTGTTACTCTATAATAAGCCCGTAAGGCCTAGCACTTACCTCTCTCGGTATCTACCTTTCTTGAGGCTTGCTTATCCTGGAGGAGCAGCAAGGTCAGCTCAAGCTCAATTGGTTTTTAAAGCATCTCGGTCTGTTTAGCAGTAAACAGAAAGCTTAAATATATTTTTCAGCCAAATCATGTCTTAAGCCCACTCTTCTCTAATTTTGAAGTCACAATTGAAAAAAGTGATTATGACATCAAAATTTAATTGTGATGCAGAAAGTCCGTGGGCTTTTCTGGACATGTGGGACACAAAAGAACCTGCAACCTTGCAACTCTGCACAATCTTCTATGCCTACAGTTCTAACATGAGGTTCATCCCAGCACGAATATAATAACTGTACGAATTTAGAGAAAACTTGAAATTTTGAAACTATCCAGCAAGCATTACGTCACAATCAAACTGCTCGCGGTCCACGCAGAATTTCCAAGTTTTAAAATTTTCTGCGGTAAAATCCTAACTTATAGGCGTAAGCATAGTTGCAGGCCTATATCAGGGATATCTAGGGGCCTATATACATTAGAGACATTTTACAGACAACGTTTTTTTACCCAAAATGCGTGAGTTGTACAAGTTTTAAGAGTTGAATTGCAATTGCACCTTTTTGCCACGGGTGTGAACAGAGGCGGATCCAGAAAGTTTTGGGGCGGGGATATGATTTTAAATTAGGTTGAATGTTAACTAAATACAAAGACGTTTAGACCCGGAAACGAGCGTAAATAAGCCCTTACAAAATGTTTCATGTCAGAGGCGTATTCAGAATTTTTTTCAGAGAGAGGGCACCAAATTTCGTCACTTTTTCAAGCTCAGTTTTTTCCCGGCAGAGTTAATTTTAAGCAACTTAAGTATCAAAAACGACTCTAGGGGGTACGGGGGCATACTCCCCCGGAAATTTTTTGAAAATTTGCATACTGTAATGGTCATTTTAGCGCTTTTCGAACAATTTTCAGGCAAAGTTTGTTCATATTTTTGGCCCCTAACTTTGAGTGCCTCATCAAATATGATACACTTTGTCAGCACAATTTCGATTATGCGTGCTTAAGGCGACTAAGGTTTATTGTTATGAACAGGGGTGCAAATCTATGTTAAGCATTGGGGGAGATGATTTAGCAAAATCGACCATTTTTCGATATTGGTAGGGATGATTTAGCGAAATTGACACGTCTGCAGATGTCCAATTTTTTTGCTTAAAATGAAGTGAAGACCAAAAAAATGGTCATCACGTTCGCTGATGCCCAGTTTTGGGACATGAAAATATTGGGGGAGATGCTACCGGATTATTGGGGGAATACATCCCTCCATGGATCTGCACCCACGGTTATGAAGAGGTTCGAAATTATAGAAAAACTTTATTTATCCAAAGCATTGTTGAAAATGGCTGATGGGGGGGATGCATCCCCCACATCTCCCCCCTGGATCCGCCCCTGGGTGTGAATACTCACCGCCACGCGCAAGGAACAATCGAAAACCTGACTCTACGAGCAGCTCACATCTGCAAAATCAGCGAAATGAATTTGCTAGCCTGCATCGAGCAAGCTAATTTTTTTTGATGTATCAGCCTACAACCTTTTTCATCTATTCTAAACGACGTGAGTTTCAACATGTCTCGAGTCGTTTGGATTTGAAGCTATACTTCACGTTAACCGAATCAACAGAAGTCAGTTAGGTTGGAGGAATGAATGGCGTTTTTTGATCATACAGTACCCATCACCCAACTTATTCCTATCGCCAGTGTTGGGCTGTAGCACGGTACAAAAGTACTGCGCAACTACAACGCGGTACTTTTTAGTACCGTTATCGGTAACGTTGATACTTCTTAAAAATGTATCGTTTTTGGTACCGTCGTTACTTTTTGGACTGTTTTACTCGATTTTTTGGTAACTTTTTTTGGAATGGACTTTGAACGCCAGAGCGGAAAATTTTTTTAAGTAAACACAACGTTCCTTAGCCCTTAACCACTTTTACAAAAAAAATCTTCAAAACAGACTTATCTCAAGGCCATATAACCCTCTCCTTAAAAAAAACGAAAAAAAATTGTAAGTGTTCCAACACATTGATTTCTAAAAATTTGGTCTTAACTTTCTTGGGCTATGTTAATCCCCCTGCCGAAAATTCTTGTGGCCGGTACGCGCCTCTTCGCAAGCAAACTGTTAAAAATTTGCAAAAACATTTAACGGCCTACGAAGATTGAATAATTTTAGTAGCCTACACCACCTCAGCTACGGTGGTAAGGTATGTAGACCTACATGGAAACCATTAGGATTTCTGACAAACTCTTTTAGAATAAGAAATCAACCACCAGAAGACAATATTTTCGCTACGTGTTTCATGAAAAATCAATTTAAAAGCATAGCACCTTCGGATCGAATATATTCACTACCGGTACGCGTTTTAGGTAATGGACTATCTCATGCATACCACCAACTTTGCTGAAAAAAAGCAAGAAAATCTTTTGTTTAAATAGTATCAAAAATCGGTACTACCGAATATCGTTATTGTCGATAATTTTTAAAAATAGTACCGTTATAGGTACCGTTGTTACTTTTTTTGCAAAATATTGGTATCGTTATCGTCATTACTTCTAAAGTACCGAGTGCCCAGCTCTGCCTATCGCCAGCCTGAAAGTCTAATTGATTTAATAATTAATTATTAATCACGTGACCATACAAGGTGAATGTAAAAATTAGTTGTTTAAAAAATCTGCTCAAACCAAGTACCCATAATTGACCAATTATTGTTTTTTTCCCTGCCTTTGATTGTAATTAGTGTGATAAATTATTTTATGCAACATAGGCGTGTCTCCTGAAACTCTTTCGCACAAATTAGAAACAATTATCATCAAACTAATGTTATCAAAAATTAACTTGTCAGCTGTTATTAACTTACTTAGTACCTGCTGTCCAGTTTCGAAATTAGTTTGTAATTATAGCCTATATTTTCTTTGAAGAATGTAACTATAATTGCTTTCATTGTTTCTGCTTTTCGGATTTAACGTTATTGTTAATTTCTTTTTCTTTAATTTGATAATTATGCCACCACGTGAAAATAGTTTCAGCTGGCACTTATGAGAACGATATTGTTATCTCCAGCATCTCAAAACCTTAAAATCAAAAAATTGAAACCACTGCCAAACAGTGGCAAGAGTTTAAAAAGTATAATCTAAATTCATGGCTTGTTATTCGATATAGCGTAAAAAAGGTAAAGAGTAAGCATCCAGGGGCTAAGTGGGACCAGGTTTCATTCCTAAATTTCTTGTTAGGCTATACGTATTTAACAGTGGTGTAAAGTAACGAAGTAGTTTTACTTAAGTAGACTACTTAAGTACTATTGCTTGGTAACTAGTAGCCAACTTACTTAAGTGATTTAAATTTCAAGTACTTCTACTTTTACTTCTTTTACTTACGTAGTTCAATCAGAAAGTAACGCTACTTAAGTGGCTTTAAAAATGATAAATAGGTAATATTAAGCAATGTATCACGCAAATGATAAATATTCATGCTTGATAAAAAAATTGGCAACATTAGAACTAGGTGTATTGTTTTATTTTATATACATAAGTTTTACAATTTCGTGATATTACGTGGTCTTTCGTTGTGTTGGCGTGGTCAATGAGGTTGCATTTTGCAGATTATGGCACACTTCACGTTTTTATTTTCGTCAAATAAATGTGCTAATTATCCTAAACAATAGTTAAGCATCGGCAAAATATATGTCAAGTTTGGAAGTGAGCAAATTATCTTTTGTCAAAGCTCAGCTTAATGGCCTTGGTTTTGCAAACGCTACTTTTTACTTTAGTAGCTTCAAATTGCTAGTACTTTTTACTTCTACTTGATTACTTTTTACATCCCCTACTTTCTACTCTACTTCAAGTAGTTTCCGCCATCAGTCAGCCAACTGTACTTTTACTTAGGTAGATTTCTGGACTACTTTTTACACCACTGCGTATTAAGAGGTTGGTACTTTCATTTTTCTAGAGCAACACACAAAGCCGCAATAAAGATAGTTCAGTATCTGGTTTTTGCATCTGTTTGATTTCAAGTTCCTTCCCCTACAGATTTTGCAACAAAAATTGATTAGCAATAAATTTTTGTCGAAGTAGTTTCATTGCAACAAAAATATTGCGATAAAGTAACAGCGCATTAAGATACGCAAAAACAAATACAGGAGTTTTACACAAACAGGTCGCTGCAGCTTAAACCGCTTACAGCTTCTCCGTTCGCGGCTCCTTTTTGAAATTGTTCTCCGTTGCAGCACCAAAATGTTGCTCCGTCAATGCATCCGTCCCCGCAACATATGGCATTTTCAGGCGACACTCCATTCAACGATCTTGGAATCCCATCACAACATATTTCTTCTAAAGGATCTATTAAGTCAGTTCCTGTAAAAATGCAAATGCCTAATTGCTTAAGTGTGACCGTATATGTAGAAGAACGTAGCACGAGAAAGGTAGGCTACATTCTTGGTAATCAAAAATAAAAGCATTCAAAAACCAAAAAAGTTTAAGTTGCATTTGCATGAACAAATGATAGACTTCATAATGGTGCTGTACCCGCGATCCTCATGCATAAAGTGGGTTTAGAAAAGTAAGTAAAAGTGCTGTAATATTACATATTAAGAGTTACTAATGATCAGACATAGTAGGCCTACTCCAAACACCAACACTTTTCCAGTTTTTAATAAATCGATGAAGTTTGCTTATACAAAAAGAAAGATCATGTATAGAAAGATGTATGGGAGGCAAGGAAGCTACCCTGGGATCCATGCCAGCACATTAGAGGATCACTTACCACAACAACTAGCATTCTCTATCCCTTGATTTGAATGAGCCTTGTTGTTACAGCAGACCGACGTGGTGCTGTTTATGGCAGTGTTGCCACAGCATGAGCCGACATGACCAAAATCGTTATCGACTATATTTCCATCGCAACAAATCTGAGATGATGTGTCCATTATTCCTATTCCACAACACTCGACTGAATCCCATGAAGTAAAACCTTTGAATAGGTAATAATGAGCTGGCGTTTTAGAACAATTGACAATTACTTTACATCAATAAAACAATTGTTTAAAGTTAGTAGTTTTTATTAAATTTGATATATTTTGCTTCTTGCTGGCTATTGGACCTCACGATACCGATAAATAATCAAAATTTTTAAAAGTTTTTCGATCGGTCTGAATACTTGATTTGAATTTTATAGTTCGTTTGTTTTAAGTTGCTTTTGCACTCCTAGTTTTCACATGGATTTTTCATCATAGCCAATCCCTAGTGTTTTTTGCAAATCCATTTTACCAAAAACGAAATATTGCCATTTATTTCTTTTGTAGCCAATAGTTCAAGCAGAGTTGGAAAGTGTGAAAAAATCAGAACTGGAAAGTGATCTTCACATCACATTGAGAACAACAATTACAGACGCATAAAAAACAGGATTATGATTCGAAAAATTAGCAAATCCAGCCGTCCAGCAGCCAAAAATCAATACTGACCCAGTTCAACAATCACTCCACCACAGCAAGTTTGTGATAAGTAGTCATAAGGAAACAAAGTTTCATTATTTTCAAAATCTCCGCAACATCGTGTGTGATGGCTAGTGGCAAACTCGCCCTGAAATCGAAGAAAGATTTTAAACGTTTACTTTTTATTTAAATTGAACTTTGGTTAAAAATCTCACCTCTTCATTGACAACTATTGGATTTTCATACACAGTGATACCACAGCATGTCGAAATGTGAGCATCGAAGGTCTGATTGTAACAGCAAGCAGGCTTGGTGAAATTGTGTGACTGAAAATTCGAGATTAAAGTTGATGAGGCTCACAACAATAAATACGTTAAAATGCTTACTAATTTTTAACAATTAACAATCTGTTTCATCCACATATATGCATTACATGCATCATCAGGAGTGTCTCTGCAGACACAAAATTTGCCAAGGTCAATGCGTTTTGATTACGACTTTAATGATCAGGGCGGCAGCTTTGTCTGCCGGGGCCGAGGTGCAAACAACAAGCACGTAGTCCCACAACAAGGTCTTTAAGATGCGTGCTCTAAAGAAAGACATTTTTAATCCCTGTCTGTTGCTCCCTAAAGCGTGTACCCAAGGTGATTGCCCCCTTGCCCCCTCTTTCGTGGAGCCCTTTAGCCCTTTTGGTCTGGAGATTGTAGGCAGTGCACCGCCTGCCTACACCCTCGGTAGTTACGGCCCTTCCTATAATTTTGTTTCACTGCGATTTTCGAGAAGCAGTATTCAAATAGTTTTAAATCACTAATGCTTTGATTCTGGGTTGAAACTGAGATAAATGTTTTGCAAACACTACAGTTACAGTATTAGCCATTGATACTGTTCATTCACCTGAATAGCTCCATCACAACACACGGACAAAGATGTCGAGTAGGCTTCGTCGCCGCAACAGGCATCGCCTGATTTGCTAACACTTTGAACAGTGTCACCGCAACATATCGTTTCCTCCTACAAAAACAAAAAGCTTGATTTAATTCCGTGGCAGTGATGCAGGAAATGTGTTTAAATTTGTTTGGGATTATTGAAGCAAAAGAGTACAACCACACCTTACTGTATGTTAACGAGATCCAATTCTAGTTTATTTGTTAATAGTTACTGTAAGTCATCTGTGAGTCAAGTGCCTCAATTAAATATACTATCAACAATTGAAGCAGTCCAAATTTGAAACGTGGATGATTATCGCCAACTTGATTTTTTCAGTTTAAACAAACTTTGTCACCTGTTTTGGTCATGAAGGTTGATACATTACCAAGTTCTGATAATTATCTAGTTGCAAATACCATACTTTGCATCGATAATCATTCACAGTTTTTAAAACAACTGCTAAAGACGACCTACTTCTGGATCTTTAGGGAGAACAGATCCTTGACAGCACAAGCTAGTAATCGGATTATAAATTTCATCTTCGCCGTCACTGGTAGCGCAGCAAGCGACTTCTACGTCATGAAATTCGTTTGATCTTGCCACAATGGCATCTCCACAGCAGGTCTAAAAAATAAAAACTGCTTGTCGGAAATGCAAAAAAGTGCCTTAGGACTTGCGAGAAAGAAGATTATTTCCTGAGGATAAAAACCAGATCATCAATATATCGTTAACCCTGAACAAATCTGCTACCAAGGCAAGCCGTCTTCCCAAGTAACATAAAAGGTAATTGTGGTACACTGACACCCTCATAGGGTAATGTAACTAATAGGCTGCACACAAGATTGCAAGCAACGCTAGTTTGACTCAATGCCAACAAATTTAAAAGAGGGGCATAGCTATGACGATGCTGTTTTGTTTTGTATCATTCACCTGGGATTCTTTGCTTCCTATTTCATTTCCACAACAGAACTGAGTTTCGAGATCATAAGTTTCTCCACCGCAACATTCTTCAGTTAGTCTATTGTAGGCAACCGCTGTAGTGCGATCTTGACTATAGCAACATGCTGATTCTTCTTCAGGAATTTCAACACCGATGACTCCGTTATTACAAGGACAAGACGCAACACGCCGATCATAGGAAGTCTCCCCACAGCATGACGTGTACGCTGTGTCGCCTTGAAAAACAAAAGACATGTTATAAAGACTTCTGTAGCGGAAGCACTTACACGAGGACATAAAAACGAAAAAAAAAAGAAATTTGCAGTCGATTTTTTCGATCCGAGTTACAACCTTGACAAGCACGGGTATTAGCATGCATACGTCTTGATCAGCTGAATTCACTTAGGTGGTTTTGGAATCCCTACGATTTATGTTCCATTCTTTGACTCTTGAAAAATTTTTTTCATCATGTTGGCTGTGAGAGGAATTCATGAGTTATGCCGATTTTCCAAGCCTTAAGAATTGATCGAGTTATCTGCAAATGGCTATCTACGGTGCAATTTACACTGTTACAATGAAACAAATTAAACAAAGAAATGTGCTTAAGATGACTAAAGACATAGGATGTGTTGCTAAATTCGTGGGTAGCAGGTAGGCTTAAGTATGTGAATGACAGGCTTGATGTTACCGAAATCCTTCAAGCCAGACCTAGTAACTACGTAAGCGAAAGATTGCTTTGCCAGAATTATCACATCAATGCAATTTTATCGCAGCGGCGCACCCAGGCAAACATTCCAGGCAAGAACAAGATCACCGAATTCAACCAATGAGGAGGAACAGTTGACACGTTTTCCATAAAAAGTCAGAGCAAATGTCTAGCTCAGCTGACATGTAGGCCTATTTTTAATTTAATCGAAAGAAAAAACTTCTACCAGTCGGTTAGCTCAGTTGTTGAGCACATCGCAATCGGGATGGGAGGTCTGGGGTTCGATTCCCGGGACGGTCAGAACGGACGCAGAGTGACCACCAGCTCGCCATCGCTGCAACGTTTCTTCGTAACTGTGTTGCCCAGGCGTTAAGCCGCAGAAATGCCTCCACTCGCATAGCACGCTCCTGCGTAATACCGCGAGTACTGTATAATGAAGATTTGATCTTTGAGAAAGCTTTTTTTTGCTTCTGACTCACCTGAAAAAGCTCGATTTCCATCACAGCACATTTCAGTCATGTAGTTAAAAATTTCTGGGCGATTTAAATAACCGTTACAGCATGATTGATTAGCTGTTGCTTCACCAGGTTCAAAAACATCAATGCCACAACAAAAAGATCCTGCTGCCTGCAAAAAGATAATTTGAAATGCATAGTTTTAGTTCGTTTTACGTGTTGGGATTGGGTTTAGACCAGGGGTGGTGAACCGGCAAAGCATAGCGGGCCGCACGGATTACATGATACTTTCAGTGGGCCACATTTACTCTCAATTTGAAAGTTTTGTTTTAAAAATACACAATATTACCTCGCGAATTTATCAAGCATTCATGCTGAGTTGTTTTTCACCACAAAAATCAGAGACTTTTGCGCGTTTTTTGTGCCACGAAAACAGCATGTAGTTAAATGTGAAACAGTTTTTAAGAAATCTTAACGTTTTCTATTCTACCAGTTTGTTGTACACTTAACAAAGCTCTGACGCGGGCCACATTCAAAACTTAAGTGGGCCGCATGTGGCCCGCGGGCCGCAGGTTTCCCACCTTTGGTTTAGACACTCAATGGCAGTGGCAATACGCTGCTTGAATCGATAAAAAATATTTTCGTAAATAAACCGATGCATGAATTTTAAAGTGAAATTGTTTTGGTTTAACCATCTATTTTATGCAAACGAAAATAATCAACGTAATTTTAAAGTGTGTAGAATGTAGATGTGCAAAATTGGTGAAAGCGAGAATAGTGTATATAACTCTTCAAGACACATACAATTTTAGCAAATCAAGTCATACCTGCCACATTGACAGATAGTACGGGAAAATCAAAAATACTGTTGCTTCCTACCTTAAAAGTCGAAGTTCATCAAATATATAGTTTTACATACAGCTGCGGTTTTCAACTTTTCTGATGGAGCAAAACCCCAATTAAACATTCCACATACTCGAAAAACCTCTGTGCATTAACTTAACTTACTAATTTATTTGAACCTAGATCTAAATTGTAAACTTGCAGAATCCCAGTTGAAAACTAGTGATATATAGTTTTAAATAATGTCAATATAACTCCGAAAGTGCTACATACAAAATTTTCTCTGTCGTGAACTGCAAATTCTCCACCAAAAGGCCACGAACAGCAATGTTGGGAGTTAGGTCTAAATGGTTCCCCAACTGTTTCATCACCACAGCATGCGAGATTGGCCTCACGTTCAACAATTGCAGCTCCTAAAATACTGCAGCTGTTTAACCTTGATCAATTAATGAATTTCCGGACAAGCTAGGCCTGTGCACACTAGAACTTACAGCATAAAATGTTTTCATTACTTCTCACCAAATATTTCCATAGGCTATGTCGCTAGACAGGAACGTATATTTAGGGGGGGAGCTTTTTGCCATGCCCTACCTATTTTTCACTTTTTCAGTAAAAAATAACAACTATTGCGAAGTAACTGAAATATGCCAGACTCTTTTGATCGCTTTTGCACAGAGCCGGCGGCAGAGCAGTCGACTTAGGCCTAGCGACATGGCCTAGCGGTACCGTCATGGTCAGCGACATGGTCTTAGGGATGTGCATTTCAGAATATCGAATCCAACGGAATCGGTTCCTATTTTGAATCGGTTCCGTTTTTAGGATTTGGTTTAATTGTGACGAAAAATTTTGCGTGATAAATCTTTTCAGACGTTGCGCATAAACGCAAGTGCGCGTTCCGCCTCAAGTTTGTGTGATCATGCGGTGTTCGTCGGATGCCGTAAAAAATTTGTGGAAGGCCATGAGTGTAGTATGCATCGCTTGTATATGTACGGGAGCCGTATTTTTTGAATGCGTTTCTAAAATTCAAGAGAGGCATGCTCGCTATCAGCGCCATAACTACGCCACTGCGTGGATTATAGCCTATGCTTCCAATATATAGTGCTGTAATCCTGGTGCTGGCTATAAATTCACGAAAAATGAAAGAAATGGTTGATTTTTTTTCTGTTTTGCAGTAGTTGAGTGGCTGCGTGCTGAACTGATATCAAAATAATAGGCCTACTAACGGTCATTTTATAGATTTAGGATTCGGTTAAGGATTCGAAATTCTGGATTCGAAAAAAAAGATTCGGAATTATTCTAGAATACTTAATTTTTCTAAAATAGACATGCCTACATGGCCTAACGGTACCGCACGCAGGTGACAGATCCTACGTGACGGGTTCGATTCATGGCTGGAGCCGATCGCATTTGACGTATATGACGGGTGGCTGCTGACTCGAAGAGCGCAAGCTCACTTCGCACTCTCCCTCAATTACTGTTGAATTTTCAGTTCAACATAATTTAAAAATAACCTCAGTTATTTATTTATTATTATTATTATTAAGGGGACCAAGCTTTTATCAGGAGGGGCCAAAGTTTGAAATTAGGCATAAAAGCCGCTGTCTTCAAAAGAGTAAGCTTGTTGATTGGGGGGACTAAGTATGTCGATTGGGGAGCCTGGCCCCCCTTGACGCCGGCCCTGCTTTTGTGGTTTATGCGCCCCCCCTCCTTTAAAATTTCTCGCTACGCCACTACTCGCTACAATACTACGAGACGTTTCAAATAGTAGAAACAGGAGTGGATGCAAACGATTTTCTAGAGGGGACTTGGAATCGAAAAAATGCTTTGAAATATAAAAGCATCAAATCGCTAGTGTATCAACATGTATACCGGTAATAAAGGTTGACCTTATTAAAATTTAGGTTGGCATTGAGTCCCTTAACTATCTCTTGGATTTTCAAATCAGAAAGCCATGTATCTAATGAATCAAAACTAAAGAATTTATTAGAGAAACGCCAGATAGTTGGTCGATAGTCTTTAGTTTGTTAGCTCATGGTAGCAATGAGCACGACGATTAAAAAAGGCACAGATAAACTTACTTGCACAAAGCTAGCTTATTAATTCTGCCAGTAAATGTTTTAATTTACCGCAACAAAAATGAGTGCAACCGTTATATTCTTGAAGAGCTGGCTCTCCAGTGGATGGATCATTCACCAAGCAACTTCTAATTCCTCTTCTGCACCGTATTGCTCGTACGTTGTAAAATAATCCACCAAGAAAAGACAAAAAAAAGAAGAAAGTCAGTTGCTTCATTTTGGCGTCAGTCTAAAAAAGAAACAAATATTTTCTTAATTATTATTTCTGTACAATATTTTTCTGCTTTGTTATTTTGTGCTAAACACGAGTATGATTTTTTTCTTAATTATTATTTCTTAATTATTATTTCTGTACAATATTTTTCTGCTTTGTTATTTTGTTCTAAACACGTGTATGAAATAATAAGACATACAAAAAACTTTTACTAAAAATTTCTTTCTTCGTGGTGATTCAGTAGATATTAAGTTTGTTTCGTCATGAGTTCGAATTTCTCAACTACCCATAGCTACTGCTATTGTATCAGATGCAGAATATTCACAAATCTGATAGCTGCGTACTGTGTAGTCTTTTGTATGAGTCCAGAACTCCAATCAAAGTGCAAAGATGAAGGTAAACTCACAATCGCATTTGCTTATCAGCGATCCAAACGTTGATAGAATCGGAGAACAATTATTTGGCAGTCACATTTCATTCGTAATATTTTATCACAAGCAATTTTGCCATAGAATTACCAGAAAAAACTTACTTTCTGATGGGCTTATTTCTTCAGCTGTTCTAGAAACCCTGCTGTCACATAAACGATTCCAATTATTTGGAGCAGGTCAACGACTGGCAGCACTTTAATAAGAAAGAGAGAGGTAATTAACATGGTGAACTTTAACGAGTATTGCGTCCAAAGTATTTTGCACGACAAGACAAACCTATTATTTTCGTTAAAGTAATAAAAATATATAACGCAATGATACTTTGGAGGTAATAGTTTGACCTTTGAGAGCGATTTGCTATTTCACTTAGACGCTAGTTCAAAAAGTTTCAGTTGAACTGCTTTAGCTGTTCAATTGTAAAACAATTTTCTTAAGAAGCAATGACCGGTGCTTTTATTTATTGTGCTGTAATTAGAGCTCTGATGTCCAATAAATCAAGCCGAGTTTCGAAACGTTTGTACCATCAGCTGATTGTTTGTAGCCTACCATAGTCATACTATTAATATCTGCACAGTAGAGGCAAAGCCCGCAAGACATTTAGGGGAAATTGCTGTAGGCCAAGATCCCAAATTACGTTAATTTATAAAAACCTTTTAGGCATACCTCAGATTAAGGTTTGTCAAAGGGGAGAGCAGTGTCGATACCACCCTTTGGAGGCTACATCCCTGCTACGCAGTAAGAACATCTAATTTCAAGAGAGTGGAACAACGACTGTTCAACCTATTATCCTCTCACCTTCCGGAGTCACATGCCCAACCACTCTTCCCGTTCCATGAGCAATGCGTATCTATTTATATGCTTATTTTTTGGTGGTTACGCTCAGGGTTGGTAATCGATACCCAAAAAAGTAAAGAAATAATCGATATTCGATAGTTCACCAAAAAGTAAAGAAATGATCGATTTCGACGGTAGTCTATAAAAGTAAAGAATAAAGAATAATCATTGTAATCGATATTCGATATTACACTAAGCATTTAGCGATGTACGCTAAGCATTTTTTGTGATGTCCTCACGTTCATGCGGTAACTTACAGACAAACGACGGGCATAGTATACGACATTATTGATGCGAAGCGACTTCGCTATTAAAAATATTTTTTTTGTTTTTTTTGGCACACAAAAAAATTTATCGGCAAAAACAAGATAATGACATACCGACGATTATTTTAAATTTACTAAAGTGAGATAAAGTAACCTGGACAAAAAGAATCAAATATTGAATATCGAATTGCGATGAAAAAAAAAGTAAAGACAAGGCCACATTCGATGCTCATTCAAAAAAGGAAGGGCTCCACGGCGTTCAATGAACAAAAAGTAAAGAATGTCGCAATCGAATATCGATGACAATCGATTTTTCCCAAACCTGGTAACGCTTTGTTTTTAAGCCACTTTACATTTTGCACTTAAGAGTAAATGCAGCGCCTCAATTACCTTGCGGTAAATTTTTATTCATAAGTCGGCCACTGGGTGACGCGTGTAACCGTGAAAAAAAGAAATAAAGTCGGACGTTAATAGATTAAAAAAAGAGCGCATGAGGTGGCTGGGTTGGTGGAGCATTAGGCTCCAGGGATGATTCGCGCATTCTACGCTCAACTAGGTCATTTTCCCCAAGAGCCGGCGGCAGAGCAGTCGACTTAGGGGGGCCAAGCGTTTATCAGGGGAGGCCAAAGTTTAAAATCAAGCACAAGAGTCGCTGTCTTCAACAGAGTAAGCTTGCTAATTGGGAGGGCCAAGCATGTCGATTGGGGGGGCCAAGCCCCCCAGACCCCCCATTGGCGCCGGCCCTGTCTTCCATGATGCATGTAATGCTCTTTCTAATATAATAATATAATATAATAACTGAGGTTATTTTCAAATTATGTTGAACTGAAAATCCAACAGTAATTGAGGGAGAGTGCGAAGTGAGCTTGCGCTCTTCGAGTCAGCAGCCACCCCTTATATATGTCAAATGCGATCGGCTCCAGCCGTGAATGGAACCCGTCACGTAGGATCTGTTACCTGCGCGCGGTACCGCTAGGCCGTGTCGCTGACAAATTTAAGCTTTCTAAGAAAAATTTAAGCTGCAGTTATTTGACTGAAATAAAAAAAAAAGGCGCAGCTTTGTAGAGTATGTTTGGTGGACTTATACAGCATAATATAAATCCTTATGCTGATGTAGTTTTATTAATTTTTCATAGGCTTAATTGTTTTCGTTTATGTTTCATCACGCATATTGTTTTCGTTTTATGTCAAGAGAGAAAAGCATGTCAGCAATAATAAGGTGATCCAGAAACAAACCTGCAACCAGTGCCACATTTACCCTGTCCACATGTCCAATTTTAGTGCGCTTTAGACCCGCAGTTCTTGTTCTAGTTTCTGCATCATAATCAATTTCTCAATGTCATAATCACTTTTTTTAACTATCACATCAAAAAAATAATTATGACGCAGAAACTAGAACCAAAAACCGTGGTCGTAAAGCCCACTAAAATTGGATGAGTGGACAGGGTAACTGAGCAGCCTACTAGGGCTTTAAGTCACGGAAGTAAGAAAACCGTTCTGTGATTCTATTTTGTTTCATTGCTTTAGGCTGAAAGCCAACCAGGATATAATAAATTGCTTTATGATTAGACTCATACCCGGATCTTTTGGATCTTAATTGTCGAAATATTTATTATTGCCCTTGGAAAAGACATCCGTTAAGCAAAAAAAAAATAGACGGCTGGGACAAAAATGCTCATTGCGTCTGAGTGGTCTGTTTTAGTATGGTATTTTATCTGTTATATTTTCGATTTTAGTTGGCTGCGCATTGTGCACAACTGTCGTAAACTTATTACTAGCCCGCGAAGCCAATTCCAGACTTCCCGCATCGTTCGCAAGTCTTATCCTTGTCAACTTTGGTGCAGGTTTTCTTGTAAATCTATTGATTGGCTACGTGTAGCGTATAATGATAGTTACCGCATTCTTCACAATTTGCCACGATGCTGCAATGCTCTAACATTACAAATAGATCATGGTATTAACACATTTGATACTCTTTCACGCAAATCCACTTTTTCAATAGTTCGCCGTTGCTCCAGTGCAGTTAACAAATTTATTTAAGCTGTAATGTCATCACGGTGTTACCATGATTCAGTCTTGTTTATCAATTACAATAATCTTGTGTATGTTGCTTAAACGCTGTCTGCCTTTTTATGAGTGTGATTCTATGTAAATATGCTGGTTTTTTTTTTGGCGTTTTTGTTGCTTGTTCTATTTTCCTCTGGACTAAGCGGTTTTAGCAATGTTTGAGACCGCTTTTTGTGTCTAATGCAAATAAATAAATAAAACTATCACAACCAGCCGCTGGTCTAATCGCAACTAACTGCAATATAATTGTTTGATTGCGCCTCTGCAAGACTTGAGTTTTCATTAAGCGCGGCAAAAAAAAGCCAATCAAGTAGACTACTTTTACCAGGGGCGTAGCCAGAGGAGGCAAAAGGGGCAATTGCCCCCCCGAAATATTTTCAGTGACTACTAGCCTGCAAACAAAGATACTAATGCTATAACGTAGATCCACTAGCAACGCAAGCAGGGGCGGATTAAGACCACTTTTCGACAAAAAAACTACGCTAAAATGAGTATTTTTCTTGCAAAAAACATAAAAATCTGTGGCGACTGGGGGCTCTGCCCCCAGACCCCCTTTGCCGAATCCTGTGTGCGCCACTGGAAAAGCCTATAAAGTTTTGCCCTCCACGAAATTTTGGGCTGGCTACGGCACTGACTTTTACCAAGGCAGATAGTATTGCCTTGTATGCACTTAATAGAATATTTATGCATAAAAACTTACCGATAGCAGACGCAAAAAAATTCATGATTAGCTAATACGACCTTATACTGTAAGTCAGCAGCGTGGCCAAGTGGTTCGGAACGTCGTTTTTCGACGGTCATGATCGCAAGGTTGATGGTTCAACTACCACCCAGACCTCGTTGTTGCGTCCTTGGATAAGATGCTTGACAACAATTATCTCTGCTTGGTGAAATCTAACAAGCAGTAAATCAAAGAAGTGAAAAGCAAAATTCAAGCGGAAAACTCGGAAACAAAGGCAACTCCTAAGCAAGTCTGGATTCGTCCTACGCATAGCGCCTCCGTCGCTTTCTCGTGACAGGAGGATACGAATGAAGAAATCATAATCTTCAATCATCATTCAACATGTTAGGCATATAATAATCTGCTAATGTAGTTAAAAGATTTTTGAATGCATTGTTGCTGAACAATCTGACAGACTTATATTAGAAGTCTTCGCATTTCACGATAAGTTTAAAGTTTCTGAGAAAGTACATCTAAGCGCTGCAACGAGTCATGACTCTTGAAGTTAAAGCGAAAAAGTGAACTTTTTGATGTACTGGACACGAGTACAGCTGTGCACAAGTCCAATCTTTGTGAGTTTTCGGCCCGCAGTTCAAGTGATTGTGAATCAAAAAATTGATTATGATCGCGTTACTGCAACCAAAAACCGACGTTTTGTTAACGAAAATTAGACTAGTGGACAGGGTAAATTTGTCTCAAACTTTTGTTAGATTACCAAGTCAAACATCAGCCAATTTCGTAGACAAAAACGTCTACAAACAGTCGATTTTTGAATTGCGTAGGTTAATTTTATTCAAGCAACTTTTTCTAGGCTTAAATTTAAACAACTTCCTTAAACTCTTTATTGAGTAGAGCCAAATTATGTGTCAGTATCATCTAAATGCAATGTTGTCTCGCGTTGGACAGTTTTTACTTTGATGTTGCTTATTTTCCCTGCATTTTGAACACTTCCAGTGGCAAAAAGATAGACACTAACTTAGTATTGATGTTTACAACTGCTTTAAACAAGGAACATCTTTTCCGCGGGACTATCTAATCATTACTGCAAGATGGTGAGGTCGAAATAAAAAGAAGACTCATATTTACTAACAGTAGCAACGGCCACTAGATGGTGCGTTTTGAAGCATAATGATTAATAAGGAAAAAGTGACTGTTTATAGATTACATAACGTTTGCTGTTACCAGTCTGAGTCTTCAGAGTTCACATAACCAATTCTGTTATTTTTTATTAAAAATAGGCGACCTCACAAAATATTAACTGAAGAATTAAACACTGCAATATAAAGAAAAAATACGTAGCCTAGTTGACTCAATGCTTACAAATAAAACAGGAAAAACAACGCACTGACAGCACAGGAAAAAAACTTGGTTTAACACAAACCTTGCTTGAAAGCATTTTGTACATAATAAACAAATCAATCAAAAAGCACAACCAGCCCCCCAAAGCAGCTAACAGTGTAATATCAAAGCCGAATGCAAATCTACTAGATGTTTATTCAAGTAGGCCTAATTTTAAACTAAATGAGGTGATTTCTACACTGTCCACATGTCCAATTTTAGAGGGCTTTAGGCCCACGGCTCTTTGTTCTAGTTTCTGCATCATAATCAATTTCTCAATATCATCATGTCATTGTATTTCTCATTATTAACCAAAGTCATAGTCACTTTTTCTAACTGCGACATCAAAAAGTTAATTATGATGCAGAAACTAGAGCCAAGAACCGTGAGCCTAAAGCCCACTAAAATAGGACATGTGGACATGGTACTTGTGAACTAGATGTGTTTTAATGATGCAATTGCTTAAAATCTACGAAACGTCAATTAAAGCATTACTTGAAAAAGGTACCGGTCCACTGGGCCTAAACATTTTCATAAATTGTTATGATGTGATTCATCGGGAACGAAATTCCATTAAAACAAAATGACAAAGAAAATATCAAAACCAGCACGTAACCGCGTAAAATCAAACGCACACAAAACTTCTTGTAAGCAAGAATAGGGTGAATAACAACAATTACTTGTAGAGCACGATAGAGCGTAAGCTAGGTCCAGTGGTGTAAAGTAACGAAATACTTTTACTTGAGTAGATTACTTGAGTAGTTTTTTTCGGTAACGAGTACTTTTTTGAGTAGTTTTTTTTTGGCTACTTTTACGTTTACTTAAGTACTTTTAGTATAAAGTAACTCTACTTGGGTAGTTTTTATTTTAGAAAAGTAGAAGTAGTTTACTTTTGTGGCAATTGAGTCACAGTCTCGCCTTGAAATCCCTCGTTGCGCCTAAACTCTGTATTTACACTCCAATTCTCCATTATTCAACTCCGTAACACTCGGTCTTGTCATCGCCATGGAAACTTCACTCCATGCGATAAGAATTACGCTGTGGCCTTTGATACTAAACGTCATGCAGGGAAGCTATAAATACCGATTCTTAAGTCATTGGTTTAACCCAACTCTGAATCGAACCCCGAGTCTACCATTCCAGAAGCAGACGCTCTATCCAATCGGCGGTAATAATTTCTTTTGTTTCGCCATTTTGCCACCTTCAAAGCAAGTCCATCATCGCCGCAGCGGCAAGTGTGTAGTTGACACTTTAACGTTTGAAAACGCTTTACGATTACTTTTACTTGAGTAGTTTTTAAATGACTACTTTTTTACTTTTACTTAAGTGCTTTTTTTAGTCAATACTTTCTACTTTACTTCGAGTAGTTTTGCCGTCAGTAACAATACTCTTACTTAAGTACAGTTTCAAAATACTTTTTACACCACTGGCTAGGTCCAACATAGTCTTTTTCAGTGTTTATTTTGAGCTCCAATAAGTACCAATCTCACTTCAAGTAAATTTGCTGCATGTAGCCTACTTTCTTCACGTAGGCATCCCAATATGGTAGCCAATGGAGAGATAGCATTTCTAAGTTAAGTTCTGATTGGGAGGCTACATAAACCAATACACCTTAGCACAGTTTGTAAAGCAAGCAATCAAAGTAGTGGCAATATCTGTATCGTTCCTTTCTGCGTGCAGCCTGTATGAGAACGCGCTATTACAATCATGAGTTACCGTAACAGTGTAATCACAAATGTTTTGCACGTTTATGTCCTCAAAATTCACGCGATAAATAAACTGTTTAACAGCTTTTGGACCGGAATTCTGGCATTTATAACAGGGCACAGCTTTTTTTGTTGTTTGAGGAATCGTGTGGGTTTAGAATCACTCTTATGGCTTCGTTAAACACCATTGCAAGGTTTTGGTGGGTCATCGCTGAACATTCAACGTAATTTGCAGCACCAATTTCATCAGCAAGTTTTTTCCCGGCTTCATAGCTAATTGGAACCAAATCATTTTCTTTCAAACGAGTTAGGGTCTCTTCGTCATCTCTCAAATCCAGCTTTGTTCCGACTAAAATCACTGGAGTGTTGGGACAATGATGTAGAATTTCCGGATACCACTTTTTCCTTGCGTTTTTAAATGATGTTGGAGACACCAGAGAGAAGCAGATGAGGAAAACTTCTGTTTCCGGATAAGAAAGAGGACGGAGTCTGTCATAATCTTCTTGGCCTGCTGTGTCCCAAAGATTCAGCATCACTGGTTTTTCATCAACATTAACAATTACTGTGTAATTATCAAACACAGTTGGTACATACTCCCCGGGAAACGAGTTATTGGTGTAGCTAATCAACAAGCATGTTTTGCCAACAGCTCCATCACCGATTACAACACATTTTATGGGCTGCATATTTAGTGAATTACAATAAATCTCATACACTAATCGTAGATAAGTTCTGAAAAGCAACAACACATTTTAGTGAGGTGGAGAGCCAATCGTAACTTACATGCGGTTACATCGGTGGAAGAATGGTAGAAACGTGAATACCTTATTTTACTTATTTTTAACAGAACATTCACATAATCTGACTTTGGGTTAAATTTTGCTTACCAGTATACGTCAATTGCTTGCAAATGCACCACTTCACTTCCTACGAAAGTTCCTACTCCGACTCTCCAAATAAATTGTCTCCATTTGCGAATCGCCCCGGGTCACGTCAACATAAGCAGATCACACTTTTCACCAAATAAGTTACCCTTGCTTTTTCTCAAATCAAGTTGCACTTATCTGTTGGTAGCGACCAGGGTCGTATTTAAGGGGACATTGTGCCATGTCCCCCTCCTTTTGACTTCGCTTTTTTGTAAAAAAAAAAAAAAAAAGACTAAATGTTGCTAAGTGACTGAAATATACCCAACTTTTTTGATGGCTTATGCAGTATGCCCCCCTCCTTGTCTTTTAAAATTTCTCGCTGCGCCACTGGTAGAGACGATAACACAGTATTTGCTGCTCAATTAGCAAAACTCCAATGAACATCATCACTGAATGAGAGCTTCACATGGCTGAAACTCTGGGCTAATATGATGAGTTATCAAAATACTTCCTTAAAAAAAATAAGCGTCTATTTTGTTCTTATTTTAAGTAACTTGATTAGACTCATGTTTGGCTACAATGCTGCTCTGCTACTGAAGTTCACGTAAACCCGCTTTAAGACAGATTGAACGATTGAATCATGATTTTTTAATTTACTCTTTTACTAATGACACCTTTTCATCATCTCGTGCTATATGTTGCTGTATCTAAAATGACCTTATCTACATATAATGTTTTCTACTGCATTGCTTGGTCAGCATTGTTGCCAAAAACGTGACATTACTAAAGTATGAAGAAATCTAAATTCAAAAGTCTATGTATAAGCATGCTTATTAGTTTATGGCTTTTTCTTTGTGTGTGACGCAACACACTGTGGATTACAGTTGCTACGTTGTAATCACTGGCGTTTGAAATGACAATAAATAAATCCAGAGATGGGCATTTATCGAGATAATGTATTGTTTACCAAAATATAATACGTAGGTTTACACAATTAAGCAGAAAAATAAACTACGTAGCAATACAAAAAATAACACCGGAAATGCATCGCAACTGACCTCTATAATTTTAAACTAAAAGTGATGTCATTATTACGTCGAAAAATAACAGCGCCATTGTGAGAACTGTGAAGTCTAACCTTTTGTCCTGATATTAACTATCTCCAAAAAGATCAAAAATGCCCTTACCAAAGATTCCTAACTCCATGGAGCTGGGTGGTTTATTCAAAGTAGTTTTGCAACAAAATATAGGACTCACGACTGAAAAGTGCATTTAACTAAAAAACTCCACTAGGTGCCACTGCAAAAGTCATGAGCAATATGGTTTTGCCCATAAACAATATAATTGCATGAACTGCAACCAGAGATGGGCATTTATCGAGATAATCTATCGGCGATAATTTAATATCGATTACCGTTATCGCTCAAAGTAGTTTTGATTTATCGATTACCGATATCGCTTGTGTAATATATTTGTTATCGCCGATAAATTATCGCGATAAAAGATTCTTTATGCACACAGTGTTCAGAGTTAGTACATTGGCGCTATGGAAAAAATACACGGTGTCCATAAGCTCTTGTTACTATAAAAAAATCTCTCTTTGTTTTATTAAATTTATTTAATGCCAAAGCAGAGTCCGTGAACTGCTCTCTTTTCTTGAAAAATCCGGAAATACATTTTTGAAGTTTGTTTTTACAAAAAAAATTTCGTCAAACACATTGAAAATTTACCGCATCATTTATCGGAAAAATTTATTGGCGGTAATTAATCGATTACCGATATCGCTTGAAGAAATTGAGGTTTATCGATTATAATTATCGATATCGCCCAGGGCTGTTTGAAATTATCGATTTACCGTTGTCGCTATAGTTCATAAAGGTTTATCGTGTCCATCACTGACTGCAACTGTAAGGTATCACCGATACTGTGCTTGTACACTTAAAACTCAACAATAAGCTTTGCAGGCACAACTGCTCTTGTTTTTTACCGCTTGAATACAACGATAGAAATGCCGGCGTAGAATTACAGGATATAGCTCTCAAAACTCAATGACAACCTATTGTGGCGACGTGACAAAACTATAACCGCACAAACTTTATAGAGTCTAATTATTTTTACATGAGCGCTGCTTTCTTACCAGCCATTAATCTAAATAGCATGCAGGTGAATTCATCACTTAGTTTTGCTGCAGAACTGCAATGCAGTAGTTCCGCAAAAACAAGTCATAGCCAACAACTGATGTTAAAAACTGTTGGAACAAAGATTTTAGAAATTGCTTTACGAATCAACAACCCATTTATTCTTTAGCCACAGCGCGTCAGTGTTTTCATGACAGAGGTTCCATCAAAAAAGCGATTAAACCTAAAAAGAGACTTCAAAAATTACGATAACCGTGGCGTGTGAAGGTCTTAAGTCAGCATGTTGCCTAGTAGGGACTTTCAAATATAATTATCGTGGTTGTGGCATCTACTGTTTTTTTGGTAAGGACCAATAGTTTACTTAGAGATTCCCTGAAGGTAGAAAAAAACTTAAGTCTATTTATCTATTCACTCCCAATTAAAATCCAGAAATCTTTGCTGTGAAGGACTAAATCAATGTTAGGGACGGTGATGAGGCAAGACTCTTAAAAAACAGCTCTAAAACGATAATGAAGCAGCTTTTCACCCAAAGAGGGTTTTGAAAGATTTCAATTTTATTGCAAGCACGAGTCAACACTAAGGTTTCCCTTTCGAGATTTCGGGACGGGAAATTACACGGAAAATTTTAAACTTTTCAACCTTTTACTCATTCTTTCTCTCTGCTTTTATAAATACCCACCACAAAACAATTTGCATTGCTGTTTGTAAATTTCCCGTATCCCGGGAAATTTATGTCGGGATCCCGGGAAATATTCTACATTAATAAGGGTTTTAGTGGTACTGATATCTATCATTCCGACATAAAAAATGCGTTACTGCAAATTTAAATTTTTTTTGTGCTTACTAAAAATTTTTTTTTCAAAATTCGCAAAATTTTTTAAGACGAAATGCTTGTAAGATCAAAATTTTTTTCTCAATTTGTCGAAAAAATTGAAAAACTCAAACAAGTTTGTCAAAACAACTTAACAAAATACTGAAAATCACAAAAAATGTCAAAATGATTAAGCTCTGAATCCCGGGAATTCCGAGGATTTTCGGGATCCCTAGAATTTCCCGGGATTCTCGGAAAATTTTTAAAAAAATTCCCGTTTCTCGGGAAGTTGAAAATCCGGGAAAAAAGGAAACCTAGTCAACACGTGTCAATCACGGCGTTGAACCGAACCGGAACATAAACCGAAAACCCGTATTAACCGCTTCCTTTCATTGAACCCAAACCGAACCGTCACCTTTATAGTTTAACAGACGTAAACCGAATCTGAACTCATGATCGTCAAAATTCTTAAACCTGAACAAGATTTGAACTATTAAAATAATTTTTGTCTAAACTAAACCTTGTCAAACCTGACGTCAGTGGAAATTTTGTTAAGTTCGTGTGTGTTCTTACAAAGATTTTTCCTAAGAATGATTGTTAAGATGGCTGTAGCAGCGGTTAAGGACATTTGAAGTTAATCTGCGGCTATATTTCTGCCGCTGAGGACATTTTTTATGAGCTACAGTAACATCTTAAAAAGTACAGTGCAATCAGCCTGAATACTGTTAGTAATTTTGAAAAAAATGCACCGTAGCTTATGTACCAGAACATCAGTTGAATTGACGGTTTCAAATTCTTGAACCCAAACCAAGTTTGAACCCGATAATTCAAAGTACTTATAGAGGAAAAATAAAGCCACTGTAAATAAAGGCTTTATTTTTCCTCCTTAAGCTATTTTCGTCCCATATATATTGTAATCCAAAGTACTTATAATTGTAACCGGAACTAAACCCGCAAAATCAAACGACAAAAACCTGAACCGAAGGTGAACCGCTAAAAATAAATTTTGCGGAATCTGAGCCAAAACCGGAGCGATATTTCAAGCGGTTCGATGCCCTGGTCTCAATACAGTAGTGTGACACAGCTTCCACTCAACAGAACTAATTAGGTTGTTTGCAGTTCTCTCGTAATTATTGCAAAAGTTTTTGTAGAAACATATTGCTAGTACTGTATAACAGTGCCGCACGTTTCGTGTTTACTCAAATAAGATGTGGCTGCCATGTAAATTAGCAAGCCTATTTTGAAGCTAATCAAACGTATTTTGCGGTGAAGGTAAATCAATTACAATATTTTCACGTCCAGTTCATAATTGAAACGCTATTTCAACCGATTTTCCGTTGAAGCCAGTGATTCTTCTACTGGCGTATATTGCATCGAGAAAGTAGAAGCTTGCATTAATTGCAACAAAATTGCGATGAAATTCAAGTACAAAAATATTGCTGATTTTTGTCGTAGCTTTAATAAAGACAAAATAAACCAAAGAGCATATTCCTGCTTTAAAATTTCTTCCTTTAAACTGTATCAATTTTTGCTTTATATATTCTAGTCTAATACATCTGTGACAGGACCAACATTCTCACTTACACCAGTTCTTAAGTAAGTGTTAAAGTACTGACTATACTTTTTTGAAGTTTTAAGACTCATCAGTGAGGTTAGCGTTGTCTGCTTTTTTTCTCATAATTGTTGTTTTAACTGTTTCAGTGTCAATATCAAAACAAACGACGTTTCCTGTCATTCCGGTTCATCCAAAGTTGAAAGTGCGGCACTGCGTGCAGTTGTACTCACACTTTCAATTTGGTGTTCGTATTTCGGCATAACCCTGTGCTTACGAATCTTTACTTCCACTTAGCCTTTACAGCTGCCATAAATTGTTCAAATTCCAATAAACATTGCAGCTCTGAAATTGCGTCAATGGTTCCACGCAAACGTAATAATAAAGAATATAAGGTATTCAACGAATGCATGACAAACCTACATTAGAAGCACGCAGTTAGGATAATTCGCAGGAAACTGTGTCACAGTAATTCTCTGACTCATAACTGCATCACTCTGGAACCCATTTCTACATGAAAGCAACATAATTCATGTTAGAGCGTTTCCAAAATTAAAATCCATTTCGTGTGGCTTCACGAAAAAACGTTAAATTAACTAGAACTTTAAAATGCTTTTCCACAAATTGCAATCCATAGTTTTTCGTCATTTAGATTTTAGAAGATTAGATTTTACACATTAAAGGCTTTTTTGAAAACGTAGACGAATCCAACCACACTCTAAGCAGTTGGCTAAGCTATCTTCGACAAAGCCTATCCAGGTCTAAGTTTTCGACTTTTCGGCTTGAAGCACCACAGCGTACTCCTACATTGTAGATATACTGTATGCTGTATCCGTCAACTAAAAAGCAAAACAAAATCTTTGGTTTTACCAATCCTTCAGCAAAGGTATGGACAAAAGATTGCGGATTAAGATTTTGTTTCTTGTATATTTTTATATATACTTTGCTCCTATACGCAGGGTAAGTTTCAGCAAAAGACCACGTACGTAAAACAATTCGAATATCAACCAATTAGTACCTGCAGTATACCAAAAAGTGTTCACTAATGATAATAAACAACAACATCACTGCGTGGTCTACGTCTACTATAACACTAAATTAGTTTAAATCGCCACTGTTTCATTAAGCAATGGCATGGTGCACTAAGATAAAAGTTGGAATTGATTGGCCTAACTTGAACTCTTTTAAGTGGACTGCGTGATAAGTCGGGCAAATTATTCACAAGTTTCATAAATTCATGCAGCGAAAAAGTGCTCCCATGGCTTAGAAGTTTAGTTCTCCAAGCCGAACCATTACCAAGGTTTCAATCATTTAAACCATTTGAGCAGCTCAGATGTAGAGCGTCTGTCTCTTGAGCTGTAGACTCGGGTTTGATTCCGAGTCGGGTCAAACCAATGACTTTAGAATTGGTATTCACAGCTTCCTTGCTTGACGCTCAGCATTAAAAGGACAGTGTGGAGAACAAGCCGGCAAGTTTACTTGTTGTGTCGTTGGGAAAGGCACTTAGCGGGATTCCCCCATCTTGTTGTGGTAGACAGATGGCCGGCAACTCCTAAGCGAGCTCCTATAGCGCGTTGATCGCTTTCCCGTGATAGGAGGATAAATATGCTACCAAATAAATAAATGAATAGATCTTCAACTCTCACCATAATCTAAAGTTTACATTACTTTCACGCTGCTTCA
This sequence comes from Trididemnum miniatum, assembly GCA_964006365.1. Classification (NCBI taxonomy): domain Eukaryota; kingdom Metazoa; phylum Chordata; class Ascidiacea; order Aplousobranchia; family Didemnidae; genus Trididemnum; species Trididemnum miniatum. The sequence goes on from OZ023245.1 coordinate 14,890,755, forward strand.
TAGTCAGATCTTACAATTCACTTTTTCGCTAAATTACATGCCCACTATTTACAGTATTACCTCAAGGCCATACTTGCGCTTTTGCATTTGTGCGCAGTATTTATTGTTGCGGTCAATCTTTCTTTTATGACCGAGACCACAATTACAGACTTCTAACTTCGAATCAAAATTTTCTTTTAATACTTAAGCACCTTCAAACTCGTCCGCAATTAGTATTTGTTCGCAGCTTATAGCTGCTTTAAAAAACCTGTTCCTGTAGTTATAACCTCACGATTCAATATGAGCCGCAGAATATCCTCTTTAAAGCGCTTTGAAGCTGTATAATTTATCATAGCATATTATGCAAGCAACTTCCTCTTTGGGTCACCCTGAAAAAAACTAATGATGGCACGTGAATGAAGTTACATAAAAGCAATTGATTTTTTAGGCTGGTGTTTGCACAAGCTTCTTTACGCCACTGTTTACCAAAATATAACTACATGTGATCGCGTTTTTGCCTTGTCGGCAATGACTAATTTGACAATCAGGCTGTAACGAAGGAAGAGCATAACGTACATCTCGACTCAAAACGGCAAATCGGTTTGATTTTCCTGACCTCCTCTGTCTAGAGGTGTTATTCCTAGTGGCAGAAACTTACGTTTGTCAACCTACAATTTCTTCGAAGAGCGAAACCCAAAACTGTTTGCTGTCTTAAATATTTTAGAAGGCCATCGCCTCAGTCAACCCTCTGAGTCCGCCCCTGATAACAGAAAGCCAAATAAAAAAATTTGTGAAAGACAGAACTACAACAACACTTTAACACAGTGCCCTGCTATCAAGGAAACATAATCATGAACAATGAACATCAGCTAGGTAGCCGATATAGACAAGATGGATATTAAATAGGTCCATTAAGCTTTTGAGGAACTGATAGCCATCTCTACAAGCTTAATGATATGTCAGACCACTGTATTATAATTTAACCTCATAGCTGCGTTGAACACGGAAGTACATCATACTTACAGTGAATGTCCCTCCCCCGCAAAGAAAAAATATCAATAATAATTCAAAAATAGCAGCGTTGAGTGTACTTCATGCTGGTTTACGAGAAACGTTTTCTTGCTCAATCTACGATCATCCAGTGAAAAACAAAGCTCGCCATGGTGTAACAGCGCCACCTTTTCCAAGGGTTGCATTTCGTAAAACAAAGTGCTTTGCCGCTATAAGGCTCAAAAGGTCTTACCTCCTAATCTCACGGGTACTACGATAAAAAAAAAAACAAGATCAAACAATGCGCATGGAAAAAAATACACATGGAGTTGGCCGAGTAGTTGGTGCGTAGGACAGGACTCCGGAACTGGTTTCGCGGGTTCGACGCTCAGCTCATTCATGTTCTATGATGCATATCCTTCACTCATGTAAAAACCCAAGCTGCAATTACGTAAAAACCCAAGTTACAAGCGACAAACTAAGATCCAAAAATGCGCATGGAGTAGGCCGAGTGGTTGGTGCATAGGGCTCCGGAGCTAACTTCGTGAGTTCGATGCGCAACTAGGTCATCTTCCATGATGCACATATTTTACTAGCATAAAAAAAACGAAGCTGCATTTATGCGACTTGGAAAAAAAACTAAGATCGAAAATGCAGAATTATAATATTATGAAATCACCATCCCAAGAGCGTTATGTAATAACTAGGGCCTTTTTTTTGACCTAAAAAATATATTTTTGACTTTATTTTAGTAAAATTTTGACTTTATTTTGACTTAACCGTTTCCGCGTATTATTTATGTCTTGTTGCACTTTATTAATTAAATATGTTTTATAATCTGCAGTTCACATAAGTTTTTAAAGAAAAAGGTAGCCTACTTCGAACATTTTCTCGATTACTCAGTGTTGAAGCTACTGCAACAAAGCGACGCATGACGTTAAAACCTAAGACAACGAGCCATTGTGTGTACCGGTATCAATTAGTGTGTGATACAAAAATTGCGTTGCTATCGCAGCTGTACCGTATGCTCTGAGCCAAGCTCTAACTTAGCTCTAAGCCAAGTTGCTCATCTTGTAATTACAGGGTCAGGAGGAGATGGCAGACCAGCATCATGAAAATCTTTCTTGCGATCTTTGTTTTTGATTATTGCTGCCTTGATCGTTGCTATTACTTCATCAATATTTTTAAAATGAGCACGCACACGCATAGCGCAGTTATGTAGTAAGTGCGCAACGCAGGTGACATGCATCAAAGAAGGGTATACTGTAATTCCTTTAATGTCTTTCCAGCCGAAGACATGTACCGAGCAGCATCAGTCAAAAACAATGAAAAATTCTCGCGTTTTATTTCAAGTTGTCGCAATATGTCATCCACAGTGTGCAGAATAATACTGCTATTAACATTGCGACCGCTGTCAAGTGGATAGCAATTAACGAGGATTGTCTGATTTGGAGCATCTAAGCTGCCCACAAGCACACTGATATACTTTTGCTTAGCAACCTCTACTTCATCCACAATCAAAAAAAAATTTTTTTTGTCACGAAGTAATTCTTGAATTTGTTCCTCTTTTTGGGATGCCAATTTAGCAACACATGCCCGGGCTGCAGTCTCCGAAGGCAATACTTTTCCCATTCTAGCAAAGAGACTTTAAAAAAGGATGGTTCAGTTTATGAAGTGGGATATCTGCAGCTAAGAATGAAGAAACAACCTGTTCCTTGAAGTTTACTCGATCGAAATGTAAAAAGGTTTGCTGACTTTGAGATTTGCTCTTCGTCTCCAATTTTCCTTGGTGTTGCTTACTTTTTCGGTTGCTTTCCACAAAAAACTGTTTGTCGCATTCGACTAACACGTCGCAAAGGTTGCATCGCAAGTCACCGGCTGGAGTTGCCGAAAACTCATCCGGATATTCCTGGCAAGTTTGCCTAACTTTCGCAATAGAAGATTTGGCTTGTTTTGGCATTCTTTGCTTTGCAAGCTACAACTTAAAAAGACCACGAGTAAAGAGCGCAAGGGTTTTATAGGATTAGATTAATTGTCTGACAATTATGTATTTATGCATCAACAATGACGTTTCATGCATAATAAGTGCTATCAAATCAAATCAAATCTTCATTATACTCGCCGTATTACGCCGAAGCGTGTAACGAGTTGCGGGGCCCATCTCCGCGGCTTAGCGCCTGGGCAACACAGCTCCGAAGAAACATCGCAACGGTGGCGAGTCGTTGGCGACACTGTGTCGATTTGACCGGCCCGGGAATCGAACCCCGGACCTCCCGCACCGATAGCGTGCGCTTAGCAACTGAGCTAACAGCCGGTTAATAAGTGCTAATTTCCTTCTCAATTACCGCACACATTATTGTGACGATAGTGCAAATATTGCAACTTTTTCAAAAGTTTAGAATCGAATAAAACTGCGCATAAAATGTTAATAGCAGCTCAAAAATTCAAAAAAATATTTAAAAAATATTTGTTCGTTTTTGTAAGGAAATTTTTGATAAAGACAATTTTGACAAATTTAGACTTTATGCAAAATGTTGACTTTATTTTGACTTATAAAATCTACCAAAACAGACTCCTGAACACCTGAAACGAACGTTAGTACACAATTGATCATGTAACAAGGTCCTGAAAAAATTTTGACGTCATTGACTTTAGCGGGTCCTAGTAATAACACACTTTATCTCAAATCAAAAGCGATAATCGTTTTATAGTGAACTATTGTTAGCATAAGTTTTCACCTTAAAATCAACTATGTTTTGCGTGGACTAACTCTCTGTTACTCTTAAAAAATATTGCTTTCGTTACAGTATTTAGTAAATTTAAAAATTGTTATCTTTTTTGGTGCTCAACGTAAAGCAGTGCGTTGGGAATAGGTTTTGCATTGTTCAAGAGAACTTTGTTTTAGCCCTGGCCAACCCAATGCACCACGAACAAAATGAAACATGCAACGTTAAATCCAGATTGCAGAATCGAGTTCCTTTTGCGCAATCGTCAATGTACAGTGCACACTGTACATCCGGCTAAGAGCAATGCAAATTGAGTACGAAGAAGTTTATTCATTTTTTTACGCACAGCAAGACATACACGTTCCGAATATACAGTATTAAACAAGTATACATCATTAGAACATCATGGCTTGCACACAGTATACGGTACGGTAATTTGCGGAAAATCCCAAAAAATGGAATGGATGCAACATTAAGAATACGGAATATTGGATTGGAACTTTATCAGCATTTTGAAAAGATCCAAATTGGAAGGTACAATACCTTATTAATTCCATATGCGTAATTCCTTTCTATTTGAGAACGGTTTGAAGTCGTCTAAATTCCCGGAGACGCAAAGCATGAATTTTGATAAATCCATCCGCATCATGAGGTTCATAGTCACCTTCAACGTCCATGCTGTAAGCATAATAAAAGTTTAAATGCCCGTCCATGCTTTGAGTGCAATTGGCGGTTAACCGATAACAAAAACAAGCTTAGTATCAAAATGAAAATAAATATACCGCAACAACAGGTGAGTGAAAATTTTTGCGTAACTAAGACAAGACAAAATCGGTTGTCAAAGATCAATTTGCGTTACAGCACTGTGGAATGTCTGCGTCTTTGTGTGTTTTCCCTTTTCCCTTCTCCAAGGTCACCACCCTATCGGCTAAACAAACAAAAAACTAGATGATTTCAGGATGTGTCAATTTAAGTCGTTGGACGGTTGAGCGCTGTGCAACCATAACGGCTTCCTGGCATTCACAATCGCATTAAGATTAAAGAGCAGAAAATATAAGTGACATATTTCATTTTATTGCCGACTTAGTTTATAAGGTTTTCAAACCAATAACACATTTTGACTCCAAGTTGTACATGTAGTGCTGATCGTCCGTCGTCAGTAATTTATAAGTCGCATGAATACGTACCTCACAAGCTCCTTGTTATACAAAGACGCTGGAGATGATCTTCCCACAACATAGGCGTGTCCTTTGTATAATTTCATGCGGACAATTCCTTCCACGAATCTTTGACTGTGGTTAATGCAATGCCGCAAGTACTCACACTCTGGACTAAACCACATTCCTGAACAAATAGAAAGTAAATTAATGTAGTAAAAAGCCTATAAGGAGGCAAACAACTTCAGCGTATTGTTTGTTTTCGTTTTTTTTTTTTATTGTGCAAACCGCCCAACACTGTTCCGCGCAGCTGTATTCCTCATCAGCTATAAAACTGATCCTGTAGGCTAACAATCATTCTGAAAGTAGTTCGAGGGTGGACGGCACACATTTGTTGCCTCTTACGGTAAGATAGGAGGACTGCCTCACCATTCCCAGCGGTTAAAGACGTTGTTACCGATGTTTTTAACAAACTTTGATGGTGCTCAAAAAGAAGTGTCAGTGAGATAAACAAAAACCGTTTAAATTACCGTTGTAAACTTTGTGTGAAAATTGCACTGACAGGTCTTGTTTGATCCTTCTCACTTCCTTGTCCATGGTTACAATTTCAAGGTCTTCGTGGGCTTTTTGAAGCACGGTACCAGCAGGTGTTTCGTAACAACCTCGGGACTTCATTCCAATAAAACGATTTTCCACAATGTCCATTCTGCCAACGCCATGAGCTCCCCTGCAAAAAAACAAAACAAATCGTATCAGAACTAACATCTCAAACCATCATCTTTTAAAACCTGATATTGTACATTCAATTCATTGATAAGAGAGCGTTTATGTAAGTGCTTTTGAAGATGTAACAGCCAAATCAAGCAACTTTATCCTATGCACGTCATTAATGTTCATTTTCTTGAGGTTGTTTGGTTAAACCTGCGATCGATGCTATTTCATGAACCAAAAAGCGAGCCTATTAAATTAACAACCATATTGCATCAATGAATGAAAAATCTATACTTTACCTTGGACACCTTGGTGACCCATCTTGGTTACTTGAAGCGGATAGGTTTGAATTTCAACACATTGCAATAAAACTGTGACTACCACCGGTATACTTTTCACACTTTACTCATCCCGCCATCACTTATCAAATCGTCAAAAAATGCAATTCCATAATCCATATTTCATAAAAAAATACTCACGCGACTTCGTTTAAGTAGAGGAACAGATCAAGAGCGTTATCCTTCACTTCTCCAGTTGTTTGATTGGTAACCTTCACTGGGACACCTCCTTTAAACTCAATTGAGATCCTCACAGGAGAATCCGGAGCTTTTTCTGGATCACAAGTCATCTGATACATTTCTGGAAGAGCCTCAGTGTCTGGATCCTCAAGCATTCCAGCTTCGTAACTAATGGAAGAATACTTTCACAATTAGCTTTCAGATAAATATTAGAGACCTTAATACATTTTCCTCCGCATTTCACGCACAACAACATCACAAATATATATTATTATAGCCGGCCGGTGAGCTCGGTTTTTAAAATATTGCTATCGGTGCGAGAAGTCTGGTGTTCGAATCCCAGGCTGGTAAAATCGAACACAGTGTCGCCGACGGCTCGCCACCGCTGCGACGTTTCTTCGTATATGTGTTGCTAAGCCGAGGAGATGGGCCCCGCCACTCGTTACACGCATCGGCGTAATGCCACGACTATAATGACAATTTGATTTTTGATTTAAATATCAGAAAAACAGTCAATTAATGTGGAGAAATCCACAAATTACAGCTTAACCAGTTAACATTTAGCTTCTACAATTACCATGGTCAGTCGTACCTTATATGCATGAGGTTATCATCAATGCTCCATGGGTTTGATTTAGTAGCTTTTACTGGAATTCCGTGGTCTGCAGCGTAACGCAAAAGATCTTGGCGTCCGGCAAATCGTTTCAAAAACACTTGATCACGCCAAGGCGCGATAACTTTCACACCGGGGTAGAGAGCGTAGCAAGATAGTTCGAAACGAACTTGATCATTTCCCTAAAAAATCATAGACCATCGTAAACTTCTAATGACAAGATTAGTAACTTCTTGAAAATAATTGTTTTTCATGAATTTATGAAAAGAAGGGCAGTAGCATAACAAGTGTTTGTGGTACCCCGCAAAACCCATAATACTCCGCCTTCAGCTCCCCAATCAAAAGTGTAATTTTACCAAAAGCTTAGTTTGAATCTATATTTAAGCATACGATAGGCACTGCTTGTGACCGCAGGCGAAGGCTGGGAGCGACTGAATTCGGTAAAAAACTCTGCAATAATCTATGAACCATACGGAGGAAAGCAGAATGTCTATATGATGAAAACATGACACTCTGATGATCCCATTTGTTTCATATCAGACTCTAACATTTACTGTGTCATAAAATGTAAGCGGTTTTGGACAAAGTTAAATATTAGGCGTATTAACTCAATAAAATTGCATTAAGGTAATTTGTGCATTCGTACTTTGCCAGTAGCTCCATGAGAAATAAATTTCGCATTTTCTTCTTTCGCTACTTCGACCATATTGCGAGCAATACAAGGTCGAGCAAATGCTGTTCCCATTAAATATCTATCTTCGTATCTCGCGTTTGCCTGGATGCTTGGCCAGATAAAATCTTCGACAAACTCTTTTCTGCAATCTCTAATTACCATCTGAAACAAAAAAATTCCAAATCATACCTTCAATAATATAATCGAACATGCAGCCGTCGTTCAAAAGCATAGAGTCTTATAGACTAATACCAAAAAATAAGGCTACTAAATCACGTTCGAATAGTATATATAACAGCGGAACAGCAGGGAAATGTTCAAAAAAAACTAAACGTTGACTTAGCTACAGTAAATGACTTATTTTCACATCGTGCCATAGCTAGATGGCTGCGAAACAGAGTGATGCGAAAGGTATACGTATGAGGTAGCTCCGGATGTAAGTGATCAACTAAGACCACTAACCACAAAAGGGTTACCAAGAACGTCATTATGTGATTAACACATTGTGCATGCAAAGGATAGTTTCGAACCTTTGCAGCTCCTAGTTTTAGTGCTTTTGCTCTGGCGGCTTCAAAGTCTTCATTCTGACCAACATTTGCCTGAAATCAAAAAACAAATTTAGAACTATGTAAAATTATTGCCATCGTCAAAATAATGAACGGTAGCGGAAAATTCAAGGCAAGTATGAATTTCGGTTTAATCTAGACATGTGCAACCAGTGGCTCGCACTGCGGCCCGCCAAGCTGTGCCGTACGGCCCGTGTAGTGCTCAGTAAAATGTTAGAAGTGTATCCTAGCCATTACGCTTTGATGCAGCTAGGTTTGCAAAACAAGTGAAAGTTTTGCGCGCTGTGTGCAGCAATGTTGCGCTTTGTTGTGGGGTGGTTTTAATCAGACCAAAAATTCGAAAACTACGCCTTACTCATTAACTATTTTCAGTTTCCTAAAACGATGAATATGGCTAGATCGCTGTATCGCTCTTTTCCAAGTGAAAAGAGCACAATGCGAGCCCGATATTTGCCGACGCATCTTAAAACTTGTATCATTTATTCGCATTAGAAGGAAGACTAAAAAGTTCAACAAATAAGATCCTCAGAAGTCTTATTCAGATAGAACGGTAAATAGGATGTCATTAGGTGACTTGTTCAAATACACAAATAGAACGTCAGTAGCAAAAATGCTCTGCTAGTGCTTGAAAGGGTTTGCTTAGCTGCCTTAGCACCACTATACTGTAAGTCAAGCAGGTTGCTAATAAAAAGGCAGCCTATAATTATGCATGAGCATTTACCCCAATAGCATGACAAAACAAATTAAGTTAATGCAAGCTTATGCTACATTTTATTTTAAGAAACCAAGAGCAAGCATAATGTAGCATCAATGAGATTATTTAAAAATCTTACCAGATAGGCAACAACTTTATAGCCTTGTTCAATAAGCCACACCAGAATGCAAGATGTATCAAGGCCACCACTGTACGCCAAAATGACTGCTTTTTGATCTGACATGTTTGCAGAAAATTCTTTAGTAAACTTACAAAACGAAACACTTCAAAAGTTCTGCAAACAAAGAAGTTGAATCAACAGCAAGTTTTGTTATAGCAAAATCTGTACGCATAATCCACAACTTCAAAACAAGTCGAACAACATCCTAGTCGCACGTTCAGAAAAATAACTGCGTGGTCGAAGCGAAGTTTGCTGCACTAAAAAACTCTTCTGCTTTTACCAATGGCGCTGCTTGACCAATCGCTGGTGGAAATTGTTCTTAGCACCAGTGCTAGACATTTATGATTTTTTCGATTTTACACTGCTTTTATACAGCTATAGCCGGTACAACGAGTAAATTGTGAAGTACTAGGAAGGCTTCCGCATGTTTTTTAGCTTTTCCTGAAGTAAGGGAATTTTCGAATGTATTTTCCGCTGACGTGAAAAAAATTTATATTTTGGTACTCCCATTTTTACGCTAGGCGTATGAGTCAGCTCACTAGTATCAAAATTAAGAAAAAAGCCGTTAGGTCAATTAAGTAGACGCTTTAAGTAAGTTAATTAATTAATTAAATACTTTGAAACGCTGCTTTGATCGGAGCCCTGCACAGAATTGAAAGCAAAAAATCCAGGCTTAATAAATGTCCACGTTGATTTACCGCAGCACCGGGCGAGGAAGTCCCTATTGCTATGTGGTTTTGACTTAAAAAATATTCTTTTAACATGCTCCAGGATCATGACGATGAGGAATGCTATCGGACTCATGATAGCAATAAGGCATATTTTTCTTTTTAAACAATTAAATGGCAGTTTTATCACACACACTGTCATTTCGGCACCACAGACCTGCCACACCAAATCCCTCAAAAGACTGTACCAGTGCGGTGTAACATTTCAGCCTGTAATTGACAATAACATTGGCGGTTGAACCACCGGTAAGATCTAATATCGAACAACACTCCAATTGAAGTTAGTCGGGAGCCAACTACAAAAGACAAGGCGTGCTTCAAACTACTTCAAACTAATTTGGTTTCATTTAAGAAAGCGTTTTACCATCAAATTTGCCTCTTGCTAGCTAATGAAATTGTCGCATCAGTGACAGAGTATGCTCAGTAAACGAAAATGCAAAAGTAACACAAGTAAAAAAAACGGGGGCGTATTGCCAGTCACGTTTATTTGACCAAGTTATCAGAAAAAGCAGATGGTAAAAGTCTAGCACAACAGGAAATTCGCATGCAGGAAATGATCAAAAAAAATTTGAAAGGTAATTTTGCTAGTTATGGAGAAGCAAAAATAAATTCATCTGCCACGAATTGTCAAAAAGCACAGCAATTTGATGACTCCATTACAAGAACGAAGTAATAAAAAAAACACTCCGGGAATTTTTACGAACAGTGACCTCTATGTTTTTGCATTTTGTGCACTGATGAATTTTGACAATACTATGTGAAGATTTTAATAAATACAAAAACAAGAACATGTAAGTACTTTGCTACAACGTTCACGGCGAACTTTCGAAGTTCAAAATAAACACCGGTAAACTCATAAATTCGTCTGAAATGAACTAAAACTTTATGATAAGTTGTTACGCAATAAAATTTGTCACAAAGCTACTTGATATTAAAAGCTTTTTCGGATAAACATTGTTGCATCAAATATCGCCGCAAATTAATAAACGGTTTTGATTCAAAACAATATAGTTTTTTTCTTTTCGACTTTTTCTACCTGCAACACTTCCAGTAACTTTATACCGTACCATCTACCTCAGGGGTTCTCAACCGGGGGTAAATTTTACCTACCGAGGGGGTAAATTTCCTGAATTAAAGACTAAAAAAACTTTAATTTTCAGTAATGAAAAAGCAGTAGTGGTACCCTTACGGTAAATTATACTTCTTTCTTTCGGCAAGGGGTAATCGAGACAAAAAAGGTTAAAAAGCCTGATCTACCTGATAGTTTTTTCTTTTGGACTTTTTTTACCCGCAACACTTCCAGTAAATTCATACCGTACCATCTCCCTGATAGTTTTTTCTTTTTGACTTTTTTTTACCCGCAACACTTTCGGTAAATTCATACCGTACCATCCATCTACCTGCTTGCACTATTGAATGACGAGAACCAAAATCTACAAGTCACATCAGCTTCAATTTTTATATGGTACAGTAACTAGCCTCAAAAAGCTCTTATTAAGAATGATTGATATATATTATGAATTCGTTACGTGAACGCCCAAAATTGCCGCTTATGGTCGGAAGTCTAATTAGCGGCCGGCAGACGACCGGTAGTGAGTAAAAATACAAGGTTTGAGTAACATCATAACTTTTTAAGAGTATATTAAGCTACATAAGCAGATTTAATAAAAATATGTGATAATTTACTTTATAAAACCTGGCTACCACATGTTCAAACAGCAGTCTGCACCCAAAGAAACTGTTTCGCCAAGTTGACTACTCATAGCTGCAAGACAAAGCTGCGATGTACCAGATTAGTGGGCAAATGATCGTGCTCAAGCATACTTGAATGTTGAATGCAAACAGCGGTCTATGAGATTCTGGCTGCACCTGCTGTTGCTGTTATATGGTTTATGCTGTAGCGAGTTCACAAGTGCCCATTTTATCATGACAGCAGTTATAGCCAAATGCGATTATTCAAAACATTCACAAGAATGATCAAGTCGTCTGCTTTTCTCTGCAGCAATTACGTCCTTCGCAAACAATAACTTTTCTGCGATACATGAAAATGTTCTACTAGAAGTTGAAAATCGTTGAGAAGATGAAACTGCTGTTGAACATAGGGGAATAGTTCGACAAAAAACGTTTGGTTGATCGCACACATACTTGATTTTGAAACCATGAAGTCGGTTTCACCAAAAATGAAACGCAATTTTTTTTTTTGGTAAAATTACTGTTGCCCATTTAAAAGGCTGGTTGTTGATCCAGCTGAACTAATGGCAGGCTACAGAGCACAAGAAGCCCTCATTAATGAAGGAATAGTCATAAAGTATCTACTTGGCTCATATAAAATAATAAAATAAGAGAGCTAAGGATCACCACTCCTTATGTATCGTAACATTGAGAAATATGTATATTCGCTGGTCCTCAGTAAACACTTGTTGCGTTAGAAGCTGAACATGAGTTGACTAATCAAAAAAATTGCAGATAAAAATACTTCTGTCTTGCGGGGCATCGGGCCATAATGAAAACAATATGACGGATCGACATACATGCTATGACTGTTGCAAAAAAAAAAACGATATTGCGGCCAAGCAGTTGGTCAGAGTAAGGTAAAGCGGAAAAGATCCAACTGAAACTGATTGGTTAGACTTAGAGGCATTGAATGTCGGAGTTTGAAACGGAACAATTGCTAACTCATGTTCTGCATCCGCATTGGGCATTGCCTCCATGTGTCCTTAAAAAAGGCACTTCACGCTTTTTCAACTCGAGTCAAGTTGTCGACTCGGTATAGACCTAATACACTATTGCCCGCTTTATGGCCCAACATTAGTACCAGTAACCAGCGGCGTAGCGAGAAATTTTACAAGAGGAGCCATAAGCTACAAAAGCCCTCCGAGAAGTCTAGTATATTTCACTCAATTAGCAACATTTGATCTTAAAAAAAAAAAAATCAAAAGAGGCGGGGAGGGGGGCATCGCACAATTCCCCCCACAAATACGCTCTTGCTGATAGCCACTGCGGAAGCTCCAATGTACATGGAACCCATTGAGAGAATTAAACTATCTGCTAAAACAATATAAACATTACCTAGTAGCTTTACGTTGTCGCATTTCTGACAATTTTGTCTTGAGGCTCATTGCATTATTTGTTTTCACTGTCGTTTCAGAATTTTTTGTGGGTGTATGTAAAGTATAGGCGTACTGTTATGCTTTAAACTACTAGTAATATTAATAAAAAAATACAAGAAAGTGATGATCACAAATGCAATGAAAACATTGTAGCGAAGACGATTGATTTCAATTTATGAGGAAATAATAAAGATGTCGGAATTTTAGGTTTTAGTTGCTCTTTTCATAGTCTGGAATTGCCATGGGAAACGCGAGTGGAATACTACCAGTCAATCAAATCGTAACTCTAGGAGGCAAACGGCAACACAAGCCAGTCAAATCCAAGGCATTCAAAGTAAAAGAACGAATAGAAAAAGAAACAAAGCAACGAACTGCGAAAAGGAAAGATGACATTAAGCTCGCTGATGAGGTTAAAACAACGGAAACTTATTCAAAAGCAGGAACGTCACATTCGACAAACAAAATTCCCATAATTAAAACTGATACAAACCATGAAAAAATGACTTATCCAGATCAGCAAAATGCAAACAGAAAAATCAAACGTTTTACCGAAAATTTTAATTTGGATTCAAACCTTTGTAGATCCTCACCGAAGGACAAAGACAAGCAAAATAGCAATTCTCACGCTTTTTGCATGGACCAACAAAACCAAAAAACAGAGGATCTGTTGTCTGTTGAGAGCTCTTCTTCTGATTTCGCTTCCAGTCTCTCAAGTTATCAACCTAATGTGTTCCTCTCTAGCAAACATTTAATCAAAACTAAACTCAAAACAGAATGGCTTAGAGAAGAAAAAAGGTAGGCTACCGGTATACCTATTCAAATCTACGCTTGTTTATGTAGTTACAAAATAAGCTTTGGCGAAACTAGATGGATGAGGGGACTCAAGCCTTCCAAAATCTGTACATATTAATACATGTGTTAGTGTTTGTGATGCACAAAACTGCAAGATAAACGTATTTTTGAATCTTTGCTTTTCCCCTAAAAAAGTTTCTGGATTGGCGTCTGAATAAGTACTTTCTTTTTAAGAACCTCAATCACGGAGATTTTTAAGCTTACTTTGAGAAGACAAGTTGGCCTATTATATCAAAACTTCGCCATTAAGTCTGTCAACTTTTTGCTGAGTTAAATAGCTTATATTTCTCTTAGTATATTTTTTTCTTCTTTTCTAGGGTACACTGCCAGGCTAATTTAGCCAAAACTTGTATGAACTTAAAAATTCCTATTGGCACACAAGTAACCATTGTGGCGCAATAATGACATTGTTAAAATCATAGTTTTATTTCATTATCTGATTTCTCAAGTTTATTTTAGCCGGACGCGTAATAAAAAGCGCAGGACGGAAACGGCGAAAGACCTTACGGTCATCTAAGTCGCCGCACCTTCCTGCGACCTTTTTTCGGAGTTGTGTTGCCCAGACGCTAAGCCACGGAGGTAGGCCCCGCCAATCGTTATCGCTCCGACGTAATAACGCGAGTACACAATAATCAAGATTTGATTTTTTTGATGCTACATTTTTAAAAAGATCACGAAACAAGAGTGGGTCTTTTTTTTCGTGATCTTTTGCTGAGTTAAATAGCAGATAAAATTTTTTGTAAAAGTAGAGCGTGGGCAGAAAATGATGGGGAGGCACTGCATTAGAGTCTTATCCAAAATATTTAAATAGCTTGTGATAGACTTTTTTGAGGTTAGAGTCTCGTTGTCTTTTCACGGTTCACACTTCACACTGTGGTTTCACAGCTGCAAGGACATATCTGTCACTCCACCCGAGCTGCGAATCAATAAGGATGCATCCAATACTGCAACTATGGTCTGCTCTGCAGGTTAACACACTGTAACAGCTGCATGTTCAATATCGTGTATAAATCATACGATGTCAGAGTATTTTGTGTTTGTATACTACATAAGACATTGTTACAGCAAATTATAGAGTTAAAACTCCGGCGGTAGGGAGCTTCGCCCCCAGACCCCCAACACAGCCTCTCCCATTGCAAAATCCTGGCTACACGCCTGAGTATAATGATTTAAGTTGCCACAGTGAGTGCGGCTGACTTAGATGACGTTGAGGTTTTTCTTAATTTCTGCCAACACCCTTTATTATAATAAACTCTTCAGCTGTTTGCGGACCAGAATATCTAATGCTAATAATAATAAGCACTGGTATCTATACTCGCAAATCAATTTCTACGCAGGTTGCAGATGGAATATGAAAGAGCAGAACAACAGATTAAGAATTCACAAAGGGATGAACTGAGAGCGAAAGCCGAAGCCCAAACGTGGCGGGATAAGCTGGAAACGCTGACAATTGAACATAGAAAAAGTTTGTTTAGACAAGCTCAAACTCTGCATTCCCGTTTACACAACGCGGAGAAGCTTCTCACGTACCACGAAGTGCGTGCAAAAAAGTTGCAAATGAAAAATGACAAAATGAAAGGTATCAGTAGCGTATTTAGGTAACATCGTGTCACGCCCCCCACTCCTTTTTTGACTTTACATTTTAGTAAAAAAGAACAAGTGCTGCTAAGTGATTGAAATATACCAGACTCTTTTCATGGTTTCTGTAGTTAAAGCTCTCCTCCCCCACACACTTTTAAAATTTCTCGCTACGCCACTGCAACGTGTTGTGAAATTATGATAACAATTCTGTCACATTGTTCGTATTCATATTTCGTTACTTGAATGCTTTTAGTTTTGTACTGCCTTGCTCACCATCAGGTTTAAGTTGGCATCGTTTTTTTTTTTACTTTTCTTCAAACTGATTTTTCTGGTACATTTACTTTAAAATTGGCTTAATACATTCTGTTACTAGTCTGCTCTACTTCTAAGCCCACCGTTATCCCGGAATGAATCGTTAGTCAAGCAGTTAAATTTCAAGTAACCTAAAATAAAGCTGAATCAGCAGATGCCAGAACTTGGTCTTCGGTTTTAGACTAAACAAATATTTGAGTAGAAAATGACTTTTTCTACGATGAACTTTTTCTTTTCTGCCTGAAGATATATTTATTAACCATGCTGTTACATTATTTTGCGGTAAAATATTGTTGAAGCACTACTACGTAGCAATTAAAGATAGGTTTAAGAATGACATGAACATTAACTTAAGCGTTAGTGCAGTACAAGCACTACCACAACAATTGCAATGCTGTTCCTTACAACTAGCTTTACAAATCTATGTTTTGCAGACTTGATCAATTCAGTCAAGGAAGAAGCCAAAAATCTGCGAATTGAAAGCGAAAAACGACGAGAAGTTACACAAAAAATATTTGATGAAAAATTTTCAACGGTTGAAAAGCAACTTACTAAGTTAAAAGCTAGATTAAGTTACTCTAAACTTGAAAATTGTTCAAAAGTTTCACCCACGCCTTGCTCCACTGTGCCCACGCAGTCGAAAGTCAACCAGAAACAACAGCTGCATGAAACCGATGGCATAAACCACCAATTCTATTCCAGATACGTTGAATCTTCTCAGAGATATATCAAACATCACCACTCACCCTGCCGCCGACCCAATTTGCCTCCACTGGAAAAGAAAAACCTTTACTGCACTTCGTCATCTTCAAGCACCACACCAATTATTTCAAATGAACCGCGTAGAAAATATAGAAAAAGCAAACAGTCAGCAAACCAAACTTGTTGCCAACCTCAGAAACAATATTTCAAACATAACAATGTTTCTCCACGAACCACTGATGATGCTTCAATATCTCAAACAAATTGTTATTCAAATTTTCGACATTCTTGCTGCTCATCTCCTGAAGACTTCCTACAAACACCAAAACACAGGGAAAATAGAAATTATTTTGCTCCACACTTTACTAACAGCTCGAAAAAAGATAGACTCGACGGACAAAGCGTGTGCAATTGTGACTTGGAAATGTCAAGTCAAAACAAGAAAAGAACGTTGCCTGAGCACAGCTCAGAAACTGGAAGTACTGAATCAAAATGCTATTCGAGCCGAGTGTATTCTGATCATACTGAAAACTTAGAAAGTAGCTCCAACTTTAGAAACAATGATTCCTTCTACAGTTCAGCAGGAAGTTCTATTCTTTTCTCTTTATTCAAAGAAACATCGCTATGTGAACGTTCTTCTGAAAACCATTCCATAAAATTCATAAACAAATAAAAACAACATACGAACACTTCTAGAATGCAGATCACCGCAAAGTAAAAAGAGCTATGGCCTAGCTGCAACAACATTAACTATTGCGAGCAAAATTTTTGGTATAGCAATTGAGGTCAATTACATGGTCTAGGTAGGCTAATATCACCCATACTCTATCGCTTTCTCTCGGAGTATTTAATAGGTTTTCTACAATATTCAATAATAAACCAAAATGCTTGCATACTTGCGCGAAATGCCAGCCAACAACTGTATTTGTGAGCAACTGAATACAGGCAACAGTACGAAAGTGGCTTTAATAAACTTTTTGGTTCCTCTAACGCTTTTCGTTTCCGTTGACCTGCAATCGTGTTGCGTAGATATCATATGAATGATGACGCATTAAAAATCGAAACTGCAAAGCAGTGCGATTTTATTTAAAAAGTTCCTCCTCGGTAAAAA
This sequence comes from Trididemnum miniatum, assembly GCA_964006365.1. Classification (NCBI taxonomy): domain Eukaryota; kingdom Metazoa; phylum Chordata; class Ascidiacea; order Aplousobranchia; family Didemnidae; genus Trididemnum; species Trididemnum miniatum. The sequence continues at coordinate 14,907,959 of OZ023245.1, forward strand.
GATGACGTAAAAAGGAGAAAATGGCCGAGTGAAGTAGCGTTTAAATGAGTTTTTTAAAATGGTACCCTGAGGTTATCGAAGCAAGAGTCTGTATTCTTAATTTGTTCATTAAATCGTAGAAAAAAGTTTCGCAAGAGGGAAAACTCATAACAAGAACAATGCCGTTTCAGTTCCGATGGTTGAATGATTTTCGAAAATATTAGCATACAAAATGAGTAGGTTGTAGGTAATCACGACAACTTAGATCACCTAATTTGTACTTCACACTTTGTCCATTGTTGTAACCAGTGGTATGTTACGAAATGGTTGCATAGAAAATTTCCACTTTGTTCTTCAGCTAAGTGATGGGCTAGAGCCAGGGCCGTAACTACGTCAGGCGGGGCCCCGGTGCAAACATCTATTATACGGCCCCCATTTTTAACAATATTTTCTTTTATGTGTGATAAATCTGATGAAATATGCGATGCGGATAAATTGTTCAACAAAATAAAAATGAACACGCAACAGCCTACCCTTACATCATCATAAACGAGACAACTAATAAGACACAATTTGTTGATACCGATCATCAGGGTTGTCGAAAGGGTGAGGGAGAACAGTGTCTGAAAAGGGCACTTTAGTGGTGAAGTAGCCTATATAAACCGCAGACTGATTACGGTGTTACACAATTAGACTGCTAAATTATCAATTTTTGTTCACATAAAAAAAAGTAAATGCTAGGTTTGATACGGTACTCAGTTTGTTTCTACATTCATGGTACATTTTGATTGATTCTGACAAAAACTTTTGCAATTTTGATAAAAGTAGAATATAGATTGAACTAAAGAAATCATCAAATGATATTACCAACAATTACCAATCAAAAAAGCAACTCTGTCTGTTCCGACATCCCTGCCAGTCGCGTAACCTCAATTGAATTGAAAATTTTCGGTGATGCTTTTGTACTTGCAAACTGTTGTATAACTCTCCTAAAATCTAAATTTTAAGCTCGTTCATTCTCTATCGACAGCAGAGTCAAACCGCTAAGTCTCTGTTGAGACATTGAGCTTCTAAAGAAGCTTCTGATTAGTTTGAGTTTGAAAAAAGACCTCTCGGCCGTCTTTGTATTGTATTTATTTACATATTTATCTTCTTATCACGTAAAAGCGATCAAAGCGCTATAACGACCTCGCTTAGGAGTTGCCGGCCATCTGTCTACCACACCAAGATGGTAAAAGGCCGACAAGTGCCATTCCCAACGGCATAGCAAGTAAACTTATCGGCTTGTTCTCCACACAGTTCCTTTAATGCTGAGCGTCAATCACAGAAGCTGTGAATACCAATTTTGAAGTCATTGGTTTTACCCGACTCGGAATCAAAACAGAGTCTACAGCTCCACAGGCGGACGCTCTTACCACTCGACTATCGGAGCTAGCTAGCATTGCAGGCACGGTTGTATACATCATGCATGCCGCACACGCGTCAAGATAAGTAGCACTGACGTGTTTTTGATAAAAAAACAAAAGCCATTTCATTAACCGATTGTAACTGGGCAAGCTTAATCATCGCTAAACTACGATTGGATTTGAGCATCTGACTAGGAAACAACAGACAGACGTCATCAGAAAATTTCTATGCGGTCCGTTTTGATGATTTTTCTTCATATTGCAGCCAACTAGCTGGAGTTCTACAATGTGGTTGCTCAAAACCACAACGTTGAAATAAATTTAGACGACGGTCAGTAAATTTTTACCTATGCATATGAAGCGGACAAAATTAACCAGAAAAAATTAGCAACTTTGCGTGAACGGGCCTGTAATTAATTTACTCGAAATACAGTAAACCAGCCAGACAAAGCATGAAGTCACAAAGTTCCAAGTTAAAAGGCAGCAGCTATGTCGAAACCATCACTATACGTCATAGGGTAAAACTCATTAAACAAAGCGGATAAATCCGATGTCCCCGACCAGGCGTAAAACAGTGGTATGTAAAAAATAGTTGAAAAAAATTGGATGGTTATAAATTTTTGAAATTTTGACAAATTTTTAAAAAAAATACATGCATTTAAAATTTTTTAAAAAAATTTATGATACGATACCTTGGGACTCCCTAGTGCTGGGCCCCTGGTGCATTGCACCGCCGGTAGTTACGGCCCTGGCTAGAGCATTTGCGCGAGTATGTTGACTCAACAATAAATTGAGAAGTTCTGCTTCATTGACCTCGAGTGACAAGAACTGCATGCTCTTCTCGCAAATGCTAGCCAATCGATCGCTGGAAAGCAAAGTGGAATTTTCTAGGCAACCATTCCTAAATATGCCGGAGCGAAAACAAAAAACATTGATTGTTTACATTTACGCTTACGGCGTCAAAAGATGTTACGGCACAGGCAGGGTCGTTCCTACTTAGGAGGAGGATGGCGAAGGGCGCAGACGCCCAAGGCAGCAGATAAGGGTGGAAGATTTTTTTTAGAAGACGCATTGAGAAATCATCCTCAGAAACTTGCTTTGAGCAACAGAAAAGTTTGGCACGCCCCTGGGTGTATAAACATCTTTATCAATAAATGAAAAATACACGAAAATAAGCGTTGCGTCATCTTTAAAAAATAAGCATTGCGTAATCAATAATCATGCTTTGTATCCAAGATAGCGCGCAAGTCGTAAGATATAGTCAGGGTTGCAAATTGATACTCAAAAAGGTAAAGAAACAATCGACTTCGATGGTAGTTTAAAAAAGTGAAAGATACAGAATACTGTATTCGATATTACACTGAGCATTTAGCGGTATGCTCCAAGCATTTTTGTAATGTGCTCGCAATCATGCGGTAACTTGCAGACAAACAACGGACATTGCATGCGAAGAAACTTTGCTATTGCCGCTCTGTTGTTTTCTATTTCTTGTTGGGGTTTTAAGAACAAAAAAATTATCAGCAAAAAACGGTAATGACATGCCGACGATTGTTATTTTAAATTTACTAATGTGAGATAAAGCCACCTGAACGAAAAGAATCGAATATGGAAAATCAAATGTATGGAATATCGAATATGGAATATCGAATATTATGGAATATCGAATACGGAATATCGAATATGAAATATCGAATATGGAATATCGAATATGGAATATTTTCAGCTTTTTTTCGGTTTAGTTTAAAGTAGGACTTAATTTTCTTTGCATATTGCAGTGAGCTGGGTAGTCTAAATTCTAATGAGATCGTAAAGTAAACGCCAAAAACGTTTGATTAATTAAATAGCCAGCATGATAAATCCTGTGGTGCTGCTAGCCTTAACAGCGCTATCGATCATAAATTATCTTTACCAGGGCCATCGGCTACAATTTGGAAAACGAAACATCAAAAAATGGAGACGCGTTATGCTTTGCAGCAACCGCAATCGCCAGATTTCACCAATAAAGCAGTGGTTAGAACTTTAAACTGGGTTCGATCGAACCCCAGCGATTCGTTGAAGCAGTTGCAGGGGTTCGGCCAAGGTCAGAATAGCTTTACACAAACACACAGTTTATGCAAATGCACAAAAAGGCATAAAGTTGTTGTAAATTAGTATTTCTGTTTGGAAGTAAGCTAATGTCTTGCTAGTTTTGTTTCATTGAAAAAAAAGATTTTATGTGCAACAAATCAACGTTCACTATTGGCCAAAGTTAGTTTGCACTGAATTTTTGAATCATAAGGTATTACCAGGACGGGTCTGGGGGAATATGGGGATACATTCCCCCTACCCCCAGCCATTTTCAACCATATTTTTGATAAATAGCCTACAATTTTTTCATAATTTTGAACCTTTTGATAACAATTAATGACCCGCATATCCCTCACGCCCGAGTGGAAAAAGTGCGAACAACATGATTCATGTTTGGTGAAGGACTCAGAGTTAGGGGCAAAAATATTAAACAAAATTTGCTTTAAAAATTGTTCAAAAAGCACTAAAATGGCCATTACAGCATTAAATTTTCTGGGGAGCATGATCCTCCTGGAGCCATTTTTGTTTCTCAATTTGCTTCAAATCAACTCTTTCGGGGAAAAAATATGCTTACAAAATGTAAAAATTTAGTTCCCTCTCCGGAAAAACAATGTGAATACGCCTCTGACACGAAACATTTTCGAAGAGCTTATTTGCCCTCTTTTCCGAGTCTAACGTCTTTGTAGGCTACTCAGTAAACAAAACATTCAACCAAAGTCAAAACTACATCTCTCAACTAAAATTTTTTGGATCCGCTCCCGCTGGTTATAACTAAGGGTTCGGTACATGCCCGCATGACCAGTAGGCCTTTTTTGGGGGACAAAAGCCCAGGGTCTTTTTCAAAATGCCTAGGGTCTTTTTCCAGGTAACTAACTTATTTGTAATGCCTTCAAGCCAAGGTATACTGTAGTTAAATCTCTTGTGTGATAATTTGCACACAATTCCTTTGTTTTGATGAACTTCAATATAGGCCTACGTAAATCATTTTGCCATTAAATACATAAAAATTGGGAACATTTGTGAAGTTTCGATATTTTCTTTGCTTTTCAGTTTCTTTGGAGCTCACTTTAGGAGACTATTGTTTGGACCAAGCGAACAGTTTCTAGCCTATAGTTTTGGAAGACCTTTTTTATTATATTCCATGCATAATAGCAATTCTTTTCTTGAATTTTAACATTTTTGTTTGTTTTGTTAATGTTAGTAACTATAGCCTAAAGAATAGTGTTTGGAGCAGAGAACGAGAGTTCATTTGCAGGTGAAAAAAAAAATTAGTCGTTCAGTTTTGAGTCCAAGCATGTGTGGTAGATGACATTAATAATATTGTCAAGTAGGCCTAGGCTGATAATACTGATTTCTTCATCTTTATCCTCCTATCACGAGAAAGTGGCGGAGGCGCTATGCGTAGGACGAATCCAGACTTGCTCAGGAGTTGCCTTTGTTTCCAAAATTTTCCGGTTGAATTTTCTTCTGACTTCTTTAATTTAGCCTACTGCTGGCCAGATTCCACCAAAAAAAGATAACCATCGTGAAGCATCTTATTCAAGGACGCAACAACGAGACTAGGTTGGTAGTTGAACCATTAACCTTGCGATCATGGTCGTCGTAAAAACGACGCTCCAAACCACTGCGTCACGTTGCCAATACTGGTGCTCAGTTGAATATTATACTTGGTCGAGTCCAAGTAACGAAAATATAGTATAAAGTGTAAGCTTAATACTCAAACTCCATTCGGCATAGCCTATGTAGGCCTACTTACATGTAGTTATTGGACAGCTTTACAAATTTGTTCGATCGTTGAATCACTTGTTTCGAAACTTAATGTTAGTGTGTTGCAGAATAATTGTGGACATACGCAATTTTTTTATTTGCAATAGACCTACCGATAGTAGTGGTAACAATAACAGGTCAGATGTAGAAAACCAAAATACCGGCGTGGTAACGCAACCTGTGGAAGTTACTAAGCTATGCCACAGAAATTCTTGAACGTGAGCCACCACAGACGTGTTTGTCGGATTGATATCTTTCTGGCTCTGGTTTTCGCTGCATCTGGTAGCGAACGCTTCGGCAGATTGATATCTTTCGTCGGCAGCATTGCCGAGTGGTTCGTAGCGTCGTTTTTACAACGGCCATGATCGCAAGGTTGATGGTTCAACTCCCACCCAAGCCTCGTTGTTGTGTCCTGGAATAAGATTCTTCACGACAATTAGCTCTGTTTGATGGAATTTAACAAGCAGCAAATTGATGAAGTCAAAAGCAAAATTCAAGCGGAAAACTCTGAAACAAAGGAGGGGGCCACAATTTCCACGTTTTTTAGGCGTATTTTTTTTTCGGCAGAACAAATTGAAAGCTGATTGAGAAACACGAAAGGCTCTGGGGAGGTCCGGGGGCATGCTGCCCGGTAAAAATTTGCATGCTGTAATGGCTATTTTAGTGCTTTTTAAATAGCTTTTACGCAAAATTTGTTTAAATTTTTTGACCCTAATTCCGAGCAGGGCACGCTGTGGAATGGAATGGAAAATGGTACGGAATGGAAGAAGAATTTTGATATGGAATATGGAAGATGCTCAGAATGGAATGGAAGATTTGAAAAATGGAATGGAAGGTCGTCTTCCATACTAACTACAAATACAGTATGTATAAAAACTTACAACAAATTACAAAGAACTACCAAACTAGAATGAGAATAATTAGTCACTTTTCGGTTCTGCAATGTGAGTTTTTAGCATGTTGTGACTTGTGACACTGTGGCGTAGCCTCCTGCAGATAACGTGCGTGCCGCAAAATTTAATGATGGTGTATTTACCATTACGTTATTACATTAGCAGGAGCGTATTTAGGGGAACATTGTGCCCAGGCCCGTAGCTACGGGGGGAGGGGGGGCACAGAAGGGGCCGGGCCCCCCTGTAACTTGGCGAAAAATTTGCAAATTTTTTTGAACAAAATTGCGAAATTAGAGATACAACCAAAACTTTGTTTTACGAGTCGAAAATAACGCTAGTATAATGTAACATTCGTGTGACCCTGGTTTTGCGCCAGAGGAAAAAAGTGCGGTTGGAAGTTGGAACTCCGCAGAAGAACCTGCTTTTGAACCAAATTTTTAGTGCTATTTTCGTTTCAATTGTAAACAGCGTTGCCAACTGGTACACCAGATTCGAAAAATCTGGTATAATTTTTGGCTATTTGGTAGGTAAAGTTTTGATTTGGTAGCCTATATTTCTGGTACATTTTGGTTAAAGTCAGTCTATCGGGGGTAAAACCCAAAAACCACATTATCGCAACTCTTCTTCAGCCAGTTAGCATTTGAGTCCTGAATTATGCTTAGACTCGTAGCTTTGAAAGGAATCGTGTTTATGAAATCACAAAATTATTTGTGATGGAAGAAGATAAAATTTAGTCAAAGCTGGTATTGATGAATAAAAGTCTTGTGTAATGCGTAGAGGGAATATAGAGCCAGCGTTGGCTAATCACTTGTGCAATTGTATGACGGTATTAGTAGTAGCAGTTTATTTATCCTAACAAAATCAAGATAAACGGTAAGGCACAAGAAAAAAACAGCGAAAAACATAGGCCTAAAGATCAGATTTATAATACAAATACATCCTCATACTATTATGTGTCTGGAAAGGAACACCGAAAAATCCGCTAGGTAGAAGATTGGTCAGGAATCTTAAATGTAAGGACTTCTTGCTTATCTTACAAGATTTTACTTCTTGCTTACAAATTATGTCAGCCTACTACTACATTGTCGCAGTGTTTGACGTCATACATGTAATAAAAATGTGGGCCCCCACGGGCCTCTCCTGAAAAAAATTTCTGGCTACGGGTCTGATTGTGCCATGGCCCCCCTCTTTTGATTCTGCATTTTAGTAAAAAAGAACAAAATTAATAGTGCCAAGTGGCTGAAATATGTCAGACTCTTTTGATAATTTCTGTATGACTTATGGCCAGAAGCGGATCCATGGGGTAGGATGAGGGGTATGCTTACTATGCGTTTTCCCATCAGCCATTTTCAGAAATATTTTTGATGTATACAATTTTTTTACAATTTCTAACTTCTGCGATAGCGATAAGCTTTAAGCCTTAAGCACGCATAATCGAAAATGTACGAATAAAATGCATCATATCTGGCGAAGCACTCAGAATTAGGGTCAAAAAATTTAAAATTTGCATGAAAATTATTCAAAAAGCGCGTTAGCCATTACAGCTTGTATGTTTTCAAAAATTGTCCGGGTCCCCGGACGCCCTGGAACCTTTTTTGTTTCTCAATCAGCTTCAAAATAGTTCTGCCAAAAAAATACGCTTGAAAAAAATGTGGAAATTATGGCCCCCCTTCTTAAAATTTCTCGCTACGCCACTGTACATTAGTATGGAAGAATGGAATGGAAAATGAAAAAGAAATTCAGTATGGAATGGAAGATTTTTAGTATGAAATGGACATGGAATGGAAGAAATTTTGCAGCATGGAATATGGAAAAATCGTCTTCCATTCCATTCCATATAGCATGCCCTGATTCTGAGTGCTTCGCCAAATATGATGCATTTTGTCCGCACATTTTCGGTCGTACGTGCTAGGCGTAAGGCTTAATGCTATCGATGAGGTTCGAAATTATGGAAAAATTGTAGGCTATAGGCCTACATCAAAAGCATTTTTGAAAATAGCTGTTGGGAAGATGCATACTCCTCATCCTACCCCCTGGATCCGCCCCCGGCCATAAGCTACAGAAACCATCAAAAGAGTCTGGCATCAGTGGCGTACGATGAGCATTTTTTAGAGGAGTGCTCCTCTACAATATTTGCTGCCGCATGCAGCCATTTATTAAACAAATGTGTGGAAGTGCTCGAAAGTTTAATGCAAATACGCGAACCAACATCAAGCACCTTTTCAAGCAGCCTAATTTGCTACTTAATATATTTAATTTTGGTGTCGGCTTTTTAGCTTTTGCTATTTCCAATTTTTCGTCGTAATTTCTGCTACAAAACGGCTTTTCAATCATACTGTCAACACTTACTTCCATTCCACTAATTTAACCTACAACTTGAATTTGACCAACAACTTTAAAATGTATATATTGACCGCCACACTTTCAAACATCACAAGCAATTACTCGCAACCGCATCCTAATACGATGTAGAATACAATGGAAAAGGTCTGCCTTGCTTGTGTTGAACGATACCTGTTGAACCTGCCCTAAGAGAGAGTTATTGCAGCATCATTCTTCTGCGATGAAAAATGCAATTTGCTGTGGCGTGATTGAGCATGTATTGTGACGTTGCGTCTGGGTTCAACTTTCAAATACGACATTTTTTGCATTTATATCGTGTGGAAAGAGAAAAAGTCACTCTCCGCTACATAATATGATTCAGAATACAGTACAATGAAGAAGGTCTGGCTCGCTTGTGTTCAACGATATCTGTTGAACCGACCATACAAGAGAATGTTTGCGTCATCGGTCAGCGTTGAAAAAAAAGCTATTTGTCGTTCATCAAAGCAAAAAGAACTCAGATTGCGCTGATATTACAAAGATTGAAGACGAGAAAATCCAAATATTTTGGTCAAATGTAATTAACGTGTGCGCCTGAGATATCGCAGGGTGTGCGCTGAACACCTTGAACCTCTGGAGAATACGCCCCTGTCTGGCATATTTCAGTCACTTGGCACCATTAATTTTGTTCTTTTTTACCAAAAAGCAGAGTCAAAAGGGGGGGCATGGCCCAATGCTCCCCACCTCCTAAATACGCTCCTGGCCTTAAGCACGCATAATCGAAAATGTGCGAATAAAATGCATCGCATTTTTTTGTATTTAATTGCATATTTATCTTCCTATCACGAGAAAGCGATGAATGCGCTGTACGACCTCGCTTAAGATAAAAATTTGGCGAAGCACTCAGAATTAGGGTCAAAATTTTAAGCAAAATCTGCCTGAAAATTATTCAAAAAGCGCTAAAATGGCCATTCGGAGCATGTAAATTTTCAAAAATTTTTCGGGGGGAGCATGCCCCCGGATAGAGATTTTCTTGTTTGTTGTTTCTCAATCAGCTTCAAATTTGTTCTGCCAAAAAAAATAGGCTACAAAATTTTGTGGAAATTATGGCCTCAAACTCCCTTATAAATTTTTTCGCTACGCCACTGCTACTAGGATAGGCTAGCCAGGGCTGTGAGTAACGCGTTACAATTGTAACGCGTTACAGGTACTCGTTACATTTACTGTAATTTTAGATGGTAATTAATTACATTTTTTCCAAAGTAATGGTAATTCGGAATTAATTACAATTTGTGAGGAACGAGTACAATCTTAGTTTAACTGAAATTACAAAGTTACAAATTCCTTTTTTCTTCTAGAAACTTTGCTTTTTGATCAGCTTCAACAAAGCACAAAGTTTAATTTTCACAGCGACGAGATCTTATCATGCACGGGCTTGTTTTCGGCTTCTGTTGGGATTTGTCAATAGTCATGGCGATCAAAATTTACCCGTTAATGATCATGCCAAAATATCCTATCTATTTTTAAGCGAAACTCTGTACAAGTAAATTGGTTACTTCCCATAGCAAAGGAATTTGTAATTGGTAATTTAAAAATTACTTTTTTCCTCGCGTAATTTTGGGATTGGAATTAGTTGCTTTTTTACTGAAGTAATTTTACTCGGTAATTTGTTGCTTTTTTGGCCAAGGAATCGTAATTAATTATTTTTTTTGAGGAATTTTTACAGCCCTGAAGCTAGCAAATTCTAATTTGATATTTTGTTGTTTCGCTGTTATTTGCCCAGACGTTTCTACCAAAATTGGAGAAAATTTTACTGCGATATCATAGTAAAGCTCTAAAAGCTTTGTGCGCGAAGGTACCAGGAAATCCAACAGTTTTTGCGGTTTTGTTCACTTTTGCCACAAAGTTGCAAAAAGTTCGTAGGCCTACGTTGGTTTAATGGTAGCAATGAAGAAACGAATAACAAGTGACGCCATAAGCCATCGTTGAAGTGTAACAGGGTGTACTGTAGTTTTAAATTTTTGAAAGGGGGGGGGGGGGCTGTAAAAAATATAGGCGGCTTCAGCCCTTACCTTTCAACGCCCTTGCGCGTGATCCAAAAACTTTTTCGAAAAAAAAAATTCAACAATTCAAAACGACTTGGCTCATATAAGCCTCCTGAAAAGTGTTGGCGGGAAAATTTAATCGACAAAAAAATGGGAGGCACAAGCCAGCTTCCACACTTTTTTGAATTTTGTTCAAAGTTGTGCAGTTTTACGGTACCTCTGACAAGTTGAACCACTGCAATAAGGCATAGCCTACACACGCCATCTAACGGAATTAGAAATTTATTCTAATTTTTAATTGCAACTCTAGCTCAAGGTGTTGTCAAGCATCATAGCTTAATTTACGCACAATCACAATGAATACATTGAATAGTTTATGTATTCTCGCTCAACACCAAACTCCAAACCTTGAAAACTTTTATAGACGCTTTTGCTGTCAGAAAAATAAAAAAAAACGTGTTCACATTAACAAACGTTCATATTCTGGTGTACTAGCAACATTGCCGGATGATCGAAGGTGGTTTGTGGTAAGAAGACTGGAGCACATGTAGGCGCTACATCTACACTAAATGGTAGGCTACGAAGATTATTAACTGTTGTAGCCTACTATATTGGTGGATCCAGAAGGGGGGAGGGGGTAAAGAGCTAAAGCTAAACTTTTAGCTGATACAAGACGCCGTTCTTAAAGCCCCCTTAAAAAACCAATATATCGATCGGCCCCAGGACTTGCAGCTGCACTCAGTAGATTTTAAGTGCATTTGCTACTGGCCAAGCAGCTTGATTAAGATCGCGATCAAATTCACGTAAAATGAAAAAGGGACTTTTTAATTAAGTCGGAAGTTTTAATACTACCTCATCATTACATCATTTCCGACAAGCCTGATAATGCCAAAAACCCGAAGTACTCGCACCATACAATATGAAAGGACAGTCGTGTATAATTTAAACTGCACAATAGAGAAAAAATTCTCAGGGTATTAATAGGCGATTGTTTTCATGACATTGCATCATTTCTGTTAATGAAGGTGTTTTTTTGTTGATTTATGGACAACAGGAACAAGAAAACGTCCACAATTTGAAAAGCACCACAGGGACATCCCCTAAGTTGTCACCACCTGCTGACATAGTACCACCACACACAATATTGTACATTCTACTCTACTCTCTCAATTTCTTTCGGCTTCGTTTAAATTTCAAAAATTAAGCCTTGCTGTGAACTTTAGGCAAGACAACGGCTGATGAAGTAAAGACTTGGTGACAATTTTTGGAAGTTCGAATCTTCACAACATGCAGTTCGTTTCGTGCACTCGCAAACACGGATAGCGTTAAAAAAAGGAGTGTAGGAAAGCATATTTTAAAAACTAATTGTAGCTGACGAAACCTTTCATAAATGGACGCTTTCAAAGGCGAAATTTTCAACAATATTGCATGGGGCCTTGTAAATCAATAGGCTAATAAATGCACGAGTTTGCAAAAACTTTCACGCCGAACCTACTTTTGCACCAAGCTTTGACGCAGCTTAGCGCGAATATAGCACGTTCTCACATGACCGTTCCCAAAACTAGTTAGTTCTGATTAAAGCTACAGCACTTCTTTTACAAAAAAAATGCTCGTCATTATCAACCAGTTAAATGCGTCTTACCAGTTCCGTTTCAACCTGCGCGAAATGACATAGCTTATCTTTATTACCGGTAGTTGCAAACGTTCTTGGCGCGCGCTACATCATTGTTCCAAACTTTTATCTATATTGCAACTCTCTCAAGAGTGTGTTATGTTGGCATGAATGCGGCTAATACTGCATTTACGCAAAGCCATTCACTGAAGTGATTAAAGAAATTAGAAATGAACTGCACTACCAAAACGTGAAGTACATTATCAAACCGCTATTTGTGCATTAAGCATTATAAGCAACAGCAATCGACGGTAACCGGAATCTATTTCCCACTATAATCCACAAACACAATTATGGAACACGGGTCTCTGCAAATGTAGATCGCAGTGTGATACGATATTAAGTCCTACAAAATAACCCAAAAAACAAAGCATTTGTCACCTCGTGTTTTTGGCCACTAATGTACGCTATTGCAAATACAAAGACATCATTGAAACGGATAAGCAAATCCAACACTGAAAAGTTAAAACAACTAAGTGTATACTAACACAAAAAATACATGTAGAATGTAGATTCTATTGTACTGCTTTAACTACGACTCACAAGCAAAACAACAAAGGCTGTATAATTTGTTGTTAGAAATCAGTAATTTTTTTAAAGCATTTAAAATACTCGGTAGGGCTATTACTAGGGCAACCACATTTTGACCTAAAAAATTTAAAATTTTGACTTAAAAAAAATTAAAATTTTGACGTTATTTTTGACATAAAAATTTATCACAAAAAAAAGCGAAAACATGTTTGATTCAGAAAAATAATGTTGAATAGTTTTTTATGAACGAAATACAACGAAAACAACATAAACAACGAAAAAAATAGCGCTAAAATTGACACAAAATCATTGTTCAGTAAATTATTCTGGAATAATGCAAATAATGCATAGCTTGCAATACAATTCACCACTAGGTGCTGACTTAGACTTGGCCACAGCTTTCACCTTCGAAGGGGATGATGTTTGGTCTTCGGCATAGCTTAAAGTTGAACAATTCTGAGTGATACAATACAATTTAATCGAATCACTGTTGCTAACTTTTCTACACTGTTAAGATCATAGTAGAATTAAACTAATCCTCAAAACTCGATCTACGGCCACTGCGATATAATAATGAAATTCTGGAATTATTCGAAAACGATTGCTCGTCATAAACACAGTCTACTACTTTTATACTCGAATGCTGTTTTAATGCGCTTATGTTGAAAAAGGGACTACCGGTTTGCTTTCCACAAGCTGGCAACCAATCATTACGAAGTAATTTGTTTCATTAATTAAACAATGCATATTAAACAAAAAACGACGCATATTTTGTATCTTGACCTAAAAAGCAGATTTTGACACAATGCAACATTTTGACCTAATAACTTTTAAACTACGCATAGTTTGAAGCTGAAACAAACTTTGCAGAAGTTTGATGGCTTCCTGAGCCAGTTAAAAATATTTGACTGTATTGACTTTTGGTTGCCTTAGCTATTGCTATCAAACACAAATTCACACAATAGAAGTAATTGCACGGTAACACACATTTTGTACGAAGTTAAGGTAGGTGCTGTGCCCTGACAAAACGCATGCGGAACTGTTAGAGTACACGGCGTTCCAATAGTCTTGGGCACATTTGAAGTTCCCATATCTCCTTGACCATCAGAGGCAGTAAGAAAAAAGTTGTGCCATTTTAAATGTAATTACAGAAGTTTTTTGTAAGGCTACTGATAAAGTCTTTTCAAGTTCTTATATCCTTGATAGTTTTAGAGATATTTTGGAACACCATGTATATTAAAAGGAAAACAAGCATAACCAATTCAGCATATTCCACCTGATAAATGGAAAGATATTTTGACATTTTGTCACACTTAGCATGTAGAACTGAAACAAGCAAATACGTCGCTTTCTTCACCAAAGCGAAATAAACTTTCAGGGCTTTCCCAAAGAGAGTAATTTTTGAACTCATAGCAAAAATTTCTGAACAAAATTGCAAACGCTATATCTTTTAAAATATTCATAGCCTATTTTTTTGTATTTAGTTGCATATTTATCTTCCTATCACGATAAAGCGATCAATGCGCTATGGGAGCTCACTTAGGAGTTGCCAGCCATCTGTTTACCACACCAATAGGGAAATCCCGCTAAGTGCCTTTTCCAACGGTACAACAAGTGAACTTGCCGGCTTGTTCTTCACACAGTACCTTTAATGCTGACCGTCAAGCAGTGAATACCAATTTTAAAGGCATTAGCTTGACCCGACTGGGCATCAAGCCCAAGTCAACAGCTCTTGAAGCGGACGCTCTCCCACTCGGCCATCTGAGTAGTTAATTTGTATTTACTGTAAACATAAATACTGTGGTAATAAACTTCTGGTAGAGGGGTCAGGTTTGACTGAACACCAAAGACGGAAACGGCCACAAAAGCCAAGCATACACAATTTTTGCAAGTTAAATTGAACGGAACATAGACATAACCACGATTTCCATTAAGAAATTTGCTGTTACTTCCAGTATAGCCGCACCTAGGAAGAGGTCAAAGACAGCACAGCTAAAAAGTCTTTATTCTGAGTAACAAAGTCAAAAGTCTACGAGCAACGTCATGCCTAGCATCTTCCTGCAACTTTATCGTTCACCCGCAATTGACTGGCTTGCTCGCACAGCAGCAATATGTATGCTTCTACTTTGAGAGGAAATCCATTAACTACGTTGATAATGCAAATCCTACAAAAGAAACACAAAGTAGGTGTAATGAGAATGAAACGGATATAAAACTCTGCAAGTTATTAACCCTATCCCAGCGTTTCATCACGGCAGCTACTAAATCACAATCAGCAAGGCCAAGTGCAAACGAACGTGTCGAGAAAAGGGTTTTATACACAGCGGAGTCAACACCACTCTAAAAAAGAAACCAGTAATTGCAGTGCAGCAAGTGTTTGACCGTCGCAATGCAGCCAGACTTTCTACTAAGCCGCCCGGGAGGAAAATCACAAAGATGAGCAAGGACGCACCAATTTATAATAGTAAAAATAAAGACAAGCGAATATACTCACCACACAAATACAACCTTTTCATATACTCTTCAGATATGATCAGTCTTGGTCGAGACAAGGGATGTAATTTTGAAAAGATAGCATTCTTGAGTTAGCAATACTATACGTACACAAAATCAAACCGCTAAAACATCAATTAAATATCTAAAAAAAGCGAAAGTGAATGGTGCAGCACTTAAAATAAAAAACACTCAGATCTTTATCGGCAAAACGTGTAACCCCACCTAGCACCGTCATTAACCCAATACTAATGGAAGTAGGTAAGCAGAAAACGAAATTTCAAAAACACACGGAACAAATTAAAGCAAACACAAACAAAACTGCTTCCCCCTTCAGAAAATGAAACAATGAAATAATGTTGATATCATTATTTATTTCGGTGCATTCTTAAATCCCAACAATTAAGCACAAACACAAAACAATGGAGAAAAACTTAACATTCGTAGCTACAGTCAAAAAGATTAACACAATTTTTCTCAATTGTACAAACAACAACATAGCAACAGAACAAAAATAAGCGAAAAGAAAAAGCAGAAAAAAAATTAATAGCTTTTATCCACAGCTTATGGTTTTTACATATATCCAAAAAACGGACACGACAAACAATGGCATGAAGTTTTGCTACCATTCAAGTATCGCTTTTACAATCTATATGCATCGCAGTTTGATTATATAAGATATTACATAGCATACGGTGTGTCTATCAAGCTGTTTTAAACCAAGACACATTAACATCACTAAAAAAACCTGTCTTTTGGGAACAAAATTTTTTACGGAGTTTCCTTTTTCTCTTAATTATTTTGGGTTAGGATTAAAGTTGAGATTATAATTATATTTACAACTGTAGGAATATCTTAGGGTAATTTACCAGCGTTATGAAGAACGCTTCACCACAACAAGCTACGCCAAAACAGAATGTCATGATGTTATTATTGTGCTGACTAAGATAGAACAAATACGCTAAAGCATATCACGGTAGATTTATACCGCATAACAGTAGGTAAGGTGCAGTACACATATATGAGTGAACTTGCCAAAAGCCACATCTTTGTAATAATTGCAAGCACTTTATCACTGAGCTGCACAGGAAAACAAATGCGAAATCTCACACGGAGCGACAGATCAGTAAAAACTTATTACACAAGCTCATGGCGCACCTAGCTGTTTCTTCCTTAGTGTTCGATCTTCTGCTATTACCGTTACAAAATAGCAAAGCAAAAACAAATACGGGTGGCATCAAAGTTAAATGATGAATTACAAATAGTAAGCAGGAACATGCAACTTGTTTACTTAAAAATATCGCTGATACAAGAGATTCGAAAATGTAAACTAGCAGCAACTTATGAGTTACTTGAAGAATTACAAGAGAATTCAATCAGGACTTCTTAGTATTTTGAACGTTTACACATGGGTTCCAACTGGCGAGAAATTGAACACCGTCCCGTCCCCGTTGGAGAAAGGTCCGGGAATTTTACTGTCAAGGGAAAAGACCTTTTTTACTTGAGAACAACGGCTTTTACAATTGAAATTCGATTTAGTTTAGTTTAAAACATATTATGTTGAGATAATTGAGGGTAACATAATGAAGAAACCAAGGTGGGAACAGCTGGTTTACAGCTTTTGAAATGCAGCAATCATTCGCACAACTTCGGTAACTTCCTTTTTAGCCGATTCAACAATAGAAATGGTGAAAAAACGCTTCCGCTAGCACAAGTTGTTACTGTTAGTTCACATAAAACGCCACACCCAACTGCAATTTATGCGTAACGCAATGAGTGTAGCAAAGAAATAAGTTCTTGTTTTGGCATGCAAGTAAATCTTGAAGGCACGGACTTGAGATTTAACTGAAAAATTAACCCAATAACCAGCACACCATTCAACTGATAACTGCACTGTAAACATAGGAAAATGCAATGAGCCAATACTAATGAATCAAAGTCAGCATACGCTAATTAATCAGCATCATTACTTCGTTAGTTTTTACCAGACAATTGCTGACGAAAATGAGTGAAAATCCCAAGTTGTAAGCTTGTATCGACAATTCCTACAAAATTAATCAACGTACACCGCACATTTCCAGTCGTCAACTAATAAGTCATTAATCCAAACATCTTGCCCTGATGTGGTGTCACATAAACAGATTTCCCAGACATCTCTGTGCAAACCATCATTGCGAACAATTTTTAACACATGAGCATAAAAATCTTTTCTTCTAATCATTTCACAAAGTTTTTGCGAAATTTCATTCGACCACGTATTGTCAGTCCCACCCAAAGGTTTAATTCCAGACAATCTGGCAGTATAAACAAGGTCTGGTACAGTTGTAAAGCGCTTATCTAAAGTTCGTAAGAGTGAGGAAGCCGAAATCAAAAATTTACCAAAATCGACAAGATATACACTAAATTCATTATCCATCGTGTTTAACAGACGAACTCGACACCAGCATTTTTCAGTATTCGCATACATAGCATACATATCACCTCTGGCAAAGTTTTTCACAAGAAAATCGGATTGCTTTTGTTCATAAAACTTACTAAGTGCCGAAGTTAGGAACTTACGACCTGGCAAATTTTTTAATGCAATGATCTGCAAATAATCTGGAGAAATTACATCTTCGACTTGAATCAAAAATGGGTTTTCGTCCAGACTCAAAACTTCTTCATACTGCTTCATACTTGTTTTCCCATACATAAAATAGGCGTAATTGCGCAAGTCACTCATCATGTACTGCTCGTTTTTCGGACCTGAAGAAATGGTACTGCTGTTTGAAGCTAAAAGTGCATCGCCACTCTCATTGTGAAAAGGGCTGGAGCATTTCACACTGTTTGAAGTAGAACTAAGACTGCTCAAATCGTCCACATCTGAGCTTGTTCGGTAAGAATGCAAAGATGAACTCTTGTCTTCAGTGCTAGTAGGTTCACCACTGTCAAACCCAAAAATTCTGGGGCTGGAGATAAGCCTGTTTTTGTTTGCTATTTTCGCACGAGCAATAACGCCATTATTAGCTACAACACGAACCTTATTTTTGTCATTCATCCACAACGAAACAAGGTCTGGGTCTGTATTGGCTGAAAGACTATCAACTCTCATTGAGACAGGCACTGCTGTTATGTAGCCTGACACATCTTTTAACGATCTTAAGTTATTTTCCTCAGGTACTTCTTCAGACAACTTGCAGCACACTGCTTGTGGAGGAATGGAAAGTGTTTCTTCGTCATCCAATTTAATTAAAGACTTGGTAGGAATCTCTTTATACACTCCAAGATCCATCAGGTATACAGCTACTAAATTTTTAAGGCATTTCTGAACTCGAGCACGGCAGAGACCATTTTGGAAGAATACAAGGCAGTTTTTGTCAGGATAAATATCGACAGCTTGTTGGGAGGGTACAATTTTATCAAAATCGATTGATAATTCCAAATTAGACAGGCATGCTTTCAATTTAACCATACCCTCGCCAACCAATCGTACGAATACTAAAGAGTTTTCCGCATCCACATTTCCAACTGAGACAGCGCTAAAATCTCCTTCAGATGGAAGAGTTGGCATTAAAGTGTCGTCCATAATCACATCCAAACACAGTTGGTTTACGCATACAGATGCATTGCCAGGGTGAAAAAGTTCCACAACATCATGCACAACATTTGATGAATTTGAACGTCTCGCAATGATTCGTGCAGGACATGTTTTGTGTACAACCACATCACTCAACTTCTGAAGAATGCTGCTATGGGTGGAAAGAGATTCATAGTCAAGGCCAGCCAAAGAAACATTGATGCTTTGCATAGGCAGGTGAGCAAATCCTTTCGTTAAAGGTCTTAGGGATTGCAAAGATATAATTTCGGTTTCACCATTGTCAACTAAATAGACAGTGCCTTGGCCGTTACCTTCAAGAGAAATCAACCTACCTCTTGTGCAGTTGTCATCGGACAAGACAGCATACACACAATCACATGGGGGTGCTGCAGGAAGGTTGAAATCCTTTTTCAAACTGGAATAAAAGTCAAACATCTCATTTTCCAGGCTAGCTAACTCATCTGAATAGCCGACACCAATCACGCAAACTTCAGTTTCGGTGGTGCAAAAAGCATTGAACACAAACAATTGGCAATTGTCTTCTTCAGGTAAGCTTGCAAAGTTCAATGGTTGATGCTCAAAGGGGTCTGTATGCTTAGCCAAATCGGAAAAAATGGCATCTTCTTCCTCAATCAATCTTGCATTAATATTGCATTTGTACTTTTCGTTAACTTTGTAAAATATAACTGTGTGCTCGCAAGGAGAAAACGATGTAGACTTGGCTGAATTGATGGCAATTGTCTTCACAAGAAGTTCAGTGTTGGCATAAACCTTTAAAAATTCTTCAGCAGAACTAGAAGACCAATTTTCAGCTGCTTCCTTGGCAGGACGATGCATATTGCAGCAGACACAAAATTCTGGAAAGCTTGCGATTTCTTGCGACATTGGCCGAACGTCTTCCAAAGTGGTCCAATAAGAAGCAGTACAATCTTCAAAATCAATTTTGTATATTTCAATTTGTTGCTTGTTGATGGATAATATTTTGGCTCGGAAATAATCATTAGTTATTACATAACTGCCTGTTTTCAATAAATGAGATACTGATGAAGATTTAAAAGATTTTTGAATCAACAAAGACATTTCTTTTAATCGAGCATTTTCCGAAACAAGCTGAATGTAAACCTTATGGCAAGTGGGGGAATAAGTAACAACAACTTCATATTCTTCTCCAAAGGTCAAAAAGCCATGGGGATCAACATCAACTGCCACAGGAGCTTTTTCAGACAAAACCTGACGTTCAACATATGGAAATAAAATGTACTTATTCTCTCCCGTTATGTTAACTTTGTCGACAGAAGCATAGCCTTGAATTTCACCTCTCACAATTTTATTCACCAACGACATCGGCAGATCTTGATCAAAAGTTTCCTTGTATAAATTGAAAACGCCAGATAGATGAACACCATATGCATAAATAGACAATAACTTAGTCAAGTTATGTAAGATATCCATATTGACTGGATCAAGTTCATTGTTAGAAGAAGAGATCTTTGCGGAAGCATTGGATGTATCAATATCGTTGCTTCTATTAGGTTGCCCAGAAGAATTTTTTATGACATTGTTCTTGTTTTGAGGAGACTGAAGAGGATTTTCATACAGAGCTCCCTCAGAAACATTTTTACCAACACTCTTTTTCAAAAAACGCGGAGGCACGTCAACATTGTTTCGATTTTTGGCATAATAATCATTGTTTTTCTGAAACTTTGGTGCAAGATTTTTATTGCGAGCACTAGCTGCACCAACATTTTTAGCATTAGCAGAAAGTGGCTTTTTAGTGTTCACAGTAACAGGTTTCTTTGGGATTGGTGCACTTGAATTATTGCTGCGAGAATCCTGGTAAGAATTCCTTGCATTTTTAACTGTATTGATCTTAAAATTTTCCTTATCACTATTTCTAGATGGGGCACTGACACTGCTTAGTTTTTTCTTTGGCTTGACGGCATACATTTTCTTTGGTGGAGGCTTGCTCAAGGTCTGAGTATTGTAAGGTTTTGGAGTCCTAGTGGAAAAACGATTTCTACTGCTACTAGTAGGGGCTTTCTTCTTTGGTAACTTTTTCGATTTTTGCTTGGATACCAATGCTTGTATGTGCTTTGTGGAAGAATCAGCCACGGCAAAATAAGTAATTTCATTGTCATTATTGCGTCCAACTCGAACTACATCTTTTATAGAGACTATAAACTCATGAAGAGTAGAAAAACCAAATTTGGTGTGAGGGATGTAACCTCCGCATAACTCTTGATAATCACCTTGTAGACGATTTGCTTTAACACCAGCTTTAGAAGATACTAATACAGAGCGCAAATTTTGCTTAACCGTTTCAACAGAGTCCCCCATTTAACAATTCTACTGAATTCAATTATTACATTCCAAATCTAAATAACTAAAAAAAAATACAGTTACAAAACCAAAATCGAAATTTTACATTAAATTACACACACAGCTCTACAGTAAACAAATACACACAAAACATTGGCCTTCAATTTTAATATCGGAATGCACAGCCACACTATTATGGCATAGTTTTTTTACTTGACCTTTATGCTTAAGATCACCGTATAAAAAAGCCAGCCAAAAAACTAACAAGTAAACTACGCTAGACAATTAGACACACAGATACTGAGGGGTATCGGCAAATCATAATGTGTAGAGTCTACCATCAGTATAGTGAGGAATTCTCAACCAGGGGCAATTGGCTCTCAAAAGACCACAAGTGCAAGGAGTATTAATGGTATTTAACCACTTAATGCCAGCAGACAGCCGCATCCACTACCAATAAAATGAAAACAAAATTGAATTGCTCAGCAGGGGGCCACTGGTGTTGAGAGTCTCTAGAAAGAGACTACAAACCATAAAAGGTTGAAAACCACTGGTATAGACAGTTGTTACATCACTAAATGACAATGTCAACGGCCGATTGCAAGCATTACTTAACACCGATATACCCATTTGGAGCTTAGTGTACTAACTGTCGTCGCTAAGAAGAGATGCAATTGCGACATCATGCTATAACAATATGGACAACTGATAGGCTATGCTGGTGCATCACCCAATTTGCACCAGAAAAAAGTTTTGTAACGTTTCATTATTTCAGAATGTTCTGATGCCCTTCCTTAAGAAACCCTTTGTACACGGGCAGCTGGACAGAGGTTATTTTTATAAGCTAATAACTTTAGACTGTAAGATGCTTTCTGTATTCTATAACTTCCACTACACTTTCCCTGTGTGAGTGGTTGCACAAAAGCGAGATAAAGAAAATAAATTCAATGGACAATTGCAGCTGCCCTGTAAAAATTTTTACTTCGTTTTAAATAGTTAAATACCAGTGTTAAAATAACTGAATGAAATGTAGTTTAGATGATAACAGCTTGATCTGTTTTAGCATTAAATCTTCAGTTCATATGCAGTTCTTACGGGCCATGTATAGTGTAAAATTTGTCACTTTGGTTTATTTTATTACTTTGTCACACTTTTGTACAACTGGGGAGAACATGAAGGGATAGTAAATAAAGAGCTTGTGTTTACGAGCCCGTAACCTTAGCCATTGCCTAAAAAGTTTTTTACATCTCCGACTAATGCATTCCACACTTCTGCATTTATTGGTATTTGTGCAGTGCGTTGCAGTGCAATTCACCATATGTGATATGTTAGGCAATTACTGTAATAATTGCTGTACTACGGTATGTTTTTCTCATTAAATACCAGTAGGCTGTTAAGACAAAAAAAGAATGACACAATCTGCTGGTCTATCTCGACTAAAACTTACGAATACAGTACGTAGCCTGCAAATATATATATACCGTACAATACGCAGATATATTACAAATACAAACACTCACATTCACATACCGCTACAGCATAGCCTATTTCAATAATTTCAGCTCTGGTAATATATTAACCAGGCCTATCTCGACTATAACAAAGTCGTACCAGTAATTTTTACAAGCCCGCTACAACTGTCACTTTGATTACTTTCCACTCAACCAGGAAAAGCGTGGCAGAAGTTAGGTGTAGGACAGGGGTGCACCCAGCATATTTTAAAGGGGGGAGTCTAAAAAAAAAATTCGATCCTGTACTTAGGAGAGGATCCAAAAAGGTTTGGTGGGGGGGGGGGTGAAATTTTGAATTAGGTTGAATGTAAACTAAATGCATTGACGTTAGACCCCAAAAAGACGTAAAAAAAGCCCTTTGAAAAATGTTTTCATGTCTGCGGCTTATTCAGAAAATTTTTCAGGGAGGAAGCACCAAGTTGTGACATATTTTCAAGCGTAGTGTTTTACGGCAGAATTATTCAGAAGCAAACTAAGAATAAAAAAGACTCTAGGGAGGTCCGGGGGCATGCTCCCCCGGCAAATTTTTTGAAGATGTACATACTTTAGTGGCCGTTTCAGTACTTTTTGAACAATTTTTAGGCAAATTTTGTTTAAATTGTTTGCCCTTAAATCTGAGTGTTTCACCTTTATGATGTAATTTGTTTGTACATTTTTGATTATGCGTGCTTAGGCTGTTAGGGCATAAGGCTTATTGTTATCAAAAAAGTTTGAAACTACGAAAAAATTGTAGGCTATTCATTAGGGTGTTGCAGGCGCCCCGACCTTCTCCAATTAGTCTGAACCATTTTTTAGTATTGCACTTTGATCATCTGACTGCGAATATGAAGTTTTGGGGCATTTCGTTAATGTTTACCTCTGCCACTGAGGCCATTTTGAGACCCACTTTTTGAAAAATTTCATGTTTTTTGCCACTAGAGGGCAGAGTATACCTGTGACGTCATTTTCACTGTCTTTAAAATCTGCCCTTTTGTGGTTTGCAGTGTTTAAAAAAAAATGTTTTTGAAATTGGTTGGTTCACACCAGAGATATTGATGTTTTAGCACGTTTAAACGAGGTACTAGCGCCCCTAGTGGCGAAAACGTAAAATGAAATATTTTGATAAATACTTAACCGATTTTGACAAAATTTCCATCTACGTCCAAGTTTTCAGGGTCAAGGAGTTCAATTTTGGTGTTATTTTTATGATAGGGAGTACAAAAAAACATTAAAAGCTAAAGATATTGCTTTATCCAAGCGCTCAGATCTACAAATATTTTGATAAAAAAATTTAACAGTTACAAAAGGCAATTTCTTCAAAAATTTCATTTATTTCGCTTTCGGTGAATTGAATTTATCACGATTTTATTATCTTTGAATGTAGCTGCAAAAGTGGCCATAGCTTTCTTCTCCTGACTGGTTGAGTAGTAATATTGCAGCTACGAGCAATAGAAGATCAACTTATGATTAAGTAGAGCTATAAAAAAAGAAAACTTAATAAACAGAAATTCTGAAGTTGCTGCTAGCTGATTAGCTAGAAAAACGTTGGAGTTATTTGTTAGCGTGTAGTAAATATCACCCCGGAAGTTTGTCAACAAGAGTTTTATTATGACAATGAGTGCCTCATATTTTGTTTCACACTCCCTGTGTGAAATAATTAACTACAGATCGCAAAGTGCAATTAAATAAAATACTAATACGCTAATTCTTTTTAAATATAAGCACTCGCAGTGCTGATAATAAGCTATGTATCTTGCCCGAAACCCCTGGACCTGAGAGCATCAAAACATTTGGATCTGGAATACCTACTCACAAACAGGTTGTTTTTTGCTTTTTGACCAACCTGGAAAAAACGAGAAACGAGGACAAGACGAAGAACCAGAAAGCAATGAGATCTTGTGCGAATTTAGTTGTGGCTGAAGTATTAGCACATCACAAAAAAGTACAACGTGTTCGTGCTCTTCATGAAAAAAAAATGGCGGAGAAAATTATAGAATTACACTCACTCTACAGAAGTTTATTCAAAATCATACCTGAAAAGAGAAATGGGCACTGTAAAATTGAAGAATTCTAAGAAATTAAAACAAACCATGCCTTTTTGGCCTAGAGATGATGAAAAAAGAAAGGAAAACGAGAAGGGGAAAAGTAAAAAAGAGGTGGAAACCATCGATGAAGACATTTTGTTTTTGCGTAGCATGAAAACAAACCGTATTGCCCATTATGCTACAAAAGATGAAGAAACTGTGATAGCAGCGGAAGCAAGAAGCTAATGCAAGCGGAGTGTTGATAAGGCTTTGTTAAAACAAAATACTATAAGCTAACAGCTGTTGATAATACAACCTGGAACACATATTCATTGAGTGACAGCAGCACACAGGAAAGTGAAACAAAAGAACCAACAACTTCCACTCTTCAACATTCACACAAGCGAGTAGTAAAAAAAGGCACAATGATTTTTATTCCACACGATGTATTAAAACACCCATCTCTTGTTTCATCTAATGCCAGAAACAAGCTTTCAACCACCGCAATTTCTAATACCATAGAAACACCTATATCTGTATGTGATGGTGACCCAAATGCCATTAGTCTGCATTATTCAACAACTCACAGGTGTTTTTGTTGTATATATACGGATGTATTATATTTTATGTTGTTTATAAAATGATGAAACTGTGCCGAATGAGATGTTATTGACATAAACGTGCTATAACCACAATGTTGATGAACTTGCTAATATTTATATAGCTACAGCTTTGAACGAGACGTTATTGGCACGCTGAGAGTGTGCAATGACTCGGCCAAAAGAGGAGTGAAACTGGTAGCTGATTTTCTTCACCTAGCTAAAAAAGAAGAAAACTTGCAAAGTTGTGTGAAAGTAATGGAAAAGGATCGAAGAAAAGTACCCAATCCCTGTAATCAGCTTTTGGCTAAGGAATAGACATTTCTATTCGTGTGCGGAGTATGTTAAGTGTACCAGTAGTTATGTGACTGTGTGACAAAGTGCCGTTTGTACATTAAATAAACTTAGTGAAACATTAATATGACGATTTTTTGTCGATACAAGTCACATTGGAGTCTTCAAATGCTTCCTTTAACAGTGGAAGTGTAGTAGTATGTGTATAGAAAAAAATTTTTGATCAACGCAATGACAGTACTTTAATTTGACATGTCAAATTTTCGTAATATTAACACAATTAAGGTTTGTATACTCCAGTAAACCTGCTATCAAAAAAATAACAAATTCGAACTCCTTGACCTGTTGACCCTGAAAACTTGAAGATAGATGGAAATTTTGTCAAAATCGGCTAAGTGTTTATTAAAATATTTCATTCTACGTTTTCGCCACTAGGGGCGCTAGCACCTCGTTTAAACGTGCTAAAACATCAATATCTCTGGTGTGAACCAACCAATTTCAAAAACATTTTTTTTAAACACTGCAAACCACAAAAGGGCAGATTTTTAAGACAGTGAAAATGACGTCACAGGTATACTCTGCCCTCTAGTGGCAAAAAACATGAAATTTTTCAAAAAGTGGGTCTCAAAATGGCCTCAGTGGCAGAGGTAAACATTAACGAAATGCCCCAAAACTTCATATTCACAGTCAGATGATCAAACTGCAATACTAAAAAATGGTTCAGCGTAATCAGCACAAAATTTAAATTTCATAGGGCGCCTGCAACACCCTACTATTCATCGAAAACATGTTAAAACAGGGCTGGTTGGGGATGCATCCTCCACTTGGATCCGCCCCTGCCCGCACCGACAACAATGTCTCTTACCACCACACCAACCAGCTGGTTTGGCTTCAGTATGATGCGGGGCAAATTCTGTCACAGCTGTTTTGAAATAACAGCACGTACTGCACTTGCACAGTTTGGACACTTCACTTTAAAAACAAGAGTTCAGTTTCCAAAGGGGGGGTTTCAACCTCCCAAACCCCCTCCCTGGGTGCGCCACTGGTGTAGGATGATGAGAGCAACACGGTCTTATAGTCTTAAAGTTTCTGGCCCATAAAAATAGCCTCTGTGCAAAGGCAAGATTTCTTAAGGAAGAGCATCGGAATTCGGAACATTCTAAAATTAGTACACCGTTTTAATACCAACTACCAAGGTACCGGTACAATACCATGCCACCCACTTCCACTGAACAATTGCAAACTTTCTACCGATATGATACGGGTACTGGTACAATTTTTAGTGACAGCGCGGGTAGACTAGTCTACAATTTGCAGCACAGGTAATCCAATGGTACAGAACGTATGCTGGTACTAGATTTACTCAACAGCTCAACAAAACCTTATGCTGTAAAAATTTTTGAACAGTCAAATAAAGCAAGTAATTCGCAGCTACCTACTGTACTCACCGGCGCACATTGTGCAAATCCATTATGTATACACTGTAAAGACAGATAGATAGAGTCTTAACTCTTCACCCTAGCAACCGGCAGCTACACAACACCGAGGCTAAAAATCGAATGACCAAACGAGAAGGTAAATACGCGAAAAATCATTTTCAACAAAACCGCTACAGCGTTTTTGAAAGTCCCGTGATGCGTAAGGAAACCATAACTACAAAAATTTTGCGGGGAAAGGCAACAGTGACGTAGTGTAGAGAATAGTACGCAGGACGTTAGGGCATGGGTGCTACGCTCCCCTAGGTTTTGAATTTTTTGTCAGCGTACCACACTGAAGTCGCTGCAACGATTTTGTTGAAAACGATTTTTCGCGTATTTAGCTTCTCGTATTGACGAAACGAGAAGCTAAATAGGCAAAAAATCATTTTCAACAGAATCGCTACAGCGACTTCAGTAAGATGCGCTGACGAAAAATCAAGCCCTAAGAGGGCACTGATCCCCTATCCTGCGAGTGGGAGTCCATTACACTCACCCCTACATTACTTCACCGTTGCCAAGTGACCGTAAAACTTTTGTACTTATACTTTTTTTACGCATCACGTGACTCTCAAAAACGCTATAGCGGTTTTGTTGAAAATGATTTTTCGCGTATTTAGCTTCTCGTAATGACGAAACGTGAAATGGATGAAATTTTAACCCGTACCCACGAAGCAAAAGTACGAGAAGCTAAATTAGATATGTAATTATTACCACTAGATTGCGCGTTCAATGATAAACGGCGATCTCAAAAGTATTACAATTTGAAGCTCCGATTCGCCATCTTGGAATTACCCGCTTGACCAAACGCGCCTATCTTTTATAACGTAAAAACGATTGAAAGTGTTGCAAAAAATATCATAACTTTGGTTGTGCTTGTTGGATTTTAAAAATTTCAACTGGATCGTGAAGCTCTTGATTGTAGCTATCGTTTAAAACAATTTTCAAGAAAATTGGTAATGTTTTAGGCACTTTTCATGGTAAGTAAATAGGACATAGGCAGAAATTTTTGAAGCGGTTTTTAAGCTAATTGCATTTCTTGCTATTTTAAAGCGTACCGGTAAATGTAGCGTCGATTTGCAAAAAGTTGTCATTTGATTCAAATTAAATAGGCTCAATCACAAAAATTTAAACTTCAATATGAAATTAGTTGAACTGTTGGTCATGGTTTTCCAGGCCTTAAAATTTTTTCGCTGGAAGATGATTGCGTAGCCTAAATTGTTTTAAACCTCACATAAAAGAAGTGTTTTGTAGTGATAAGATTGTTTGGAGAAATCTTCTACGTCAACAGGAAACAGCTAGCTCTCCGCTCGTCTCCTGCCACTTCTCAAACACAGGCGAGCTGCGCGACACAGATTTAGCGACGCAAGGTACCAAACATCAAGCGTCAATCAGCAAACGTCTAACGCAAGTTAACAATCAGCTGGGCTGGCATTCATGACGCAGATAAAAATAAAAACATCATTACCTAACTGTTTCAGGTCCGAACTGCAACAACACACGAACGAGGTGAAAAATCGGCGAAAACAACGCAAAAAGATTAATAACGACAATTATGCCAAACTCATTCAATATGTTCACAAGATAAGCTCTGCGATACATACCTTGATATAAAAGGCACGGTCGGATGTACGCTACCATCAATTGACTAGGAGCACACTCATTTTTAAACATGAAAAAATCCTTATAACTAGGGCCCGCTAAAGTTAATAAAGTCAAAATTTTTTCAGGACTTTATTACGTGATAAAATGTGTACTTGCGTTCGTTTCAGGTGTTAAGGAGTCTGTTTAGCTAGATTTTATAGGTCAAAATAAAGTCAAAATTTTGCATAAAGTCAAAACTTGTCAAAATTGTCTTCATCATAAATTTCCTTACAAAAATGAAAAAAACGTATATTTCTTTTAAAATTTTTGAGCTAATTTTATGCGCAGGTTTATTTGACTACTCTGAAATAGTTGCAATAGTAAAAATGCGTGCGGTAATTGAGAAGGAAACCGCACTTATGCATTAAATCGTCCTATACTTGGTGGTTTTCGTTAGAAACATCCATGATCGCAGACAAACAGTTAATATATACTGCACAATACAGTTGCGATAACAACGCATTTTTGTATTACGCACTATAAATTTATTGAACCGGTCGTTAGCTCTGTTGCTTAGCTGACACGCTATCGGGGCGCGAAGTCCGGGGTTCAAATCCCGGGTCGGTCAAATGTCACCAACGGCTAGGCGACACAATGTCGCCTACGGCTCGCCACCGCTGCGACGTTTGTTCGGAGCTGCTGTGTAGCCCAGGGGCTCAGCCGCGGAGACGGGCTCGTCACTCCTTTAAACGCTTCGGCGTAATACCGCGAGTATAATGAAGATTTGATTTTTTTTTTCGACACTATAAATTGATACCAGTACACACAATAGCTCGTTAACTTTGGTTTTGACGTCATGCATCGCTTTGTTGCATTAGCTTCAAGACTGAGTAATTGAGAAAATGTTCAGAGTAGGCTACCTTCTTTAAAAATTTGTGTAAATTGCGGATTACAAAACAATATAAATAATAAGCGAAAGCGGTTAGGTCAAAATAAAGTCAAAAGTTATCTTTTTAGGTCAATAAAAAAATGGCCCTACTCATAACCGTTAAAATCTCAAATCTGCAATTCATATACATATGAGTTATTTGAAATATCTGCACGTCACTAATATCGCCGCTTTCATATAACGTCTGCTATAAAAAATACTTAATGATTCATCATGTAAAAACTCACTCTTAACTTGCAACTTAATTAGCAATAGTATTCGTACACTAGGAACGGCAAAAGCTCCAACATTGCACTTACTGGACATGACTACACTGCTTTTTATGAGTAGTAAAAAGTATTGTAAAAAGTGTTGTAAAAACTGTGTTGTAAAAAGTAGTGCGTTGACTACACTGCTTTTTACCACACGTGACCAATTACAGACAAAAGCAGCAGGTATGTGAGTGATCAAGTGATGTGCCGAGAACAGCAAGGTGGCTTACGTCCATCAACGCAATAGCGAATTCATGAATTTTAACAAGCGAGTTCGACTCCAGTTTAGCTTACATAAGATAATCAGTTGATCACATATACGCAGTAACAACGGTAACAGCGCAAACATACGTGACTCTTACTTCATTTATTAACATAATAACAAAAGGTGCGTAATATCTAACAAGCAGGTTTCACTGTATAGAACTAGATTTTTACTATCATGGTGGATCAGTAGTAAAGTTGTTAACTTCTCTCATGCTTCCCCCTTGGACGACGTGTTAAACGAATAATAATGGTTGTAAAAATGTAGTTTGTACAGTGAAACCTACTTTTACATGAGGTGTAAAACAATTTACGCAATCATCTTCCAGCGAAAAAATTTTAAGGCCTGGAAAACCATGACCAACAGCTCAACTAATTTCATATTGAAGTTTAAATTTTTGTGATTGAGCCTATTTAATTTGAATCAAATGACAACTTTTTGCAAATCGACGCTACATTTACCGGTACGCTTTAAAATAGCAAGAAATGCAATTAGCTTAAAAACCGCTTCAAAAATTTCTGCCTATGTCCTATTTACTTACCATGAAAAGTGCCTAAAACATTACCAATTTTCTTGAAAATTGTTTTAAACGATAGCTACAATCAAGAGCTTCACGATCCAGTTGAAATTTTTAAAATCCAACAAGCATAAGCAAAGTTATGATATTTTTTGCAACACTTTCAATCGTTTTTACGTTATAAAAGATAGGCGCGTTTGGTCAAGCGGGTAATTCCAAGATGGCGAATCGGAGCTTCAAATTGTTATACTTTTGAGATAGCCGTTTATCATTGAAGGCGCAATCTAGTGGTAGTATTACACATCTATGGTTGTACACCTCTGGCAGAAAAGCTTTCTACGGTTTGCCATTTTTGAAGACAAATTATTTTTTTCAAAAAAAAATATATTGTCGTTAGTTGTGTAGATAAGGATAGATAAAAAGTTTTTGCTTTCTTAAAAAATAATAACGAGGTGAAAAACTGGGTAGGCTGCAGCCTTTTTTGCCTTCACTGCGAGCCGCCCCACGTCATATTTATTTATAATGGAGAAAGCAGGCGGGTAGTGGCTTTATAACAATTTGTTTCTTTTCTAGACGAATTTCATACTTGTCATCGAGTTTCTTCACCAGAGCACAGTCTCAACAATACCCACCAGAAGTCACTTTTCTTGAAAAATTTTTTGGTACCTGCGATTATCGCGTGTTCTTTTCGTTTTGTTTTAGATTCTCACTTTAATTCATTGTTTCGGTGTCGAATCGGATCGGATTTTTATTTGGAAAAGTCTGACTGGATTTAAAGTCTAAAATATCACAATCCGTTCATCTCCAGATTTGGGCAAAACTATCTCCAAATGTATTTAAATACACATACAAAACGATGGTGAAAATGCAATCCTCGTATGTGATTTTTCACTGTTTTGAGAAAACTAAAAAAAACTTTCTAGTTTTTTAATTTGTTGAGATAAAAACTTGATACTATCAAAAATGCTGGTTCATATAATTGTCGATTTAACTATGTAAGCAAAAAGTTTCAAATCCTTCTCGTTTTGGAGTAATATCACAAACGAGGTTTTGCATTAACAAAATCTGAAATAACGTGTTTTTTTGACCTGCAATACGAGGTTTTGCATTTTACCATTGTAAGGCAAAACTATTACTTCAGAGCTTAAGAAATGTTGTTGAATTCAACAATGCAACAAAAGGAAGAAAAAAACATGACATCATGCACTTTATGACGTCGGAGATATCATAATTCACAAATTTAAGATAAGAATAAAGGATGATATCAAAGTTTAAAAACTAAGTACGTAACTTTTCAAAATACTGCACAAGAACTTCAAAAAATTGCGAAAATTGTTTTTAAGTAGAGTACTGTAACAAACAGATTACTACGAGAAATTCAACTATGAGGGTTGCTGACTGAGAATAACACGCAAGTCGCTGCATTTGTTACTCGTTTAAGATGTGAGATACAAATTTGGCGAAAAATTATTTCAAAAAAAAGTCAAAGCTTCATTACACTCTCGGTATTACCCTGAAGCGTGCAACAAGCGGCTTAACTTATCGTCTTTTTTTATCATGCACGGTAGTAGTGTTTAGTGAGCCATATGTGGCGGCTGGCCCACTTTTGGGTAAGTGGAGGTGGTATGTGGCGGCTGGCCCACTTTTGGGCAGGTGGAGGTGGTATGTGGTGGCTGGCCCACTTTTGAGCAGGTGGAGGTGGTGGCATTTTGAGCAGGTGGGCAGGTACCTAACCCTAGCTTTGAGCAGCTATCTAACCCTAGCTTTGAGCAGCTATCTAACCCTAACCCTAGCTTTAAACAGCTATCTAACCCTAGCTTTGAGCAGCTATCTAACCCTAGCTTTGAGCAGCTATCTAACCCTAACCCTAGCTTTGAGCAACTATCTAACCCTAGCTTTGAGCAGCTATCTTACCCTAAACCTAGCTTTGAGCAGCTATTTAACCCTAGCTTTGAGCAACTATCTAACCCTAGCTTTGAGCAGCTATCTAACCTTAGCTTTGAGCAGCAGCTATCTAACCCTAGCCCTAGCTTTGAGCAGCTATCTAACCCTAGCTTTGAGCAGGTACTTAACCTTAAAATTTAATTTTTATTTGGAATAAAATTTATTTCTTAACTCTTATTTTATAATTAAAATTTTTTTCTTAACTTTTAATT
Organism: Trididemnum miniatum; assembly: GCA_964006365.1. Classification (NCBI taxonomy): domain Eukaryota; kingdom Metazoa; phylum Chordata; class Ascidiacea; order Aplousobranchia; family Didemnidae; genus Trididemnum; species Trididemnum miniatum. The sequence goes on from OZ023245.1 coordinate 14,940,634, forward strand.
TATAGTTAAAATATATTTCTTAACTTTTATTTTATATTTAAAATTTAGTTCTTAACTTTTAATTTAATTCATAATGTTTACACGTTTTAAATTTATCATTCTTGTTACCTGAACTGTTTGTCATATGCGCAATGCGACGGTGAGAAGAATCGCCTACAGCGATCTCAAATGAACATTACAAACTATTACATCGGATCCCCAGCTGGTTCAAAAATTAATTCCAAAACAACAGCGAGAAGGTGCTTAAGGCAAGTGTTAACATAGATCAATTTATATACCACTCCATAAATAAAGTTTATAAAGTCTGGATGAAGCGTTTAGAATCATATTTACCACAGCGTTAGGAAAACGTAATAAAACAGGTTCATTACAAGAATTGCATAACTACCAAAATAACGCAAATTAAATAGCTTGCTTCTGAAAATGTATCGTTGAAAGTGGCGCGGTGCAATTTCACTGCTCATTCACAGAAATTAAAACAAGTTGAGAGAGCTGCATTCTAACCACAGCAATGGACTATGACGTTATGCAATACGCAATGCTTGATAAAGAACACTTCTAAAATCCGGTCATACAGAGGACATGCCCAGACAGGTCACAGCGCAACTGAGAGTTAACGTTAGAATTGCAACATGCAATGTTTTGGTTATTTCTACAGCAATTTTCTTGTGACCTAAAAAACTTTGAATTGCGACTTTATAAGAACAATAGAAAACGAAGGAAAACCTTTAATTATGCGGGTGATTTTGTTAGAAATCAAGGTTTCGCGTTTTTACTCTTGATTTTCTGCAAACTTTTATTTGTTTAGATTGCTTCATGAAAAACTAATCCTACGAATATTTAAGCAAGCATTTGAAAATTTGAAGACATCTAAAAGATGCTTATACATTACTAGAAAATGTATGAGGCTTCGTATTTAGGCTAACACCTTGATGCATTATGCAAATTGTAAATTAAGCAAAAAATAACACCAAAACTTTTTCACCTAAAACGTAACTTAAAATCAGGAAATGCAACTCTTTGTAACCTTATACCTGCGAATTAGTGACCTTTACGATCTAAAATAACCCTGGTTATTACAATAATTTTTCAATATTTTACTTGCAGACTTTGATTATTTTACGCAAACAGTATTCTAACAGAACATTGCTAGAAGTTTTCGCTTATAAAAAATTTTGGATATTGCAAGATCACACTAGACATTCTAATGCTTTCATTTGCAAAATGGAGTTTTTTCTTGCCATAAATCGGGATAACACTGATTCGGGTTATTAACCTTCATCACCCGCACTCAGGTAAGCAGACTTTACCGTGAAGGACTTTACAGTAATTGAATTTTCACAGATTTTAACAAATGAGACCAGGAAAAACTTTGAATTCTTTGCAACTGCGGTTATGATAAATCACAATGACTCACTTGTTTAGTGTGATATAAATTCGTGTTGTACGTACCGTAATTACAAGAATCTGCATGGAAAAGTCTTATAATTTTTGTATGTCCCAGACCGTCAAATCTTGCTTCACCCTACTGTGAATATTATCAAGTTGATAAAAATTCTATACTTGTGGTAGGTACGTATAATCATTCGCCCTGCAAGATGAATGCTTCTTACCTGAGGGCGACTGATGAAGGCTAATAGCCAGAAACAGCGCTGTCTCGCTCTACGGTACGATTTACTGGAGTGCTTTGCACTGTTGGTGATGGAGTGCTGTTATAGCCTCTGACCCAACAAGAGGAAGTCGTCATGGCTTCCCGTCCGGTAGGCCAGGAAGGACATTGCTTTTTAGTTGTTTTTAGCTCGCTCGGCTTTGTCGAGATCACTCTGCAATACAGCCCTGCTCGGCTATGTCGAGATCACTTGGGCAAAACAATCTCCAGATGTAATTAAATACAAAATACAGTGGCTATGAAGTAGTTAAATACAAATACAAAACATTTTCTGGCAAAACTGGTAGGCTAAATACAAAATATATATAGGCCTACCGGTACTTTAACAACGTGTTTAAATGCATTTGAAAATACTTCTATAATACTTTTCCAAAAAAAAAAATCATAAGCCTAAACTTAAAAACAACAAAATTTGGCGAATAGAGTCAAGGCATTGCCAAAATGTAGGGTGGCCATACGTCCCGTTTTCGCCGGGACAGTCCCGTTTTTAGGCCTTGGTCCCACCCAGTTCACCACTTTGTCCCGGATTTTTGATTCAAAACTTGTTTTTGTGAATACAGTATGTCACCTGCACAAACGACGACACTAATTTCAGGTCAGGGTTGGGAATCGATACCCAAAAAAGTAAAGACATAATCGATATTCGATAGTTCACCAAAAAGTAAAGAAATAATCGATTTCGATGGTAGTTTAAAAACGTAAAGAATAAAGAATATTGTAATCGATATTCGATATTACACTAAGCATTTAGCGGTGTACGCCAAGCATTTTTTGTGATGTCCTCACATTCATACGGTAACTTACAGACAAGCGACAAACATAGTATATACGACATTATTGATGCAAGGCAACTTTGTTATTAAAAATTTTATTTTTTGTTTTTGTGGCCAAAACAAATTTTTAGCAAAAACAAGATAATGACATACCGACGATTATTTTAATTTACTACAGTGAGACAAAGTAACCTGGACAAAAAAAATAGAATATGGAGTATCGAATTGCGCCGAAAAAAAAAAGTAAAGACAAATCCATATTCGATACTCATTCAAAAAAGTAAAGGCTCGAGTGCATTTGATGAACAAAAAGTAAAGAATATCGCAATCGAATATCGATTTTTCCCAACCCTGTTTCAGCTAAAACTACGGCCTGCGGACGACAGGACCATTTATTTTCTAATCTTCACTTGATTTTGGGAACATCTGCAGACGTGATGGACCTTTTTTTTGCTTTTCAATTGATTTTGAGCGACGTCCCGCTTTTACATTTCGAAGAAATGGCCACCCTACCAAAATGGTTTCTCTCAAAACAATCATTGCATTATCGTTTTTTTTTTTTTGTCACGGAAAAAAGACCGCAAAATACACAAAAAAATTGCCTAAATACGCAGTGTGCATTCCCAAGTGTAACAAAATAATGTATTGAAAATACTAAATGAAAATATTTGTCAAGAAAAGCATTTAAATACAAATACAAAATCAAATGTATTTAAATACAAAAAAAAATACAAAATACTGTAGCCTACTTGATGAGTCTGGAAGGACGAAAAAAATGATAACCGGTTACCCTTTTTCTTGCACTAAGCGTTAGAGTAGGCTACACCCGGCCCAGGTCGTGGTTGCATTGCTCGGTGTCGCAAACAATCATTAGTATTTTGGACTTCAAATACGTGTTGGTATTTTGCTACAAAATACACAGGTATTTTGGTACAAATACGTATTGATATAAAATACACAAAATTAAATGTATTTAAATACAAAATACAGTATTTTAATTTCAAATACGAATTGGTATTCTGAACTACAAATATAGTACATCCCAAGTTTGCTCATCTCAACAGAGTGACCCTGAGTGTGTGCTCATGGTATTGAGTCTATTTTTTGAGATTCCGACACCAATTCTGCCCAAAACGAACAAACTCCGACTCCAGCTCCGGTTTCAGAAACGGCCAAAAATCAAACCTACAAAAATCAAAACAACAGCTTAACAACAACAACAAACTTTTATTACAACATTTCCAAAAACAAACAAAAATAAACTGTAACATTACACCTTACACTCTGTAGCTTCGGAAATATGCACATAGGAGACAGCAAAGGGAGCAAAGCTCATCTAGGTCGCTGCCACCTAGGGCTACCAAACTACTTAAAACCTTTTCAAGGACGTCTTAGCACTTCAAATAGTCTCGTGTAAACTATGATCATACGTAAACCATATCAACTTCTGGGGGGCTTCGCCCCCCAGACCCCCCTTTCGTAAAATCCAAGTTTCACCGATTCTTCTTACACATTAGTGCAAAGCTGTGCTCTGTAACTGCAAGCAATGAGAAATAAGCTGAAATGCAAAGTAGTTCTTGCACTGTACATTTCTCTGTAAAATAAGTATTACGGTACCGATCTGGTGCCACAATAAAATTTATGATTAAACGAATCAGGTTGCTATAAATAACACACCTAGTTAAATTGTCCCGATCAGTGTAATTGGGCACTGGCAATCAAAATATGAAACACACTTAAGCTACACTAAACAATATTCCAGCAGCACTGACTTAATTTAAGATCAAAGCGGCAGAAGGTACGCCTAAAAACTGAACAATATGGGATTATTTTATTACCCAACAGTTAAGCTAAACTATACAGCTTTTGGTACTAGTAGGCTACCATATACCATTTCATTAGCTGACTGCAATTTACACCAACTAATTAAACTGATACCCATAGTTTTACACTTGATATTGATGACAGTTTACATCCAAAAAGCAGTAACACAGTATGTACAGGAAAAAAAATTCACAATAACAGCATAATTGCCCACCTAATCTGCTCGGAACCCAGGTAGTAAAAGTTGAAAAGAAAATGAAACGGCTAGCTGAACTAGCCTATACAGGTTTTGGTATTGGTAGGCTACCACTTTTACTCTTGATATTGAAGTCTACATTAAAAAGTATCGCTATTCTGCAATCTGCATTGTTATTCCGCCTAGAACACCTAACTACAGTAAGTCATCTCAACTAACGTAAAAGTCCCAAACGGTGATAGTCGGAGTTCGGAACAACTTGGATAAAATGTTTCAAAATAAATATTCGTGCTTGGTTGAATAGGTTATGACAAACAGTAAATTGAAAAAATCAGAAGAACTAACTCAACCGGGAAATTCGAAAACAAAGCAACTCCTTAGCGAGTCTAGATTCGTGTGTATAGTACTTTCGTCGCTTTCTCGCTACAGGAAGATAAATATTGAAGCAATTCTATCAGGCATTTAAGCATTTAAAACAAAAAGGTTTTAAATTGTTTAAATATTGTTCTCGTAAGGGATATTTAGACTTAACAAATTTCATTTACTGTACAGTAGTGCAGTTAAAGTTCTTTTTATAATCAACTCTATTCCCTAGCTCTATTTAGCTAAACTTGATGTTCAAGGGATTTTGATTTGAATTCGACGATTTGACTGATTATCTTGTAGATTGATCCAAGATTGATCTATGGATTAACGGAGGTCGCACCTGAAAATAAAAACACTAACGGCGGTAGAGAGTTAAAATTAATGTTAGCAACATTGTTGCGAAGAAGGCTGACGCTTGTTTTGAAATGTTATAAAATGGTCTTCGTCATTTCTCTCTAAGATTTTCAACGAGTTAGACTGCCTATAGAACAGAGAAGTTGAACGAAAAGTTGTGCTTCAGCATAAAACAGTAATGCAGAGCAGCTCTGTTTCACAATATTCATTGGAGACGGACTCGATTTTGTCAGACTGTCAGAACCTACCCGTGCTCAGTTCAGTACGGTACTGGTCTGGTACCAGCAGGCATGAATACGGCACCATTATGTTCAAAATAAAATGCCAAAATTATGGGAATGTTGCTTTAGCTACACCTTGGCTAGAATAGTCTACATCATTATGCATGGCTGTGCTTGTGCTCGTTTTTTCTTATTACTGGTTGCTAGGAATTGCAGATTAAGTCGAGGAATCACTATGGATCTTCTGATAATCTAGTCCAGAGTGTGGTATTGCTGTAGCCCTGCAATCTATTCTGCAATACTTCAAAATGTTACTAGCAATTAAGTGAGTACCGGTAACTGAGTGAAAAGCTACCAGTACAGTTTATTAGTTTTGCAACCCAGAATATCATCAACTTTTCAGGACATGATACCCAGTTTACTTTCATAAATACTGGAGTCCTTACTGGTATGCTATTAGGCAGTTTCTAAAAGTTTCTGGGTATATTTTGCCAGCAGTAGATAAAATCAGCAGCTATTACGGAAAAATAGACCTAGAAACTATTTTGCTGTTCAGTGTTAGTGGCAAAATAGACACTTCCATTTAATTAGGTTTCTGCAGTCTGTGTAAGCATCGGTAACTCAAGTTCACAGGCACTAGTAGAAAAAAAAATTCTGTTTGTATAAAGTTGTGGGTGGGGAAAAGTGGGGTTGGCTGTCAGTGTAGACAGTTGCAGATCTGATGTCATAGAATAATAATGTCAAGTTATCAACAGCTGATGAGAAACATTAGTCATTGTAGATAGCTGTGAGTGCAACCCCTATTATTTGTGATATTATTCTGTGTTCAGTGTTAACATGGACAGTGGAGGCTAATTGTGTAGCAACTAGGTACTGCGGTACCATGTCTTCATGGGTTCTTTCCACTTAGAACTGTTTCTCAAAAGCTGCAAATTAAAATCACTTGGTAAGCCAAGTTTTTCAGTCAATTTTACTTATCATACCGGTACCAATTTGTCATAGGCACTGGAAGCATACCATTAATGCAACATCTACAGATTTATTTAAGATGTCAAATATGCTGTAGGTGTGTAGGTTATTAATATTCTGTTTCTTTGTTTAAAGATAAGATAGGAAAAAATTTTAGCCCATCTGTGTTTATCAAACATTAATCTGCAGTGGTTTGTTCACAATTGATTTTGTCTGAGAGTAATTGTGGGCATTACCAAGCATTTTAAACAGCTTCATGCAATTGAAAAACAAAGTTTAATGTAAAGACCATGGTATTGATATAACATTTTACCAATTCTGTTTTAGTGGTTAATGCAGTTTGTGAAAATAACTCCTTTTTAGCCCAAGTAATGTGGTAATGCCCACCTTAAAGTAGTAGACACTGGACAGATGTCTGAAACACCTTTTAAGCATTGTCAACATGGAATCTCTGCTGCTTCCTTGTAGTCGGAGGATTACATGAAAAGCAATATTTTTTATTTCTTCAGCAATATTGATATTCTTCATTAAAGTTGGATGTGAAGCCATATTTTATACGGTTCGTTCAGAAACAATATTTTTAATGACAGTGCAATCAGAGTAGTTTAATTCTAATTCCAACCCACGGTTTGACTCAAATCTGAATGCTTAGTTATGATGTTCATGATTGAGCAAACTTCCCTCTGCAGCAGCATTGTATTATTTCTGCTACTGGTGATGCCTTTATTCCTAATTGTTCTTACATTATCCTTTGTTCCAGGTTATACTATAGTATTCCTTATTATTCCAATTTTTATGAAACTGGGATGACCATTTTTATCCAGCTGTGGAGAAAAAGGTTGATGAAAATCATTCTTATTTTTAGAATTTTTTTTTTGTGTTTGTCAATGTAGATAATTTATCTAATAATGAAAACTTCTGGCCAATTAAGTGCAGGAGTGAATGGTTCCCAGTGGTTAACTTGCAGAGTGCAATATCTAGATGACACTGATCCTTTTCAATCTACAAATTTCCCTGAGCCTACAAGACCACCAAGTTATACTTTTAATGTGGACAAACCATTATGTGAACAACTAGCTGGAATCCATCGACTGCTCAAAGCCCCTCATAAAGTAAGTATATATGCTGCGCTAGAGGTAAGTCTGTCTATTGTTGCTAGTTTACAAATTAATGGTTTCGGTGAAAAGCGTATATACCTTTTTCTAAACTTCTGAGTACAAAAATGCATTTTTTAAACTTAAAAAAAAAATTTCATTTTTTACTTTAAACATTATTTTTTTCCAAGTTTTTGTGCGATTTGTTGATGATTGTTCAGTTAAGGCATGTTGCTTTAAAGTCCTATCAGAAATGATTTTAGCCCGTTTGGATTTGCTAGGTGTTGTTTCGATTTTGTAGACTTGTTTTCAAAAGAAAAATTTAGTAGATAATGTTTATGAAATTTCATACCTATAGCACAGCCTTATTTAATTAAATTAAGGTATTTTAGTTTCAACTAATTATGTTCAGATTGGAGATTGCACCCTTCAGCTATCAAGCACACACGCTTATTTGGATTTGGATTTATCAATTTCCGAACAAAAAGAAGAATTTGATAATTTTTATGCTGAAGGGTACGTTTCTTTCCATCTGAATTTTTTTCCAAAATCAATTAGCTTAAATCATTATAATTATTGAATGGCATCATCATTGATAAAAGTAATGCAGATCGTGCATGGTTAATTCTTAGCTCGACTAACTTTGATAATCCTAGGAATTTTTAACGAAATTTTTGATTTTTTTGCTTGCATATTGGCATCTTCCAGAGCAAAATATTGTCGTAGAGTATCTTGTCCCAAAATCCTGTATTAAACCCTGTGTTAGTTATCTATGGTAATGTTCTGATGAGAAAATTAGTATATACTGTAAACCTCGCTTCAAGCGGATTCGGATATAGCAGATAGTTGCATAATAACGGACAAAATTTTAAGTTCGGTTGGCTTCCTATTCATTTTAGTACATTTCGTATGTAGCGGATTTCACATATAACGGACAAATATCACTGGTCCCGACTTGTCCGTTATATGCGAGGTTTACTGCAGTAACAAGTGAATATATATTTTGTCTTGGTTGCGTGAAAGGCAATTTTTTGTCAATCTCATTAGTCGTTGAAATCTGCAGACTTCCGACTTTTTCGTCACTTTTATGTGAAAGGTCACGTGATTTTTTTCTGAATAATCAGGATACATTGTATACAACAATAGCCTAGTTTTATGTTAAACATTGAAAGTTTACTCCTGCGTTTGCTACCTTTCAACGGTTTAACTGCGTAGCAAGAGTAAGGCAGGTTATGAAACGTTTTATAGAAATCAAAATCAACGTTCTTTGAAGTTCTGCTAGTGCAATTGGGTTTAAAAAATGGTAAATTTAGTTTTTAATGTTTTGTCTTGTTTTCTAGCCAGTCCAAGTCAACAGTTGTAAATCAGATTTTGCTCCTGAAAAATTTAGAAAAGTACCAAAGTAGGTTCAATAAAACTTGAACTTGCAGCATAAATAAAAAGTATAACATCCTGGTTTTGACCTAAGACAAAGTTGTTTGCTGGCTGTTTCATTTCACGTTTTCAAGACCGTTTTAACATCCTCTCAATAATTCCATTCTTTGCTGAGACAAGAAAGATTTAATATGGGTAATAATCACGTTTTTTACGTTTTTAGAAAAAGAAATTCCATCGTAATTCGAACCCTCTTGTCGATTCGAGTTCACGCATGCATCGGTAGGTAATTTTTTTTTAAATTTTAAATCGTGTTTTTATTTACTATGTTGTTGAAATCAACATACAACCGGAAAAGTAGGCATTTTAAAAATTTTTCCTCTTTTTTTTATACTTTCATGAAAAAATGATATTTACCCTAGACTTGATTATGGTTGCCGGTCGTTAATTAAATTTGCTTTTGAAAATTGAAATAAATTATGTCTAGCTTACTGGGGCGTAGAATTTGTGATTTTTGCAAATAAAACTAAAATTCTTAATTAAATTTTGGCGAAAAATTATAATTTACACATAAAAATGCAACGTTTAAGCGGACTGTTAGAGATAATAGCTTGTCATGTGATGAAATTGCTCTCGCTTTTTTGATTTCGCCATTGGTTTTTGAATGCGTGCGTCATTATAAATGCTTGTTTTTGATTGGTTGTGTAAGCGTAGCACAGCTATGATTCAAAACAATGGCGTTTGGATAAATAGCGTGTTTAAAGCACCAATGAAACTATTTTTTACAAGCTATCACCTGCTAGTCCTTTCGATTTCATTGTACTTCGCCCTTTCAACTATGATATCGTTTTATTACTATATCATTGACTTCCCACGTATGTTATTGGCAATGTTAGTTTACAATATAAAAGCAGATGATTGTGAAAACCTGACTCAATTTCTTTCGCCTTTGTCTTCCAATTTCAGCCCTCATAAAAACAAGAACAATGCTAAAAGACAATAACAAGTCTTCATAAGCCCACCTCAATAAACGCTACTATTTATCGTTATTTCAGGTACGCCAGTTATTTGACGTCGCTTCTAATTAACTTCAATAAAACTGTTTCGAAATGAATTGTGGAAGCCTAAAGGCAGATTACCAAATGTGTTTATTTTGCAATATTGCAAAAGTTTTGCTACAAATGCAGAAACCGTCCTTGCGCAATACGGGTTGATTTGGTAAACAACCGGCCGATTAGCTCAGTTATTAAGACATTGCTATCGGTGCGGGAGGTTTGTGGTTCGAATCCTTGGTCCATCAAATCCGACGCAGTGTCGCCAACGTCTCACCACCGTTGCAACGTTTCTTTGGAGCTATGTTGCCGTGGCGCAAAGCCGCGTAGATGGGCCCCGATATTCGTTACGCGCTTTGGCGTAATACTGCGAGTATGAGAAAAATTTGATTTGATTTTTTACAGCATACGCGTAGAATATGCTTTGATTATCATTATTTAGCTTTGCTGCACAGTTTAACATTTACTAGCTAGGTTGTATCAAAGCAAGTACTCAAAAATTTAGCTCGATTTGCATATTATCTTGAGCATAAGTTTATTTAAGACAGTGCAAATCCATACTGCTTCAAGTCAGAGCCACAAACTCACTGACATTTTAATCAAGTTCTAGTTCACTAAAAATACCCTTGCCGAGTCCAGGTTTTTTATTTTTAATTTTGCTAGATCGAGTTCAGACCGGCCGTTAGCTCGGTTGCTAAGCGCATAGGATATTGGTGCGGTAGGTCTGGGGTTCAATTCCCGGGTCGATCAAATCGGCACAGTGTCGCCAATGACTTGTCACCGCTGCGACGTTTCCTCGGAGCTGTGTAGCCGAGTCGCTAAGTCCCGGAGATGGGCCCCGCCACACGTTACACGCTTAGGGGAATTAACGCGAGTATAATGAAGATTTGGTTTGTAAGTTGAGTTCGTTCAGGATAAGTTCAAGTAGTTTTCATGGGGTTTAGGTTCATGTAATTTTTGTCAAGTTTAAATTAAGTTCAAAACTCAATCAGCTTTTCTCGAGTTGAGAAATTTTTTTCTAGTGCGAGTTCGACGAAAATGACTGAATTCAGCGAGTTCGAGTTCATAGCCTTATATTTCAAATACAGTTTCTCATTACACTTTCAAACCTTGCGATGTGTTGATTTGAGATAGGCTTTTTAACCCCAGTAGCAACTTATGATTGATTGGTACTGTGCCAGAATTGGTGCTCCATTATTCAAACTCGACCTTCTTTACGCACTTTTGCCATGTTTTAAGCAAGTCTAAACACAGTTTCCATTAGCTGCTATATGTATTTTAAAAGTATGACCTTATCGTGTAAAAATTTGTTTTAAGCTGTTTTGATTGGCACAGCGCTGAGACTAATTGTAAAACAAACTGGAATAAGTAGTTTGGTGCTAGTTTGCCGTTTTGCGATAATTAACCGCATACTATTCAACTGTCTTTCATTTTCTGTTATTTGATTAAGATAAGACATGCTACTTTGAAATGTTGACTTTTAAATAATTATGTTGATGGTCTGGTGCTACGCTGGTACATTAGATTTTTTAACGTTGCTGATTGTTAGAGCAACAAATTTGATAACATTTAACTACTATATTCATTGGCTGGATTTTCTCGAGAGTTTTGAATCGTTAAAACGTCACTTTATTCAGACAGAAAATGATGGTGTTTTTTTCTATTCAAATAAAAAGAATTCATGTGTCTTGTCGCTTGTAGAAAATTGATTTTTGTTGAGTGAAGAGTTTTTTCGTAATTTGTCGCTATTTTTTTATGTTTTTTTTAACGATCAAATTCACAAGACTATGGATTCAAGATCAGAAAAATATTGCAATTAACCAATTTACGCCTGTCTTCATCCAGGCTTACATGATCGTAGTTTAAACGGCAATTTAAAAGTGATAATATTCGATAAAAAAAAAGTACAATGTTTTAGTTTGAACTTGATTTTAATATTTTCAATTTTCCCCTGAACGTGGATTAAATTTGCTAGTTTATTTCTGAGACACTTGTATTTGTTTACATTTTACTAGCGTTGGCTGCCTTATGAAGTCATGCGGCCTGACTCTTAAAAATTTTTGCACTAAAAGAATTGTTTTGTATCGGCTGTTTACACAATAACTTAATGTTTACGTTACATTATTTAGGTATTTCATTGTCCAAACTTCATTACAATATATTTCATTTTTGTTACAGAGAAACTTTATAATTCAAAAGGTCGAGAGCTACGCCGGGCGTTATTCTCACTGAAACAAGTATTCCAGGTATGTTAAATCTTTCAGATGTCAATGCACACTTGAGACTGGTCTGGTTTGTTTCTAGGTTGTAGAAGCTTGTAGACCAGTTGATTTGCGCCATCAGCGCTCAGTCATTAGTTTACTTGCATTAAAAATTTCAGTGATTACCATCTAATTGGCGTATGTTTGCTTCGAAAAGGCACTTAATTCTCATTTTCTCATGATCGCATCATTGCATAAAGTTATCAACGATATAGTTGAATATCATTTTTCATTCGCTAATACACTACGATTTTGTTTAAATTATTTGGTAGATAGTGCATTTAAACTACCGGTACAATAAATAATATTTTCTGTTTTTGTTTTTATTGTTTGGGTATCGAATAGCAAGTTTTCTAGCTCTACCATTACAAATTTTTCAATGTACTTCTTTGGTAAATTAAGAAACAGGCAAAAAATGTTGCAAAATTTTTAAAGCATCTCTAGTCTAAAGTTTTTGCTGGAGTGTACTATATACCAAGGTTTTTTATGATCCGTATGTTTAAAAATGTTCTACAGGTGAAGTCATACTGTGAGTCAGTACTTATGTCTGACATGAATCGTGCGAGTGTTTCGGGCAATTAAACAATAAAGTGCGGTTATTTTTCAGTGAAAAATGTGTATCATTTGTCTTTGAAGGTTATTCAGGTTGATTTTCACCTTCAAAGTTAAAAAATGCACAATATCATCAGCCCCAAACGAACAGCTAGTTTATGTCGGCCCGTGAATTTGATCTTCCTAAAAAATCAATTTTACCAAAAATTAGCTCAATTTTTTAGACGCTTTTACAAATCAACACAAAAACTGGGCAATGAATTTCACAGTTACGATGCATTGCTATTTTACTTGGACACACAGTACAACTAAGATACATATAACTATCAATTTAATTATATAAAAGTCTATCTTTTGCACCATGGCGTAAGAAGCAGCTCAGTGTAAGCGCTTAACAATGACAGCGGCACCAGATCTGAACCGGCACGTCAGCCCAAGTATTTTGGCTGTGGTATTTATAATTACATATTTTACTTGCGTTTCAACTTTTTATATTTGCGACGCAACTTGGTAAATTTTGTTCGGTGTTTGGGTAACTCTGAAGTAGTTTTATGTTAAAATCAACATTTAACATTCCAAACCAAACTTGTGTGTTTACAGTGTATTTCTAATTCGTTGTGATTTTATACAATAACTCTGCGGGATCTAGTATGGGCTGGGCAAGCGGTAAAGCTCTGATAAATCCGTAATCTTCATTCATACAAAAATATCTGTGAAATTGAAGCCGTTTAACTTACGTTGGGTTAAGTCTGCTTTCGTTTCAGAATATTGATTTAGTCTGTTGTTTGAGCGATGCTACTTAAGTGCCATCATCAGCTTTTAATGTTTGCACATACAGAATGATATTTTCACTATTTTAAACAGTTTTATGGTCAGATTGTATGCGGAAGTTTTATGAAAAATAACTAAACGTTTTTTAATCTTATTTTCTTAACGTCATTACCACGGCTAAGCAGGAGGCATTCCTGATTTTAGTTAAAAATATTCATTTTGCCACAAAATTTTGACTTTGTTCTTTACTAAAAAGGTTTAATTAAAACCATTACCGCCTAATTCGCAGTTATTGACTGAGATGTTTTTTTGAAGTATTCTATTTTCCACATGCCTGAGATGTTTTTTTGAAGAACAATGCCTGCTTAAGCCGACACATGTCTTCAAGGTGATTTGGTGGTGCATGCGTTAGAAATTGAGTGCCCGCGACTTCGCAGATGAATTTTTGACTCAAAAAATTTAAAAAAAACCTGCCATAGGTTATGTTTCATTCCAAACCCAATGCTGAAAGGCTGGTACACCAGAGTTTTGCAACTGCGAGTATTTACACTTAGTGGTTGTAATTCGCTGACCAAACAGGATCAAATATCGCTAAATTGATTATAAAATTTTGCTCGAAGTAATTTTCATCAATTTTCTTCTGTGTTTGTTGGAAGATAAAAGATTCCTACGTAAAAATTTCTTGATGAAAAATAGGGATTAGTAAATCTGGTCGATGCGCAATAAAATTTTTCTCAGAGGTGGGCCACTGCGTCATAAATTAGTGTAGGACTTAATTCTTTGATAAGCCAACTTCTTTGTGTATGTAACGCTATTTCGTCTTCACAAGAGTCTATGAATTATTTACTTGTAGAATTGTATTAAGGCATTTTTGGATAAAAAGCGTTACTCTTCATTAGAATATTTTTCACCACCGTGACTTATCGAATTGCCGCCAGGCGGGCGCATATGGTTCAGATCACGTGACCAGTAATGCATGTACCATACATTGTGAAAATATAAATATATCGTCGGGTTTGCTGGAATGGCAGTGCATGACAGCTGGCAGTGATAATAATAATATTCTATGTCGTCATTATCCGCTCTCGATTCAAATCGTTTGCTTTCGATACGCATTAAATCGATTGCGTCATCAATGACGTCATCCATCTTAACCTGGATTGACCAGACGTCCCGGTTTAATTATACTTGTAAATTATGTCTGCGTTTTGAATATCCCATAAAATGCATGACGTAATCGATGAAATATCTTCACCATCGAGGATTGAACTTGAGAAACTTACACTAACAAGTTCATCGCGAATTGACTCTGGACATTTGTAGCCCCATTTCATCGCATGATACATTGCTACACTTAGCTTATATCGTCGCTTTGTGTTTCTTCCTAAATTTTTGATGCGGGGCCCAAATTCCACAACTTTTTGAAATTAATAGTGTGACAACTTGTAGTTTGAGCTGATGCGTGCAGCGATATCTTAGGCAAATCTACCCTGGTTCACTTTCATGCTTCTACTTTTTGTGTGCAAATTATTAGCATAATATAAATGCAGGATTCACCAGAAAATCAGAAGTTCTTAGATAGCAGTGTTAAGCGGAAGAAATTGCGTGCTGAATTTTTGAAATTGCAAATGATGTTAAATTTCTGATCGAAAACGCTTAATTCAAGATATGTTAACGCTTCTACTGATCCTTAACTGTAAGAAAATTTCTTACGATATTTGATTTTTGAGTATCTTATTCTCGACAATTTTAGACGACGACTTGTTGTTAGTAGGCTTTGTTGTCTTGTTTATTTTGCTTTGTTTGTATTTTGTTGTTGTTGTTTCGTTATTGTCAAGTTTTTCCTTGATTTGTGGCAAAACTAAGTAGGGTTTGTTAACTATTGCCATTGATTTAATGGCTGGACTGCGTAGACGTCGGTAGTTGGCTTTGAAGTTACGTAAAAATACTCTATAAAATTTACTAGCGTTTTCATCTGACATTTAGTGGCTCTTTTCTACTTGTCTGAGATCAAATTTCAAAAGGTGGGCTAGTTTTAAGAGTGCGTTCGATCTTGTGGGCTGTCTTGTGCAAGAATTTGTTTCTAGTTGTGGCATAGAGTTTGCAAGTCTGTAATGAATGCAAAAGGTATAATGTTATGGGTTGATGTTAAAGTAAATATTCCATTATTGTGTAAATTATTGATGCATTTATGAGCATTAAAGTTGCCTCGATAGACAGCGTTACAAGAAGCTCAATTTATAATTGGAAGCACACAGCATTAAATTTTGTGTTAAAATTAATATAAAAACACCATTATTAAAATTAAGTGTGTCTTTCAATTTTGCTTTTCAATTGCTGATTTATTATATTTACAGTTAATTTTTGGTGTTCATTGATTTAGGCAACTTCTTATTTTATGACTAAGTCATAATCACATAAAATGTTAGAAAAAACGATTGAAATTGACCGATGCAGCGAACGTGTCGATCTTGATATTGAAAAATACTCGTGAAAATTGTAATGGCAATAAATTGATCTTGACCTAGACCTGCGCAGTGACTCTCACAATCAATGAATATTTATGGAATGAGTGTTATTCGGCGCGGTCTGTGATCGCCACGGAAAGTTGACGCAATTCTCAGTCTAATATTTTTCGTAGAAATTAATGCGATTCTTGTGTTGTGCGGCGACCAACCATCGGCAGAGATTTTGCGAAGTTTACGAAAGTCGATCGCAACCGGTAGTGAGAATTAATTATTCTTTTATATACACTAAAGATGTCTCAAAGCACTTTAATGAACTGGGATGACATACATTCAATTATTCAAAGAGCAATTTTTGCTTTAGTTTTAGTTACTACGAAGTAGAATCCGTTTATTAGATATACATCTCGTTCATGCACAAGAGATATTAGCGAAATAAACTTTAATTTTCCTTCGTTGCACGAAATGCATGCGCTGCTGTTATTGCTTATTGTTACTATCTTTGTAATGGCAAGAAATTTTTGCTGAAGCAATGTCATAGATGTTGATGTTTACATAATAAATGATGTAGTGTACACAGCACTGTTTACTAACATGTTTTCGCCAGGCGATGAAGGACTGCCAGAAATTTATTGTAATGATCGGTTCAACAACGCTTGTTTGTTGGTAAATTAAGCGTAGAAGTAGCAACATATTGACGTAATTGTACAAGCATCTGCCTAGTTTTAGAGAATGAAATTGTGCTTAACTTGGTAAAGATGTGCCAGTACTGGGAAATTGAGGTTATTTTCAGATTATATTGAACTGAAAATCAACAGAAGTGAGTGAGACTGCGAAGTGAGCTCGCGTTCTTTGAGTCAGCAACCACTCGGTGAATATGTCAAATGCGATCGGCTCCAGCCGCAAATCAAACCCGTCGCGTAGGATCTGTCACTTGCGCGCAGTAACCCTAGCCTAAGCCATGTCGCATAACTAATTGCATTTACCAAATAGCTAAGCTCCTATTTGGCTTATACCGTTTTCCATAATTTTATTTTTTAAACCCGTTTTAGCGCAGTTATTTTTGCGTTCGAGATTCCACATGGGTTGGGTAAGCTAGCTTCATCGCGCAATTGCCTTGTCTTTTGAAGAAATCGATAACTTTCTATCTTTCGAGACATCAGATTAGGTCTGTTTGCTTTGGCCAACGCAAGAGTAGCGTTCCACAAACATCTTTGAGTTTCAACTTGATTTTACGTTAAGTTTGTTGTCTTTGTTCTGTTTGTATCTTGATTTCGAAAAGGTTTGCTGATGCTTGATAGGCTTGCAGCATATAGGAAAGTTATTTTTTAATTTTTCCCAATCTTTTCCTTGTTTTTTGTTTGTTTGGGTTTAATGGATTTTTGCTGAAATTATTTGTTTCGTTTTTACATTAGTTAAGCCTTTGGAAATACCGCTTTTAACAAAGAGGGTAAAAGATTAAGATGCTTTAGTACGGTCTTGGCTTCTCCTCGCTGCGCTCAACGGCCACCAAGTTCAGGATTATTTTGTGTATTGGGTTCGATTTTTGCACATAATGCAGGAGTATGGTACATATCTGTTGTACTTGTTACTGCAGAACCTCAAAATCTGCAGCTTTAGGCGTTGGTATTTGGTGAAATTTTTACCTACTTTTAAGGTTTGATCGCTAATATTTTATATACAAAACTAAAAAACAAATTTCCGAACGTGAAGTAAAGTTTTACTGCTGAGAATTATATAAAAATATTATAACAGTAATTGAGTCGCTGTTTTTGACGAAGTATTTGAACGGAAGTTACTAGTGTTCAGCTCGAATTTTGGCTAGTAGTTGTTCGATGCCATTGTCTGCGAATTGGTATTTTAAACAAGTCTATGCGATTTTCATCATTCTTTTTGCCGTGCATGCTTTGATATAGAAGACAACTTTTTGTGTGACCTTGATTATTCATTATTGATCAAAACAATGCGTGAAACAATCTTGTCTCTTTTTTTTATTCGAAAAGTTTAGCTCAGTTGTTAGGACGTGGCTGTCGGTCCGGTAGGTCTTGGGTTCGATTCCCAGGCCGGTCAGATCGGCACAGTGTCGCCAAGGGCTCGCCATCGCTGCGACGTTTCTTCAGAGCTGCGCTGCCCAAGCGCGAAGCCGCGGAGACAGACCCGCTACTCGTTACACGCTTCGGCGTAATGCAGCGAGAATAATGAAGATTTGATTTTTTTTTTCTAAAGTAAAGTTAGATCGCTTAGTTAAAGTCTAGTAAAGCTTTGAGACTGGTCAATTGGTTCTTTTACTATTGATTTGAAAGTTGGATATTTTATTTGTGTTTAGAAGCTCAGTAGAACAAAAAGCACCCAGCGCCGATTGAATTTAGCTGTCAATTCTAAAGCCCCGTTCGTTGCGGGAGAATGTTTCCATTCGCTAATAAAAAATTGATTTGTGTAATTTCAATATTGACAGAGAAATAAAATTCTTTATGTGACAACTCCGTTTTGATTCTTAGTCATTCGAGTAAACAAAAAATCGCGTTTAATTTCGTTTTTTGTTTAACTGCTGTTTTTTTGATTTTAAGAAAAAAATGCAAGGTGAAAATTATTCTGTCACATTCTTGCTTGTTTTTCAGAAAGTAGTGATTGCGTAACTTTTTAAGCTTTTTTCTGGATTTTCGCATTTGTTTAATTCAGCTTTTGCGACTTTACATGTTCTATGGTCCTAAATTTGTATTAAAAGTTTTTAAATTTTTCTTGAGTTAGGCGAACACATGGTTTCGCAACTTCAGCTAACCTTTTTGTCTTCTATAAACATTTTAATAGAAATCTAAACTGTCAATATCAATGCTTAAACGACAAAATTTTAAAGGACAAAATCTTAAACGACAAAAAATTAAAAAATTGTGGTTTTCGTGTCACCCGCCACTCAAAACACGTTACAAGTTTGTAAACAATGTACCCAGTGAGCCCAGTACAAACTGCACTGCCACCCCGCATTTTCAACCCACGCGCGGTGTTACTCCACTTCCAAATCAAATCTTCACTCGCGGTATTACGCTGAAGCGTGTAGCAAGTGGCGAAGCCCATCTCCACGGCTTAGCACCTGGGCAACACAGCTCCAAAGAAACGTCGCAGCGGTGGTGAACCGTTGGCGACACTGTGCTAGGATTCGTTCCCCAGATCTCCCTCATCAATAGTGATGTCTTAACGACTGAGCTATTCGGCCGGTTGCTTTACGCTTGAGTTCGAGTCAAGTCAGTACATTATCCTGAGAACTCGAATATTCACGTTCTCACAATAAAGTTTTGTTGCGTAATGTTAAAAACAGGCTAATGATGCTCAAAATCTTGACACCACACGAGCTAGAAAGAAGTTGCTTAGCAGCCTCCTAATGTTCAGGCTCTATGGAAAATAGGAATAGATTTATCAGTAATTAGTTAAGGATTATTTTTGAAAGTTTATGAAATTGAATGCGATTTTAGTATTTAGCACTACCAACAAAACGTCTATCTTTTGTGTTAACCGTAAAAATGATTTTAAGTGAATAAAACTGCAACTTTGAGTCGAAATTTTCAATTTTACACTTGACCGTAGTCGAGTACCTTTTAGTGCTCCTGCCTTTTGTAAAGACCTCAGCTTGGATATATTAATCCACTTAACGGCCTTCTATTGATTGCTTTGAAGCGCAAGCCGTTGCTCATGGAGAATAATTTTGTTTTCCAAAGAATGTTAATTGCGAATTTTGACTGGCTTTTTGACACTTCAACCACGCATAGCCTGACTTAAAAAAGATTAATGTGTTTCAAACTCAAATTACTTTTCAACTTGATATAAATCAAAATTTGATGTAACACCGTTTCGATTTTTATGTGTTAGGTAACAGGCTAATGAATGTTTGTGGTTTAATATGATTTGAAATATGAAGGACTTTGCTCATTGTAAGTATGCCGCATAAGGTGTCAGCAAACCAGCACCAATCGACTTTTTTCCACTTTTTTGACTACCCTGACCCAATTCTCACACCGTTTGATTAACTTTTGTGAAGAAATTTGTGTTAATTGTACAGGTTTTGCGCAAGTCATTTGGAAACTTATATTTAGAGCAACGGAAGCGATTCATTCTTTATTTTGGTCCGGATCTGGTTAATTTATCCGGACCTGATTTCTTTGGATTGCGGATGACGCAAAAAGTTGATTTTTACGGTGTTTTTCACGTTTAAAAATCTTCAACTAAACTTAGAATAATGTGCATTGAATTTTGTCGTGTCGGTGATGAATCAACTGTGTTTGTACTTCCGTGTGAACGTCTGTAGCGTTTAAGAAACGAGAGAAGAAATGTTGAGAGAAATAACTTTGTAAAATTTGTTTTCTCCTAACCCTCAGTTTCACACAAGTGATTTTTCAAGGTCACGTGAACTCTTTTAACCGTTCAAATTTCTGTATACTCGACATTCGCCTCAACTCCTGCCTCTTCAGTAGTTTCTTATATATTCCTGTTTTAGTTCATTAGCGGGGCCAAAAATGGTATAGACGGCAATACTGATTTTTATGCACAGCGGGTATAAATAGTCAGATCAACAAACCGTTGAGTTGTTTCACGTCCATTTGTCAGCGTTCGAAGGAAAAGCTTTTTAGGAGTCTTTATATTGTATCTAATTTTTTTTTGGAGCTTTAATCTTTTGAAAGTACTCTTAAAAACTTTTATAAAGGGAACAAATGTAACTTAGGCATACCTTAATGTTGGATTAAAGTGATTATGGTGTTTAGTAGTCATCCTATTATTTGAAACGTGTTTTAATGTTTACTGATTGTATGAGCCTAAAAAACTTTGCTGAGTGTTGAGCGAAGTGTGTTAAACTGCAGACCGTTCTCAAGACTGGTAGATCAAATTCAATTTTTTGATAGTTTTATAACAAAGGGTTATAAATCACTACCAGTTTTCAACATATTTTAAGGATGGCTCACAAATTACTTCAATAAGTTTAAAAATAGCATCTGCCACCTTAGTTACGCTTGTGGCATTGCTACCCTATTGTTCGGTTTGTTATTTTAGCTTTCCCTTCTTGCCTATTCACTTTAATAGTTAACCATTGGAGATGGCATTTAAAGTCTTTGTGACCTTTGCGGAGAGACTAAAGGTTAATTTGAAATAGTATCCAAGGGTGAACAATGTTGATAAGAATGGTAAAAGTTAGGAAAATCCCATCTAAAACTTTTCTCGTTGATCTTAGCGCAAATTCCAACGCTTCCTGGATGGTACTCTTTTTAAAGAAAATAATAAACACTACTGTAATATTTTGGGTGAAACGTTACTAATTCGTAACCTGCAGAAATTTAAAAAACTTTCAGAAAGCGTAAAAATTTTTGATCAATTCTTGAATTTAAATGTTACAAAATTGCAATTAGGCCACGTTTTAAAAGTAATTACGAATATAGTCAACCGCTGCTTAGATATTTCCCGGCATTAACGCCTTGATTAATAAATTGAAATTATTGCTTTAGAAATTATCATTACAACACGTGATTCCGTATTTCTAATAACGTGGACCCTTTTATATTCCTGACTCATAAAATAAAACACTGGTCGGACGCCTGAAATAACTTTCCACATTTTGAAATCCTATTCTTAGCGCCATGCTGGCTGTGTTGTGTTTGTCAATACGTGTCGTATCCATCAAAATATTTTTGTTTCTCAATAAAAAATTGAGCATTGAACATTATTATATAAAGATGGCTTTCATTGGTTACTTTTGACAGCTCAGATGGTCGAGTGGTAAGAGCGTCCGCTTCTGGAGCTGCAGACTCGGGTTTGATTACGAGGCGGGTCAAACCAATGACTTTAAACGTGGAATTCACAGTTTCCCTGCTTGACGCTCGGCAACAAGATCATTACGTAAAATTCATCATGACCTTTTCGCTGTTGCTTATCCAATCAGATGATGAATTTAACTTTTTTGCTCTAAGTGTACAGTCAGTGAGCAACTTTAGACCGTAAGTCAGTCGTTCTTATCCTTCTTTAAGGAACGGACCCTAACGTATATTGATGAAACCTATTGGCTTCATTAGAAGACATACAGTATGTAACTGCCAATATTTAATAGTCGCACTGGCATTTAAACCATTTTGGGGTTTACTGGCCCCTTGAATGTGCCTTCGAGACCCATTAAAGTTCATGATTCCCAGATTAAGTACCCCTGCTGTAATTGAAGTGGTTTTTGCAGGATGACAAGGATTTGGTTCATCAGTTTGTCGAGGCTGATGGTCTTGCTTGTCTGATTAAAGTTGGCGCCGAAACCGATCAACATTATCAAAATTATATACTGAGAGGTGAGAGCAAAACTGTAACTAGGGATTGAAATATTCTGCTTTATAGAAGAGAATCGTGGAAGAGATAATTTCACACTGACCTGAATGTGTTTTTTGTGCTTAATTTGGGCTTACTTAACTTAAAAATTAAGATTTTGCAGTACAAGTGAGTTCAAATTATGCTAGATCATAGAATATATTACCATGTCCAATTTCCGTGGGTTTTAGGTCCTCGGTTCTTGATTCTAGGAACTAGAACTAAGGACTGGGGCCTGCAGCCCTTGAATCTTAAACATGTTAACTGGGTAAATGTTCAGAAAATTTTCGTGAATAATTTTGATGTTACCGTCCTTGGTTAGACCTGAACTAATCATCGACCGATTACAGTTACCCAGTCCACATGTCCAATTTATGTGGGCTTACCGGCCGTTAGCTCAGTTGCTTAGCGCACACGCTATCGGTGCGGAAGGAATGGGGTTCAAATCCCGGGTCGGTCAAATCAGCACAGTGTCGCCAACGGCTCACCATCGCTGCGACGTTCTTTCGGAGCTGTGTAGCCCAAACGCTAAGCCGCGAAGATGGGCCCCGCAACTCGTTGCACGCTTCGGCGTAATACCGCGAGTATGATGAAGATTTGATTTTTGATGATGTAGGCTTGTTGCTGTGGGTTTTCTGCATCACAATTAAATTTTTGATGTCATAATTTGAAAAAGTGATTATGATATCAAGCCCATCTGGTTGATAAGCGCACATCAATGTGGGCTTAAAGCCCACATAAATTAGACATGTGGACAGGGCAACTGTGTCGTTGATATTTCTTTTACGTTACTTTACGTATTTTTCATTTACCATGGATATGTCGCAACAATATGACCTTAATTAAGTTGTTTGCCAATTTCAATATGAATTGTTTGGGAAACGTCATTTTTGTTGAAAGAATATATTTGCTTATTTAATCAGCAAATACTTCTCATTGTATAATGCTGAGAAAACGAAGAAAATTTTCTTTCGTTTTCAACCCTTGTGGACTCATTATATTGTTTAAATTAAGAAATATTTGATTTATGATAACGTTTTTAACTGCTTTTTATACATTTGCATGGCAATATTGGTTTCACCCTTAAGTGTGTTTGCCGATACGCGACATGCGACAACGCGACAAAAATCATAATGCACGTGAATGTAAGGTTTTCGCGTGATTGCTAAACAGTAAAATAAAACAAACAAGGTGCGATAAAAAATCGTCGCTTGTCGTGTTGTCGCCTGTCGCGTATCGGTAAACGCATCTTAAGGATCCAACTTACTTTCAAATTAATCACAATTTTTATTGAATAATTTGCTTCATGCTTTACTATAGTAAAGTTGTAAGGCGAGCAACTAAGTGCATTAAAATATAGAAACCTATATGGGACTAACAAACATATTAGCTATGGTGGTACCCCACCAGGGTTCATGATTCGTCGTCCAATAGACGCACCTTATTGTGGGATTCATCAGCGTTGTGGGTTAAACTATTTTGTGATGTCCTCCCTCACCCTGTCCACATTTCCAATTTTAACGGGCGGGAAGTCGGTGGACTTTCTGCATCATAATGAAATTTTTGATGTCACAAAAGCAATTATGACATCAAAAATTTAATTGTGATACAAAAAGACCGTGAGCTTTTGGCCCACTAAAGTTGGACATGTGGACAGGGTACTTATCACTCTCCAGTCTTTGAAAGGGTTTTGAGGTCGAACATCACACTCGAGATTAAAACAACTCAAACTTCCGCGAAAATTTTAAGGTTATTGTCTAAACAGCAGCAAATTTCTTTTGGTTTCAGCTCTTGGTCAAATTATGCTCTACATTGATGGAATGGAAGGCGTGATACGTCATAAAGAAACAATTAGATGGCTCTACACACTAATTTCATCGAAAGTGAGTACATGGAGATGCTGTTTTATTTTACTTACAACGTTTTTATTTCTTTAATTACAAAAATAAAAACCGATACATATTAAAAACATTTGAATTTTTCGAGACGTTTCGATTTGGTCAGCGACATGATCTAAAGGTACCGCGCACAGGTGAAAAATCCTACGTGACGGGTTCGATTCGCGGCTGGAGCCGATCGCATTTGACATATTTGCCGGGTGGCTGCTGACTCGAAGAGCGAAAGCTCACTTCGCAGTCTTGCTCAATTGCTGTTGAATTTATCAGTTCAACATTTACACTTAAACCATTGTCAATCTTTTTCAACTATTTAAATAAGATTCAACTATTTGAATAAGATTGACAATGGTTTAAGTCTAAATCGAAACGTCTCGAAATATTTAAATGTTTCCAATATTAGTGGCTCTTCCTTTTTTGTTTTGTGATGAGCATTTGATGAAAAAGTGTAACTTTTTTGCTTTTCAGTTTCTCTTGGTCATGAAAACTGCCTTAAAACTCCTTCTAGTGTTTGTCGAATATTCTGAAGCAAATGCTCTCATGCTACTAGAAGCTATACAATATGTCGACAACTTACACAGTAAGGATTCTGTATAGAAGACTTTCACGTTAGCACTGAATCTAGGGAAAATTTGAAGTTTATCGTCGTAAGACCTGAAGTCGCTAGCTCGGACTACGGTATAAACTAGTAAAATATGCACTATTTTTGAAGCTGTGGCATTACATGAGAGAATAACAGCATCAGCAATGCCATGGCATTTGTCGAATTGCAATTTTCCCATAAAATCTATCAGGGTACAACGCACGTCAGCTATTATGCTTTTAACGATATCTATCACCTTAATTGGCCGGAAACATGTGCATTAGAATACGCCCAGCAAGGTACATTACTGCAAACTGAAATATGTATGTGCATCCTAAGACTTACTGTAAATATGCCCAATTTTGTTTTCTTTGAGTAGCGGATTGGGTATGTTTAGGTCTTTGGATGCACATGCATATATCAGCTTGTGGTAATGCACCTTGCTGGGTGTATTCCAACAAAAATGTTTCTTTAAGCATAGTTATGTGGTACTTAATCGCCGCTAGACAAACCGTAATTCTTGTTCTTGTTGAATTTTGAGCAGTAGATGCTGTAGCTGTTAAAGGTGCTTGCGTAATAACGTGTTTTGAGTACGATAATCAATTTTTTATATCTTATACATTTCCTAGGCCAGCCTACTTGGAAGAATTTCATGGATGTACTTAATGAAAAAGATTCTCATGATTCTGAACTCCTTGTTTACACCATGACCCTCATCAATAAAACTCTTAGCAACATTCCGGATCAAGATACTTTTTATGACGTCACAGATGCCTTAGAGGAGCAAAAAATTAACGTAATATCTCAGGTAATATTATTCAAAGTGACGTTACATATGTTAGAAAGTTCATTGCAATGGCATCATTATGTCGCTCTTCACTGCATCGCGTCATTTGTGTATTTTTCATGTCATGTGGCACGAGTGCGTTAATTGTGACTGTTTTGCAAAATTTTAAATCTTTAAAAGGAATAAATACTTACTATAATGTTTGGAGTAAAACTTAAACTAAAGTAAATGATTGCAAACTGTTTTTCATAGTGTTAAACTACTTCGAATGACGATGTTTTTACTTCTACAAAATTTTCTTTCAATTCCCCCTTATGTTTGCATTTGAATTTCTTTACTAGGCTTTATAATAATGCAAGTATAATTTTCACATCCTTGTGTACGTAATGATTATATTTCCCGTTTCAGCGTCATGAAAGTAGACGTGGCAGTGACATTGATCTTATTGAACAGTTCAAAATATATGAGGTAATTATTATGTTTCAGCTTGTTTGCATTAGAACGTAGTCATTTGGTAAAGATACTGGAATCAGATTTCAGTTGTTAAGCATTTTGCTGTCGTTGCGGGAGGCGTGGGGTTCGATTCTCGGGCCGGTCAAATCGAACACAGTGTCGCCAACGGCTCGACACCGCTGTGACGTTTTTTCGGAGCTGTGTTGCCCAAGCGCTAAGCCACGCCCTCTTTACAAGCTTCAGTGTAACACCACGAGTATAAAAAAGATATTTTTGAAAAAAGTAAAGGGAGGAGAGATGGATGGAAAAGGAGTCGTTGGGTACACGTCGGCCAAAGTTTGCACACGCTTAAACAGCAAATATAACAAGTAGTATTGTTTTGTAATGTTGCCATTGAGATTTTGTAACTTTAGTTTATTTGGTATATACGCTTTTTGCATTACCGCAGTATTAAGTGTTATTAGAAACTTTCTGTGCTTACAGCTTGCATTAAAGCACGAAGATGGAGACGATGAAGCATGCGACCCCTCACTTTCAGGCTCTTCTATCAAGTGGGTTCAAAATAACTTGTTTTGTTAATTACTCATTTGGCTAGAACAATAGAATCATGTACGAATCTTGCCTGGTTATGGATAAAAATGTGAATGGTTAATGTAGTGTACTGTGTACCCAAAAAAGTCACAAAAATAGAAGTAAATCAAAACGTGAAATTTGCCGAAAACTGAAGATTTTCAAAATAGCCGACCTACTTAGTCTCTAATTAAGATTTTATGCAATGCAGTTGAACGGCAGTTCAATCAAATTTTTAAGCTTTTCTCGACACATCAATGATCCCCTTTGTTTCATAGGTGGAACAGAGAGAGGCGGAAGTCCGATGCTGACCGGAAGAGCAGGAGAAGAAACTCTTTGTGTTCCGCTATGATTGGAGTTATTCCTGAACATTTGCCTCCGGAACCACAAATAAAAGAATCCTTAACTGCGAAAAAGCAAACTCAGAAAAGAATTCCAGATCCTAACGCGAGTCCAAAGCCGTGGTTGCACAGGTAGATAAGAGAATGTAAATATGGATTTATGTAGTCTATTGGCCAAAGTTGTGCAATGGTTTTTGCCATGCGGGCACACGATACTCATTAATTAGCCTGGTTGTAAGATAGTTGAAATGTTTTAGCGCTTTAACCAACTTTTTCTAACCTTTTAAATTATTTTGAACAGACTCAGCTCTGCCCCCATTCTTTACAATCACACACCTCCTGACCCTGCTGTCTCATCTGGTGAATTGTCAGAAGAAAGAGAAAAAAGAAGACGAGAAAGAATCGCAAAATGGAGTGAGAGAGAAAAAAGGTGAAAATTCTCTCTCATTTTTTGTGTTGATTTTTGAAACAAGCTTATCATAAGCTGCCAAATAATTACTATTGTTCAATATTTAAAATATAAAATTGGCCAATAAAGTTGTGGATGAAATTTTAAATTATTAGCGTTCGGTTTGACTTCTGCCGAGGAGTTGAACCTTGCCCGCCTATTCATAGGACTACGAAATAATGTAAATTCAAGTGTATGAAGTATTGAATTAGCCTGCGTTTTCCTTGCTGTGAATTTTAATCTAACTCAGTTACCGTCGACAAGCAAGACCTTCCCTGGAAGATGTTTACCAAAGAGAAAGAAATAAGCTTGAAAGGAGGTATAATAGAGTGGTGGATAGAGGGTAACAGATCTACTAATCCTGCTTTGTTTCAAAACGAATGAAGGCGATTTTGTTTGAAACCATTGCTAATGTTTTTTACATTATGCGTGCTGAAGTACAATTCACTGTCACAGTTTCGTCGGTTTGCACCTCATCAGCGGAGGTTTACACCGTAAAATTTACAAATAGCTTTAACTGCCCGCATGCATATCGGCAAATACTACAACAGTTAGAATAATTATGTAACAATGAAGACTCATTGTTGCTTTAAAACAGTGGTTCTTAGCCTTTTCACACACTGCGATCCTTATTCTTAACGATATTGATTTGGGTTTCCCTTTGTCTGCACTGCCTGTAAAGCAGGTGTGTGGTAAATGCAGTTGGACATTTTTTGGGGGTCCAAGTTCTTCACTGCGGACTTGTTAGGACCCGCTGCTTTAGAGCACTTGATTTCAGATCTTGCAGTTTGGTGTGTTTAGCATGTTGAAATAGCGAAATGCTTGCTAACATTGATACGATGAAAATTACTGAAACTTAATGATAACCTAGTGTGGAATTTGCTACTAATTTTGATACCCTTTGAAGTAATTTTTGCTGAGATTCTCAGCAGACAATGACTTCGTGTGATGTGCAGAAACGTGCTTGTTAAACTGTAGTGTTTTAAGTTGATGCAAGTGCGATACAGCGTTAATTTTGTGCGTATTAGCATTAAACCATTATAGCTAGAAAGACTAATGGATAGTAAGGTAACAAACTATTATGCACAAATGGTGCTACAGTGGTTGATGCTTGCTAGCTAGATCTCAATTTGTAAAAAAACTGTGAGTAAAATTAATTCTAAAACAAACAAAAGCTCAGTACTATTGTTTTCAAGGTTAATCTTACGTTTCTGCTTAGTCAGATATCCTGGAGGAAGGTTTTTGCCCCAGACTAGCTGATCTGATTTGATTCAATGCTGGTTAAATTTGGTCGCTGTTTCACAAGTCGTGGTTGTACCCTTCAAAGTTTGTAGCTGGGTTGACGAACAGTTAAATTGCAGAGATAGGCACCGTTATTTCGCGATACGCTAACAAACTAAAAAACTAAATTTTCGTTGGCGCGCGTGAGATAAATCTAGATTTTTAATATTATGAAAGAAGCACTCAAACTTCGCGATCACTATGAGCTTTTCGAAGGTTTGTATACTAGCATTTTTGAAAGTTAGAAATGTGGTGCAAGTACGAGATGAAAATTTATGTTCTAAAATACGTTTTTTGATTTTAGACGAAACCTTATTAATGCAGAAATGTCTATGAAATCAACCTCACAAAATGGAGACGTACATGGAGGTACTGTAATTGGAATGTTATTTGTTAGTAGTTTTGTAGAACTGAATTTTTTGTTTAGTGGGCAACAATGAAACCAAAACTACACACCTGACCGATCCGCCTCCACCCCCACCACCCACGCGCACTTCAACTAGTAAAGTGCTGGAAAAAAGACGACTAGGTAAGTCAATAAGTGTTAGTCACTGTTCCTTCTTCAGTTTTTAGCAAGTGGAAATTGGCTCAAATAGACATTTTAATAAAATATTTGTCCGAATATTTAGAGGTTTTAACAAAGTTTGGTTCAATTTTTGCCTCAAAGTTGAGTTTCTGGGTTTTCCAGCTATGAAACATTTATTTTTTTCAATTTCTCACCTTGTAGGGAACAATGTAAGTTAATACTCGTGCCCTGCGCTCTGGTAGACGATTTTTTTGTTCGTTGCAACAATTCTCAAAACTACTAATAAAGCTCATTTGTAGCGAAAAATGCATTGTTTGTAAAGTTAAATCTGTAACCTTACAACTAGCATTTTACTCATTTTCAAGAAGTCGTAATTAAAAATGATTAACTCAGATGGCTGAGTAGTAAGAGGGTCTGCCTCTGGAGCTGTAGACTCTAGTTTGATTCCGAGTCGGGTCAAACCAATACTCTAAAATTGGTGTTCACAGCTTTCATGATTGACGCTCAGCAAAGGGAAGGCACTTAGCGGGATTGACCCATCTTGGTGTGGTGGACAGAATGGCCGGCAACTCCTTAACGAGCTTGTTATGGCGCTTTGAACGCTTTCTCGTGATAGGAGGATAAATAAAGTAGCCTACAAATAAAACTAAAAGATTTCTTTTGTCTTGCTGATGGGAGCTTAAGTGCAAGAACAGTCAATTAACTCGATTGTTTATTAATACGAGTAGAAACTTCACTTCTGCGGTTTCGTATTAAAATTTTGTTTCCCACCTATTCGTTTTCTTCAGCAAAGAAGTATGCGATGAAAATGATAATCTAGTTTTATTAACCGTTTTCACAGAACGGAAAAGGCAAGAACTTCAAGAGCAAGTTCAAAGAAAAGTTCGCGAGCAAGAAGAATTAAAAGAAGCGAAGAATGCAGAATCACCGTTAAACGGTGATTCGCATGTGAATGCCACTGTAAGCCGTCGTCGTCGAAGACACGAAATTCTTACCGATTCACCAATGTCCACTAATGATTCCGTTCCTGTTTTGAAAATGACAAACGGTGAAACTCATTTTCCCGCCGACCAAAAGGAAATGGAGAGTATACGCTCTCGTTTGGGATCGGAAGAAAAAACTCCACTTTCGCGAAAGATTGATACAAATTTTCCTTCAAACAAAGCAGATTCTTCCGATGAGCTAATTCCGTGCAATCAAAAGTTCCTCATGGACATGTTGTATTCAAATCAAGCCGTTGCTTCTAGGAAAGCTGAGAGCGATGAGGGATCAGACGTATCTCCTCCTGTGGATGCCAGCGTGCGTTCTCCTGGTTCTGTCAATGTTAAAGCGCTTGCAGAGCGTCTTCAAAATGCACCATTAGTTTCTCCTGATGCAAAATCATTCCCAAGCGAACCGGGAGACCATCTTTCTTCAAATCTTCCTACTGCCGAGTCCTTGCCTTCAGTCATGAAAAAAGATAGCGACGTGATGTGGGAAAAACTGATGGCCCAAGAAAATCATGTGAGTTGGCTAACGTTTTTGCTTTTTTTATATCAAGCGATAAGTGCTTAAGGATCAAAGATCAAATCAAATCTTCATTATACTCGCGGTATTACGCCGAAGCGTGTAACGAGTGGGGGGTCCATCTCCGTGGCTTAGCACCTGGGCAACACAGCTCCGAAGAAACGTTGCAACGTTGGATTAGCGACACTGTGTCCGATATGGCCGGTCCGGAAATCGAACCCCAGACCTCTTACATCGATAGCATTATCTTAAAAACTGAGCTAACCGACCGGCTGAGATTAACAATCACAAGCAGAACATATTTTTTGCATTTTATTTTTTCAAACTATGATTAAGTATAAATTGCTGGTTCGAGTTTCTTTAAAACGAGATTTGACTAAAAAAAATTGAAGATAAGTGAAAAAACTTAATAAATGTAATTTTGAAAGATAACTATCGGCAGGCTGGCGCAGTGATTGAAGACATCGCTATCGGTGCGGGAGGTTTGGGTTCGATTCCCTGGCCGGTTAAATCGGACGCAGTGTCGCCAACAACTCGCCACCGCTGTGACGTTTCTGTGTTGCCAGGCACTAAACCGCGGAGATGGGCCCCGCCACTCGTTACACGATTTGGTGTAATTACGGGAGTATGATAAAGATTTGATTTTTTTTATTGAACTTTCCGATAGTTGCTTTGAGATTGTGCGAAATTGCGTCTTAGCTTATTGTAAGAGTG
This sequence comes from Trididemnum miniatum, assembly GCA_964006365.1. Taxonomy (NCBI): domain Eukaryota; kingdom Metazoa; phylum Chordata; class Ascidiacea; order Aplousobranchia; family Didemnidae; genus Trididemnum; species Trididemnum miniatum. The sequence continues at coordinate 14,972,006 of OZ023245.1, forward strand.
CAAACTACTAGTTTTTAAAGCCGTCGTCGTCGTCGTTTGGCGGGGCATCTCTTCCAAGACAGATGGAAGGACCAAGGCCGAGGGTTTATCCTTTTACCACTTTGGCCACCAAACTGTTTGGGTCAGATGCTGACTGTAAGGGACTTCAGCCAACATCTTGTTTCGTCATCCAAAACCATTAGACCAAACATACCTCGGGGTGCTCGATGTACGGGACACTGTGAGATGATGTGATCTGCGGTTTGTTCACTGGCACCACACTCACAATTCGCTAGAGGAGCGAGACCCCATTTGTACATGGACGAACAGAAACGTCCAACACCAGAACGCAGACGGTTGAGCTTGACCCAGGTTGCCCTGGGCAGACCCATACCCAAGGGTCTGGAGCTAGCCTTGGGAATGAAAGCGTGGAGTGACAATGCGTTAGCAGAGTACTCCATGTCCCATTTCGTGTTCGTCCACTGGGCTGCACGGACGTCCATCTCAGAAAGACTGTCGAGTAATTTCCGAGCAGCAGGTACAAATGAGCGTCTAGATTTCAATCTCTCCCTACATATGTTCTGTGACTCATGAAACTGGCCATGTAAGATGTGGTCAGGGTCCAGGGAGCTGCGGAGTTTTTAAAGCCAATTTACTAAAATGAAGGTTTTACATTTTTTTTTTTTGTTTTTCAGAGAAATCTTCGAATAGAAGGATTTGATTTCTCCGGAATATCCGAACTAGACGACCATGACATTCTTTCTCCAACTTCCACAGGATCTAATCCTACCCCTGGAGTTCCACCTCCGCCTCCAATTTATTCAAATGGCATGCCACCTCCCCCACCGCCCCCACCATGTGTAAATGGTGTCCCTACCCCACCATCGCAAGTTGTTGGTGCTGTCCCTGCTTCTCCTTCCTTGAACAAACGAAGAACAGTTCGATTATTTTGGAAAGAGGTTGGTTTTGTTCAAGTTATCTTGTGAAGCTTTATTGGAATTTCGCAATGTTGCATTTGACTAGGGTTTAGTAACAAATCCAAAGCTTGATAAAACTTAATGTTCTGTTTTTTAAAAACCGTCTGCGTCTCTGCGTTTGTTTAACAAAGTTTTAATTTTTTGGGCTTTTGTGGTAAGTTAAAAGACTGCATACGAACTTAAATATGATCTTAGGTAGCTCAAGTTTAGGAATAGCATAACGTTTTAAAACTGGCACAATTATTAATGAAGAACTATGTGCTTGTTCAGGTCTTTAGGTATAAAGCAGCAGTCTAACGCAGGGCTACGAACTCGAACTCGCTGAATTCGGTTTCTTTTGCCGAACTCGAGCTTAAGTCCGAAAAACGAAAATCTCTTTAAACTTATACTCGTTCTCGAAAAAAATTGATGGAGTTTTCAACTTATCCTAAACTTGATAAAAACTACTTGAAACTGGCATGAACTCGGCAAAAATCTGTGAGCTCAAACTTGAACTGGTTTGAAAAAATGTTTGTGAGCTCACAGTCCTGGTTTGACGTTTGGAGAACAAGAACTAGTGCACTGTGCAGTGTGCATAGCCTTATGTCTTTTAAATTTGTAAGGTCGTGCTTTGTGTTTAATGCTATACTCTTAGCAGTGTTAAGTGTACTTATGTGTTGATTTTGTTGCCAGGCCTTCCAATCTTCGTCTCAGAACATTAGAGAAAGGTCGTCAATATGGAACGAATTAGATGAAGTTAAACTGGAATCTAATTATTTTGTCAATCTCTTCCTTTTGAAATCCAAAGACAATCTACAGAAAGTATGTTAATTGTAAAAAGTTAGGCTGGTCTATGTGTGGCTGTCTGTGGCATTGTTATTATTGTTCAAAAATGTGCCTTGTTCACATGAAATAAAGTATGGGGTGCTTTTTGTGAAATACATGTTGCATACACTTTACTAAAAATCGACTCTTTTCTCAGTCGCTCTGTTGACTTTTTTTTTTAATTCCATCGTAGAGTTTTTCTAGTCACAACCAAATTTTCACGCTTTTTCCTCTTATCTTTTTCAATTTTGTCAGTTTTCTTGCGTGGTTCTATCCGAGGACTTTTCCAACGATTTAATCCTGCGCGCAGTAGTAATTTTTATCCTTCTAAGCAGTGAGCATTTTATTGTAATGTGCAGAAATCTCAAACTGAAAAGCGAAATGAGCTTCGAGTATTAGATTTGAAAAGATCAAATGCAATCAACATTGGAATGACGATACTGCCTCCTCCACGAACTATCAAGTCTGCCATCCTGAACATGGATGAATTTGCTCTCACTAAAGAACAAATTGAGGTAATTTTTGTGCATTTGGATCAGAATCAGCGAAGTAAAAAAATACATGAAAAATAGTTGACACCATACGATTTTGAAGTCTTGAAAACTAAACACTGCCTTTTTTGTTTTTAAAATTTCATGCTGCTCCAAACTATAGTGGCTCTTGCCGTGAACCAGCTTATTTTGCTCTGTTTCTTCACCACTGAGTGTCTTTTTGGGGGATATTCGTTGTATGCATTTTTCGCAAAGAAGCCCCACAACAGAAGATCACAGATTGGCCATGTTTTTTTAGAACTTACGTATCCATTGCCAAGTCCGGTGGTTGAATGACGATATTTTGTTGATAGAAATTTAATATCAAACATTTGGATTATAGAAACTTTTGACAATGGTGCCGACTGATGAAGAAATTTCTGCCATTCAAGAGGCAATGCAGTCGTCGCCAGATATCGCTCTTGGATCAGCAGAACAATTCTTGTTAACTCTTTCTTCCATATCGGAGCTTCAAGCTAGGTTGCAATTGTGGGCTTTCAAGCTCGAATACGACATTTTAGAAAAGGTTAAATATAACAACATTGACTGACTTTACAAGCAGCTTTGATGTAGAGAAAAGCAATAGAAATAACTAGAAATGTACCGGAATTCCGTTCCAGCATCGCTTGATGTAAAAAAGATCAACTAGATAAAAACACAAAACTCCTAAAACATTAGTTAGAGCAAAATTCCGGTTACGGCCAAATTTCGGTAATTCCGGTTCCGGCTGGAACTTCAAATACCAGTTCCGGTGCATCCCTAGAAATAACTGAGGCTATTTTCAAATTAGACTGAGCAGAAAATTCAGTAAGTTAAAGGAAACTGCGAAGCTCTTCGAGTCAGCAGCCACCCGGTAGATATGTGAAATGGCTCCAGCCGTGTATCGAACCCGTCACGTAGAATCTGTAACCCGCGCGCGGCACCGCTTAGGCGAGCACTGAACACACTTTGCATTTTTTTATAGGAGGTTGCCGAGCCTCTCCAAGACTTAAAAGATGGCATCGAAGAACTGAAGAAAAACAAGACGCTACGATATATATTATCTACAGTCAGATCCATTGGAAACTTACTGAACAATACCTCGGTATGTTGTAATGTGTGTTTGTGGTGTTTAAATGCGGACATAGCGCATTTCTGTTGCTATGAGGCCTAATACATGATCTAATTAGTGAAATTTTAGTCTACATATGCAATACATCTGAGTTTACATTGAGTTTGCGTAAAAATAGCGCGATTATTTTAGTAATTTTACTGTAATTCAAATCATGTTACGTTCCAATCATAAACTTTTTAGGTGAATGGCTTTGAGATCAATTATTTAAGCAAAATTCCCGAGGTTAAAGACACAGTCCACAAGCAATCTCTTCTGCAACATCTCACACAGTCTATCCTGGAAAAGCATCCAGCATCAACGGACTTGTATTCGGAGATTGGAGCTTTGACGAGATGTTCTAGGGTGAGTGTGTTGAGAGATGCTAAAACTAGCCACCCAAATTGAAAATGATGTAGCAGCAGTTTGTTATTTTTTGTAAGTTCTGAAATGCAGTTGTTGGCCATCTGGTAATAATTTAGGTGTCAAAATATTAATTGACGATTTGTAATTTTGATTTTTAGTTTACGTTCTTTTACTGTAAATTTTTTGCATTTCATCGATTCTACGAAATAGTTTGCTGCGTTCGTAGATTTCCGAACAATACTTATTTTTGATGCGATAAATAACTTGAATAAAAAATAACTGAACTTAATTTCAAATCATGTTGACCGGAAAATTCAACAGTAATTGAGGGAGACTGTAAAGTGAGCTTGCGCGCATGGAGACCGCACTCGGCAGCCATCCTTTACATATGTCAAATGCGATCGACTTCAGCCGTGAATCGAACCCGTCATGTAGGATCTGTAACATGCGCACGGTGCCTCTAGGCTATGTCGCTGACGTATGTGATCGTGCAATATGTCGTAAAACTTGTATTTTGGTGTAGTTACCCTTCCCGATTCTTTTGATGATTAGTTGGTTACACAGCTTCATTTTCTTGGATTTTTTTCTTTTTTTTTGATTTTTATATAAGAGAAATTTTATTCTTCGCAAAAAATGCACTGTCATATCAGGTTTGTTTTGTGGCGTCTTAGGGCTCCAACTGAGTTGTTAAAAATTAAAGTCGCGGTCTTGTAATCAGGAAAAATTAGGGAGAAAGTCAGAATATTATCTGCAGGTTCCCTCAGGTCCATTTTAAGTCCCAATTAGTTTATGTGGGTCACCGTCCTTACAATAAATTGCATGAAGGTTAAGCAATGAAGGTTTAAATACCGAAATCTGTCCAGTGTCCAGTCTAGCTATAACGCTAAGAGAGTGATTCAAGCTTATAAATCAATATGTAGAATTTCAATTAATGAATTGAACTTGAATCTAACCCATCAAGATCTTAGACTAAATCAATGTAATCAGATAAAATTGGATCACATTTATAAAAAATGGGATGATATCTTTTCTGTTACTTATTTATTCTAACTTTTTCTAGGTTGACTTCCAAGTATTGGAGGAGACTCTTCTTGGTATGGAAGAGCGATGTAAAAATTCCTGGGATTATTTAAAGCTGATCGCTAAGCACGAATCAAAAGTAACATCTCGCACAAAACTCTCCGCGTTTCTCATGTCCTGTGCTCAGAAAATAATTACGTTGAAAATTGTGCTCTCCAGACTTAAAAACAGGTAGGCTAAAGTTTTCTCGTATGCGTCAAGTTTTACATTTTTACATCAGGTAGAGACGTTTACATAAACCTTTGCACTTGTCTGCTAATTAAGGTAAATAAATTTGGGTTGTTTGATATTGTATGCAAACTTTTTATTGACATAAATAATTTATCCGTAAAAACGTGGTAGCTAGTTGCTATGTTACGTAACTTACGTCAAAGTGTTTCGTTCGCAGATTTCACGCGACGTTGCTTTATTTCGGGACTTCCCCTCTTACAATACGCGACACGAGCATTCAAGGTTTCGCTCGAATGATTTCCGAATTTGCTCTTGAATATCGAACTGCGAAGGAAAGAGTTGAATCGCAGAAGAAAAAACGTCATCAGAGAGGAGAAAGAAACAGAACAAGAGGAAAAATGATTTTGGAAGTAAGTGGAGAAAGTGATTTTCAGATATATTTTAGCACAAAAGTTAGTAAAGAATTAAAAATGTGTTTGAAGTTACTTTGGTTTGTTTGTTCTTTTGTTGCGTCATAGCGATGGTAGCTAGGCTCCGAATAAATACCGGCTCGTTTGTGTACTGATCGCGAGTTTGAATTTATACAGCATAGTTTTTTCAGTTGGAGTTTGGTCTGCTTGCAATAATCGTATCTTGAAAATAAAAATTAAACCACGAGGAGCATCATGAATTTACTGTGAAAATTGCTGTTGCCTAATTTTCTAGTTCTTCTGCTTTTTCCTTGTTTCCTTACTTTTTTGTACTTTAGCAAGGAAATATTCCTTCTGATTCTCTTCTGTCTGATGATGAAATCTCGATTTCTCTTGTAAGTTTTCTTCTTTTTTCTATCGATTCTCTCATCTGCTTTTTTTTAATTCTCTCGTTTGTTTCAGGCACAAGGTTTTTCTACCACGGAAGAAGAAATGAAACAAAAACTACTGGAGAGAGTAATCAAACCATCGGAAGAACAAATTGAAAAAAGATCAAGATTACGATCCAACAAAGGTAATAAGTGAATTCGAAGTTCGTCAATAACTTGACGATAGAGTTAAATCTTTTACAGCGTGAAAATGTAATGCGTTTTTTTCCGGGCCGGATTTTTTTTTAATTTTTTTGCGTCGCGATTTAGGACAAACCGTTGGTTGCTTAGCTTTATATCGTGAACAGCTAAGCAGTTGTGTTTCAGTAAAATGCTCTCATTAGCGTTCGTTAGCTATAAGGTAGTAATTTTTTTAGAGTCCTCTTTTTTATTTCAGGGAGAAAATCCGAAGATTTTGGCGTTAGGTCATCAATGCGTAACTTAGAGACGTCATCATTGAATGATGATGTAACCGATCAAATCATGGAACAAATTGTAAAAACTGCCACTCAAACTCCACGCGATCGAACAACGACAACGAACCGAAGAAAGCGATCGCGAAACGCACAACGGAAATCATGTAAGTGTAGTGTCGCCATTTTAGTTCAAACGTAGAAATATTTTAAATTTTAATCCGATTATTACTAAAAATCAACAGGTTATTTTAGGTCACTGCTGCAATGTTTTGTTACGTAAGTTATTCATCTAGTAGGTGAAAAAAGAGAGACTGTGAAGCTAAAGTAACGAATGAAGAAATGCTCTAAAATTATATAATTGTCACACGTGAAAGCCTGTTGTAGCTACACCAGAGTTCTTTTTCTACACTGAAATCAGGGGCGTAGCGAGACATTTTGAAAAGGGAGGAAGCATAATCCAAAATTCTGGCTTATTTCAGTCACTTGGTAAAATTTTTCCTTTTCTTATAAAATGCACGATGCCCCTTAAATGCACTACTGACTAAAACTTTTTGTGCAACTTCACTCGATTCTACAGCAAAGTTTGATTGATTATTGGCAGTGCTGATAACTTGCGGAGACAAGCAAGATTCAGATTTATTTCATTTTGTCGCAGAAACGGTAATAAGCCTATAACAACGTCACAGTAACAATAATAACAAACAAATAATTAAACATGTCTAGTTCAAAGAAACAAGAAAAACAGAGCAAAAAGTAAAAGGACACGGTAAACGTACCTTATAAAGTATAAGTAAAATAACATAAAATAGCAAATTCATCAAGAGTTGCGTTTTCTTTATCCTTGAATTTTTTTAACTAATTGGCCTATTCATAAATAGGCCTATGTTATGCATGTGAAATCAGTCTTAGTATGTTAATGCACAGTTAATTGAATTTTTTGTTCCAGTGCGACGAACTTTGAAAAACGGATTAACTGACGAAGAAAGAGCTGTTATTTTGGGAAATTGTTAGTGACGTCATCAACCAGTGTTATATCATCAATGGTGACACAAATTTTTGCACTTTTTTACGAACTAGTTTGAAAGAAAACGCTTGGTTTACATTGTGAATTGCTGGAATGCCAGCAAATATATTTTTACGTCTTCTTCAGTTGCTGTTGTTTATGAGAATTTAAAGAAGCTCGTTTTTGTTGCAAATAAACTTTCAACGAATGTGATTTTTTAATTGTGCAGCCGTAGACGTAAAGTGAACTTTCATTTTTTTTGAATAAGGCACTCTCTGGGCATTAATTTTGCCGTTTCATTCAAGAGAAAGGTTTGGCTTAATGAAGCTGAGCTTCCCGTATGCAAGCAATTTGCAAGGATTCCAACCAAAGGCTTTATGAAAAAAATTTTCAGAGGGTTAGATGCCACAATTTTTTCTTAGGAAAACCATCCAGCCAAAGAGCAATTTTGAGCGATTCCGAAGAGTGGGATTTCAGCAAAATTGTGCTGAGTCGTATATTGTTGTGCAAGCTGATATGGTCAATTGCGACCCGAGGACACAACACCAACTGTAGAATTACAGCAATATTTTATAGACTGGGCTCTACTCTCAAGTCGGGTCAAACCAAAGACTTTAAAAATGGTATCTGCTGTTACACTTGCTAAACGCTCAGCAATTAAGTGTAGCGCGGAAGATGAAACGAACAGAGAATACAAATACGTCAGTGAATTCTTGATAAAATTTAGTTCTGGCGCTAAAGGACCTTAGTAGTTATAAAGCGCCATAAAACCACGCAACGTTTCATTTCCTAGTTGCGACCTATTGTTCGTAGTTGGTTGTCGATAAACTAGATCGTCAGGAAGGCCTATTTCCAGTCTGGTTACACCAAGCATTGGTAAATGCATCCGCAGCTTTCCTGTTTCAGACTGAACCAGCTTTCCTAGTTGAATTTAAAGTCTTTTCGGGCGGTTCTATTACAAAAGCTATGTTTTCAGCCGGTTCTGTTTCAGCTAATGATGCAACAAACAGCAATGCTGACCTGTTCACCGATCTGACGTAACTCCACGAAACCATTCTACAGAACCGGTGCGAAGCGGCTGAATACCACCACTAGATTGAATATTGGGAGCAGGTATAGCGTAGTGCGGACAATATAGGTTAGGGTTGTCAATTGTCATTGATTCTAACAAATCCACTAAACATTTCGAGGCTTGAATTGCTGATGCATTCTGTCTCCGCTTCTGCACTTTCAAGTGGACTTTTGTTCAACATTGTTGCTGCTGAGATGATTTTCGCGTTTTTGAGAACCAGGCTATATGGCGTTGCGGTAAGAATATCATAGGCCTATTGAAATAATGCATAAAAATTTGCGTTTGCACAAATACGGCTTTTTGAACTATGGCCTGATTCTTTTTACGGAAAAGCAAATTAGTTATGCTTTGATAACGTCATCAGTTCATGATACAATATACGTCATGTATCTTCTCAAATAAAAACAGTGTCTAAGTGCTTCTAACTTTTGCTTGATGTCGTTTTGAAGTGCGCGTCTCAAAAACATAGTTTTCTCTTGAAATTACGCATAGATTTGCGCCTCTTATTAGTTTTTTTGTTTGGTTTTACCACTACATGATGTGATATAATACTTATATAGGTTTGGGTTTTGCATATTGCAAAAAAATCGAATTTCAGCTAGGTATAAGCTGTTTTCAATATACGTTCATCAATTAACCAATCTTAAAATTTTATTTTTGATTATTTGCTAATCGTATTTTACAAACCTGGACAAAGCCTTTGACTTGGCTCACATTTTTGACAAAACGAATGACGTGTTTCTTCAGACCGGTGCCTTAAACACAGGGATGTGGAAGCGGAAGCTGGAAGCGGAAGCGGTCATTTTTTAATGGAAGCGGAAGCCCAAAAAATATGCCGCTTCCACATCATTCAAAAAAGCATACTGTAAATAACTTACTAGATATTATATTTCATTCAATTTATTAGACATTATTTTACAATACCAGATTCGCATGGATGCCAGATCTCACCATAGGCCATTACTCTTCGCTTGACTTTCAGATAGTACTAATGTAGAATTGCTTTTTCCTTTAGCTTTTTCTCAGTTTTAAAATAAAGCAACTAATATATCAATAGCGCAAAAGTAATAGTTGGCTCTTTTCCAATCATAATTGATCATAACACAAATCAGGAGCGTCTTTAGGGGGGAGGGGGGCGTTGTACCATCCCCCCTCCGGTCCTCTTCTTTTGACTCTGGTTTTCAGTAAAAAATAACAAAATTAATTGTACCAAGTGACTGAAATATGCCAGACTCTTTTAATGGTTTTTGTAGCTTATGGCCAGGGAGGTAGGATGAGGAGCATGCACATCCTCCCACCAGCCATTTTGGAAAATGTTGTTGATGTATACAATTTTTCCATAGTTTCGAGCCTTTTTGATAGCAATAAGCCTTAGGCTAGGCCATAAGCACGCATAATCAAAAATGTGTGAACAAAATGCATCATATTTGGCGAAGCACGCAGAGTTAGGGTCAAAAAATTCAAACAAAACTTGGCTGATAATTATTCAAAAAGCACTAAAGTAGCAATTAGAGCATGTACATTTTCAAAATTTTTCCGGGGGAGCATGCCTCCGGACCTCTCTAGAGCCTTTTTTGTTTCTCAATCAGCTTCAAATTAGTTCTGCTGAAAAAAAAAAATACGCTTGAAAACAATGTGGAAATTATGCCCCCTCCCCCTTCAAAAATTTCTGCCACGCCTCTGAGTGCTGTGCATCAATATTTTCCTCATAAAAGGAGTAAGTTTCGTCGCAAAGTTGCAGTAAAAGACTTCCAAGATTGTGACGCAATATCGTGACTCAATCATTCCTTTACACTTTCGTTTGCTTTTTGCAAATTGTTAATCTTTAAAAAAAACGCTCGCTAAAGTTTGACCAACAGCTTTCAGCGAGTTGGAAAAAAAGCTACGGTTTACGCAATCGGCTACCAACGCACTGGTCGTATTTGGAAGCGGAAGCGCTTGAAGCGGAAGCGATAGGTGTGGAAGCGGAAGCTGTTTGCAAATACACCGCTTCCACATCCCTGCTTAAATAACAGTAGGCCTACTGTTTACCTAGCATTGGCCGTTATTTCTTTTTCAGTAATTCTAATTTGAAAACCAAAATTTGCCCTCAACCATGCTTATTCCTCAAGGATAAAACAATAGTAAATTAACTGCGTTAAGCTGATTTAAATGCTTCAGTTTTCAGATTTTTTTCAGATTTTTTTGTTGAGAACCCAATAAAACGATGCATTACATAAAAATTAGCCGGATCTTAATTGGACTCATTTTTCGGAAGCACATAGGTTAGTAAAAGTGACATTTAGTAATTTTACTTATAGGGTTATTTCATTAATATAAGATTAAGTAGGCCTACTTACGCTTTACCTTTATCATTTTCGTGGGATACTTTTGTAAGCTTTTAGGTTCTCCTGTAATGCAGTTTCGTCCTTTTCCTTCTTCTTTTTTACCATGAAATCTTAATAGGTCACTTCTCCCTAAACGTAAAGTAACATTGCGTTAGATTTTGTGAAACTATTTTTGAAATCGTGTTATTCCTGGGGGCTTTGTCAGATATGATGAATGGTTGATCAAAATGAAAAATAAATACTAGAAATGATAAAAATGAAATATTAGTATTTTCTCACAATATGTAACTTACAATACTTAACAATATTAATATATTGTTCTAAAATGATAAAAATCACAATACAACTACATAAAAAACAATTTTTAGAGCGTAAATGGATTAAAAATATCATATAGGCTATGTAATTTTGTCGAGCAAATGAGTCATATTGATTTCCAAAAATTTTTCAACTTTGTTTGGCAGCGTAGACAAAGCGTTTAGCCTATGATGTTCATTTCATGTTAAATGCGGAAAATACCCTTAAACTTTTGTAAAAACATACTTCAAAATAATTTGCAACAATTATCGCAAAAACAATTGATATAACATTACTCACTGAATTATTGCCATCGTTTTTATAATAAAAAAAAAAAACAATAAAAACACCTTAACGCTATTCACAAAAGTCTATGCTGCAAGACGTGAAAAAAATTTCTAGCCGACTATTTTTTTAAAAGATAAACTTTTCTTTAAGAATCGCTTGTTAGTTCATAGCGATAAAAATACTATTGCTAACGGGTTTAGATTGTTTTGAATAAAGTATAGATAGGTACAGGCATTTCTCAACAAAACCGCAGCTATTTTTATCGTTTCGTTACATCAGAAATAAGTTTTGCTATATACTGCACTACTGTTATAGATTAAATTATCACATAATTCCAAAGATTCTATCAAATAGAACAACTTTGCTGATCTAGGTAACCCCACGTAAGTACAACTTATAAGTTTGCTTCTCCAGGTGCTAGTCATTTGCTTAAATGGAAATCTCTCATGACTTTGCGGGGTAATCGTTAATTTTCGTTGCACAGCGATCTCGTGACTCGTTTGATGAACTCCATATGAGCGAAACAGCTGTCACGAGGAGAGATCTCCGAGCATTTTGTATTGTATTATTATTGTTTGTTGTAAATTTATAGTGTTTTTTAATTGCGTTGAGTAAATATTGTGTTACAAGAAGATGTCACCTGCATATCGCATTTATACAAACGGTTGAACCTGCGCGTGACATATTAAAGAAAATGTAGGTAGATGAGACCTGTCCAAAGTAACATAAGAGATTTCCATTTATAAGTTGTACTTACGTGGGGTTACCTAGGTCAGTAAAGTTGTTATAGATTAGACATCGAAATCAAAATTTTTTAACGTGCTAAAAATTTTGCCATCACTTTCCACTATGTTGCTTGTACTTAAGACATAGGTCTTGGGTTATCCTAGAGTCTAGCAGAGCAGCCCCAGAAATTTGAGCTTCTTAAAAAACTTATAATTTCAGATATTGATCTCCAACTGGGGGCTGTTGATAGCGGCCCGGACTCTTGGCATATCTGTTTTATCAGAATTTCGAGACAAAGACAAACCGGTGGGTTATACCGGTATCTCATAATGTACACAACGCTTTATTAAAAGAGCTGTAATTGTTTAACCAAATGTGTTTTGGTAAAATGGTCAAAACGTTTTAGAAAAAAATTGATAGCACTTTAAGTCTTTTCAGGGGCCTTCTAATTCATTAATTGCTTCCCATCTTTACGGCGTTTGTGAGCGGCGAAATCTCATTGAAGTAAAACTCACTCTAAATTAGATCAAATGCATAATATCACAGGAAACGTCTCACAGTGTCCAACAACAGTAGACCAAATTTACCTTACGGTTTCATATTAAGGAACTTGCAAAGGTAAAGTTGACAGAAAAACTTCAAAATCAAAGTGAAATCTTGGTTACTCTCGCAGTGGCAGGATTTCGTCGAAGCATGTATCATGTGGCGGGCCCCATCTCAGCTCCTAAGAACGTCGAGCGGTGGCGAGCCGTTTGCGGCACTGTGTCCGATGTAACTACGCAGGGAATCAAGCCCAGACTTCCTGCATCAATAACGATGTGTTAAACTGCTACAACAACCTGCCATAAACATGTTGACCTTATTTTTATCACAATTATGTCAGAGTAATGATGTTGTAACCTGTGATTACCTGTAATAAGGGTGTCGCAAAATAGTTTGTCGTTTCTCTCAATTGGACGAGCATTTTACGATTCGTGACGAGTTAACCGGCGTTGTCTTTGGGCGGGGTTTGAAGGTCTTTTAAATACTAATTTGTCTGCTAGTTAGATGTGTGTGATGATGCAATTTCTCTACCACAAATATAATGTGATAACAAGTATTATCAAAAAACCGTGCTAAATTTAAATAATTATTTCGTAATTGCAGGCTCTGAGCCTTTGAGATTTGTTAAAATTAGATTAAATTGTATTTTTGGATAAGACTAATTTTAAGATATTTAACGAATCATGAATAAACGGATATAGGCTTTTCCGTTGCAACCAAAAATTGTTAGCACGAAACAAAAATATAATACAAAATTTCTAACTAATAAGGAATTAGCTTTATTAGCATGCACTAAGATTATTTGAAATGATAAAAAATACCAACTTGACACTGAAATGGCAAAGAAATTGACGCGTACTGCCGGCATCCATAAACTTGCAGTTGCTTTTTCTAAAAAAGACGGAAGTAATATCCATGGATTGTAGACTAGACTGTAAAAACGAAAAAGAAAATTGATGCATTTAACGTAGCCATTTCATAAATCAGTAAATTTCATCTTTTTTTTTTTGGTTATTATTTTACTGATACTTGATCTACTGTATTGTAGTTGAGATAAAGCGTACATCAAAAAATTAGTTGTATGAATCACTGTTTTCACAAACTTATTTATTTTTAATAAGCTTTGTGATTACTAAAAAGATGATATACCTGTAGTAAATTTCAATACATAATCTACAATATTGACAAGTTTACTTTAAAAATTACACAACACATGGTAGGTTGAGAACTAATTGCAAAATGTCAACCAAATGTAATTTTGTAATTACCGCAATTAAACTTTTTCACAACTGAGACATCAAGTGAATTTGTTTTAGCTCAAATATTGTCAATTTAAATACACTAAAGCATTGGTTCTCAATTCGTTTTAAAGCCCGCACTCCTTTGAAAAGAAAAAATCACTCTCGCACCTCTTGCACAAATTGAATTATCAGGCTGTCCAGCCAGCTATCGACAAAAAAATGACATATTAGGCCGGCCTTCCACGAGCAAGATTCTTGCGCAACTTTCTTGCGCAAGATATTGCTGGTCGCTTTACACGAGCAAGCATTTTTCTTGACAAGATTCTTGCAGCAACAATCTTGCGGGTAATCTTGCGCAAGTTTCTTGCCGAACTCTTTACACGAGACGCGCTTAGCAATATTGCAGCAATACTCAGCAATATTGCTGACAGATTGTTTGTGTAGCCTACGACTGCTACTAGTATCGCATTCATCATAGCAATGGCTGAAATACGGAAGCGGCAGGCAGCGGCAGCGATAGTGATTTTGAACCATTACAAGAAGAAAGAGAAAAAACGTCGATGGTGGGTTCGGCCGTGGCTTGCTCGAAGGAATGCTATGGGGGCCTATAATAACTTAATGCAAGAAATGATTGTGGAAGATCCCCAACAATTTCGAATCTTTACACGGATGAGTGCTAGTAATTTAGAAGATGTTCTCAGACTTGTGGGCCCAATCATTGCAAAGACTGATACTAATATGAGAAACGCAATTTCTGCAAAAGAACGGATGGCTGTCACCCTCAGATTTCTTGCTACAGGTATATTTTAATAAGCTTCAAAATGATCTTGCTGTCAACACAACTGGCTAGACTTAACTGATTTATTGAAATAGCACTGTAGCTTCAGCTAACTTCAGCATTACGCAATTTCAGGTGACTCTTACGAAAGCTTAGCTTATTTGTTTCGAATATCTTCCAGCTCAATATCCAAAATGGTTCCAGAAGTATGCCGAGCCATCTACGATTCCTTGAAAGGAGGTGTCAAGGTATGATATACCGGATTCTTAACACTTTCATCAACGATGGCGTTGATGTTAAATGAGCTTACATCGGCAGCAGGAGTACCGGCATTAAAAATCCTGGCCTCATTAAACTCTTCCAAATATGTTACTGGGGTTGAAGAAGTACAACCCGAAAACACAGATGAAGTATTTTGACTTCTAAAACTGAGCTGCTGTTCATCTTTCTCTTGTGCCTGCATAATGGCCAAGGTTATATCTCGCTTGGTCTTGCGACGCAAGATGTCTGACCTGATGCTTCTCAGCTCTGTTGCTACATATTGACCAAATACACTCAAGTCATCTGTAGGCTCATTTAACACTTTTGCTGCCTGGGCTAGGAGATCTTCTGAGCTGTTCTTTTTCAATTTTTTCGGCTTAACGCATTGAGAATTTCCACCTTCATTTTCGTTTCTTATCGCAAATGAAGTATCTTCGCTCAGCGAGGATGTTGGCAACTCTTCCGAGCGAATCTGTAACAATATGCACAATAAAACACATCATAATTATATAGCGATAAACCACTTTAATATAGTTCTATTATTTTCAGTTCCCAAGCAACGAAGATGAGTGGAAAGATGTTGCTCATGGCTACAATAACCAATGGAATTTTCCCCATTGTATTGGGGCTTTGGATGGTAAACATGTAACTGTCAAAGCTCCAAGTGCCAGCGGTAGTTACTTTTATAATTACAAAGGCACCCATAGCATTGTGCTGTTAGCAATTGTAGATTCGAACTACAAATTTATGTTCGTGGACATTGGTTGTAACGGAAGGGTCTCTGATGGTGGAGTGTTCTATGACACAGCTGTCGCAAAAGGTCTACGCGAAAAAAGTTTATCACTTCCCAAATCGTCGCCTTTACCTGGCCGTGAAAAACCTGTGCCCTATGTCATTTTAGCAGACGATGCTTTCCCACTTCAAGAGAATATATTGAAGCCTTATCCGTTCAGAAATGACGACGTTTTCAGTCGAATTTTTAATTACCGTTTGAGTCGTGCGCGCAGAATGGTAGAGAGTTCTTTTGGTATATTAGCTACAAGATTTCGGGTTCTACTGAAACCCATTTACTTAAATCCAGAAAAAGCTCAGTTGGTCGTACAAGCAGTTGTTGTGTTACATAACTACTTGATGGAAAACTCTCCTCGAACCTACGCTCCTCCTGGAACAGTTGATCAAGAAGATAAAGATGGAAATGTTGCGAATGGCTTTTGGCGAGAAGAATTCGATCCCACCGGCACCCTATTCAATATCTCTCGTCAAAGCAGCAACCACCATTCGATGTCAGCCAGGGATATTCGAAAGGAATTCGCCGAATATTTTTTGAGTCAACGCGGGGCAGTGTCTTGGCAGTATCAACACGCTTAAACTAAATATGATGTTATAATTACTTCCGTAGAAATTCCTTGGCGTCGTTTCATTCCTTGTCGCAGAAAGGAGAGTGCCTCCATATACTGCCACTTCCTTTTCGTCCCACGCTCGGAACCTGACTTCCGCTGCTCTTGGATCTTTAGTTCAGCAGAAAATTGTGTTCTCAAAGAGTGGAACTTTTTTTCGACCTATTGTGCAAGAGCGTGAATAATGCTTTTGATTAACGTACCTTTTTACATGAGACATTTTACAATTACTTTACAAATATGTTCATTTAGTTCTGTGCAGTGCTCGTTTTTTACAGGTAATATAAATGACTACTTCTATTTCAATTCGTAGTGTTATTGCTTTTTATATTAACTGAGGCTTCACCTATTCACAAACTTACCTCAGTTTGTTCTTTTTGAAGAATTTGGGCCACCTCCTTCCAGGCATCGCTTTTCTTAATCCGGTCTTTATAATCCACGGAAAGTACATTCCATATACTTTCCCTGGATTCAACCTCACTAATTAGGACGTAAATTTGTTCAGTTGACCACTGCATTGTATACTGTATAATAGCCTATACGTATTTACGTACTCTACTTGCTGCAATATTGCTGGAAAATAGAACTGATTCTATTTTCCAGCAATATTGCAGCAACACTTTCAAAATGATTCGAAGCGGTCTTTACACGTGGAAAGAAATTTCTTGCGCAATATTGCTGTCAATATTGCACAAGAATATTGCTGGCGTATTTACACGCATAAAAATATTGCTGCAAGTAATCTTGCGCAAGTTTCTTGCTCGTGTAAGAAGCGCCTTACGTCCAATTTTTCGCAAAATTAAGTGAAGACCAAAAAAAATGGTCATCACTTCCGCACAGGTCCAATTTTCCACGCAAAAAGGAAAAAAAAGGGTCTTATCGTCCACAAATGTCCGATTTTCCATAACGTCCGCAGAGCTTTTCGCACCCCCAGAAGTCTACCTTTGTACCCCCGATTGATAACTGCTGCACTAAAGGCTAATCACAAACAAAACAACTCTTTTTTAAGAAATTTCCCATGTCTTTGCGCAATAAACTCTGCAATAGACCGACTAAACCTCACTAATTTTTTCTTCAGCATCGAAGTGACAAATGTACAAATAATTTTACCATTTTTAAAAATTATTATAAATCGAAAGTACAGTATTTTTAAAAAATTGAGAAAATCGCACAATTTTTTTATTTTTCCGTGGCTAATTTAAAAACTTATAGTTTAGCCAGTGAAGAATTAATAAAATATTACGTAAATTGAACTATTTTTTGTTGTACGCAATCCGCATAAAAATTGGTGTAGGTGGTTTTAGGCACGTAATTACGATTACATTGTTTCTTGGAATATTTTTAGATGTCTGAGCGATAATCGCTACAATTGCTCTAAGCTTTTACCAGTCAAAACATACGCTGCTGCAAAAAGAAAAAAGGATGAAATTATTTAAGAATCGGCATTTTGATTTGTGATCATAGAGAGGCATCCTTTCATAAGCATCAAAGAAAAATAGTAGCGCATATGTAACTAAAATTTCCTCTCAAACGGTAGAGATTTAGGCAGAAATGTGGTGTTAACAGTATGGCCTATAATTCGTTTGCAGTGAAATGTTGTTAGGATTAAGTTTACTTATTTTGATTTTAAATTAATTTTATTTGCAAAACCATTCTAAAAAAATACACAACAGCAGACAGTGAACAGTAGAACACTGTTGTCGACTTTGCAGGTCTCATTAATGCAGTTAGTGTTACCGACATGTACTCAAGGAAATATATTTGCAGAGAAAAATTTTGCTTGTGGTTTATAAATTTAACAGTTACATAAACCCGCAAAACTCCTTTCTTCTACACCCGTTTGCTCGTGAAAAAGCAGTGGACATGGCAGGCATCCTGAATGGTCGAAACACAGTTTACTGCTGCAGTCATGTATACATACCTGCGCTTTTGCATTCGAATTTTAAAATGCTTAAAATTAGGTTCACTGCGAACGGAATTATAGTTTGTGGGTACTGTTTCAGTTTGTGCAATTTCAAAGAGAATAAGAGATGGTGCAGTACATGTAGAACTAACTGAAAATTCAACAGTTTTAGGGAGAATGCGAAATGAGCTTGCGCCTTTTGAATCAATAACCATCCGTAATATAAGTCAAATGCAATTGGTTCCAGTCGCGAATCAAACCCGGCCCAAAAAATTAATATTTTCGTGGTATCACCAGGCCATGCGCACGTAATGCATGAATGAAGTTTACTTATGGTTAATCGAAAATTAAATTTGAACTTTGGCGCAGAAAAGATTCGGTTTTGTGGCTTTACTGACTTGACTCGAGTTGTTTGCATGATACAACTAGACTCGAACCTCGACATCAGCTCACACATGAACTTGATTGTCGCAATAATATGATATCACAGAGCACTGGAGCCCTGAGCAGGATTGTTTCGCCTCCCTCAAGTCGTAGCCGCCATCTCTCAATTCGTAGCTCGAGAATTATGTCTACTTTTTTGGTAGAATCAAGTTTTTCGAAATGTACAAAAACCTGAAACTGTGCTAGATTTTTTTAAATCATCCACCAATATAACTGGATAATTGTGGATGTGAAACGATTTTTGAAAGCTACTGTAAAATACAACGCATTTTGGTGGACTGCACGCAAACATACAATGCATATACCGCGTAGTGCCTTCATTGTTAACTACGACAGGAGTATTCAGGATGTCTAATGTCCACTGGGAGCCAGTGGACCTTCAACGCCTAGCAATATGGCCGACTTCTTCTTACCATCACTTGACTTTTCAGACGAGACTTTATTAAGTTAAAATCAGAATAACAACTGAGAGCTCGACCAGAATGGCGAGGCAATAAAACGATAAGGCGATAAAAAATGGCTGAGGTTTTCCAACTAAAATTATGAACTGAAAATAACCAGAGCAATTTTGCGTCTTGCTTCGGCGTCGCATAATTTAACCTGATTACTGACACAAAAGTTTTATGTCAATTTATCAGTGATGGAGCACTCGAGTACCACTTTTGGGGTACTCGTACTCGCAACCCCTGGTACTCGGCTGGGACTTATACTCGAGTGCAAAAGTACTCAGTACTCGAGCCAAATATTCAGCGAGTACATGTGAGTTCTTCGGATCTGGCTTTCTTTTTCTAAGGTTGAAAGAGAGACAATAAATCGTTGAGTGTTTAAAGTTAAACTTTCGCTGCAAATCCTGCGATTGTTGCAATCGGCGAGGCAATAAAACGAGGCAATAAAACGGTAAGGCGATAAAAAATGGCTGAGGTTTTCCAACTAAAATTATGAACTGAAAATAACCAGAGCAATTTTGCGTTGCCGGGGTCCAATTGCCAGGGTCCACAGCTCGCCGCATATTGACATGAATGAAATTGAGATGAATGAAAGATTTGAAATGCTGTTTGTGTGCGTCACAATCACAGGTTGCTGCAGAAAAAGGTTTGATTGCTGATCACTTTTCCTTGATAACTTTTTTAAAGTAAACTATGTCATGAGAAAAAACATGCATCTTATTGCTATTGACTAATAAGTCATTGGTTGCGGAAGTACTCGTACTTGTACTCGACTCGCTGAGTACTCGTACTCGATAGCATGTACTCGTACTCGCATACCAATACTCGTGCTCGTTTTTTTTTTTTTCTTTTTTTGTTAAGCCACATAATCGCAGCTTAAGTTTTGTATTAGTGAAGCACGTGCATCAAGGAAGATGACTTTGCTGAGCATCGAATCCGCGAAACCAGTTTCGCAGCTTAACGCACCAACCACTCGGCCAACCCAATACTCGTGCTCGTTTTACATGTACTCGTACTTGTACTCGAACCTTTTGTACACGACTGCATCACTGCATTTTATGTCATTGATCTGACACCAGGCACGCTAGTCCGTGTAGAAAACAAATTAAAGAAAAAAGGGGAAAACTGCTTCAAGCAGCCGTGAAATAAATGGTGAAATACAAAACAATCATCGTAACTACGAAAAACGTGCACTGCAATGTGAAGCACTCTGTGACTAATTGAAGCTAGATGATTGCGCAACACAATAAAGACGTGAGAGCCGTTATAAATCCTCAGGTTCGATACCTCGTGAACACAAAGTTGATGCTGTAATATTCATATAGAAAGAAATCACATAAAAACATGTTAACATTTAGTGAAAGCAACTATGCTAACGTTATTTTTCTTTGGGTTTTCAGAAAACAATTAATTTATCGTAATTATTTGAATAGTTTTCAATTTTTCATGGAAACCATGAAAGGTATGTTGTTGTTACTGTTATTATTATTGTTGTCATTGTTTTGATTTGTTGAGCAATGCCATAGGAAATGAATCATATAGAGTGTTGTCAACGGGCCGAAGATGTTGAGCTCGCCCCAACCCGAACCCTAATCCTAATTTATCAGCCCATAGAGGAGATGGGGTTGCAGAGGATGCAGCCACATCCCCCATTTCTTTCATGTGTTGCGTCGCGTCAGTTATTTAGGCAAAATTTGGCTGTATGGCAAAATATACAACTAATGTTGATTAATCATGAGCTTGTTTCATCTATTCATCAGCAACCTTAGCTTATTGAGCAGTGAGCAGCGTATTGGGCAAGGGTTGCTCGCAGCTAGAAGTGGCAAACTCGCAGAGGCTAACTGCGGGCAACCCTTGCCCAACTCGCTGCAGCTGAACATTGAGAGCCTCACGCAGAGCAAGATCTGCGTTATCAGTCAGTTGGCCACCAGGCATAGGGCTCTTGTCATTCTCCTACAAGAGACTCACCGCACCACACCGGATCAGCTAGTGATACCTAGATTCAAACTGGCTGGCTGGACTATGAGCAAAAAGCATGGCCTCGCTACGTTTGTCTATGAGGCACTCGGCTGGACCCTTGCTGATTAATCTCTGGACGGATCAGTTGTTGAGTAGCTCTGTGTGGATGTTGATGGCGTGAAAATCGTCTACGTCTATCAGCCACCAACATCGCAAATGACATCATCAGCCATTCCAGTGTTTCCACACCCCTGTCTCTACGCAGGTTATTGTAACTGCCAGCATGTAGACTGGGGTTATAGCACCACCAGTCCAGATGGAGAATCTTTGGTTGATTGGGCGACCAAGAGCAATCTTGCTTTTTTGCATAATCCTAAAGACGCTTCCAGCTTCTCCTCTGGACGCTGGAACACCGGTATCAACCTAGACTTGGCCTTCGCAAGCAATGGTCACGTCTGCTGGCGACTGGACAGACGCGTCATGGAAAAGTTCCCAAAGTCTCAACATCGACCATCGCTGATTAAGAGCTCCAAAGCGGTTGCTTCACTTCCAAGTGAGCCCTACAAGATATGAAATTTTCGGAAAGCCAATTGGAAAAAGTACACGGTCATCACCAGCAGGCTTGCTTGGGACCTTCCATCTCCAGACACTCCTGTGTTGATGAGGCCTACCAAGACTTCTGCAACAGCATCATCCACGCAGCGAAAAAATCCATTCCACGCGGTTGTAAGAAAAACTATACGGACCATGCTGGGATGCGGATTGCGAGGCCCTCTACCTGGCATTTCGTCGGGCACCGCAGGGTGAAGGTTTTAACACAGCTGCCTCTGCCTTGCTTGCTAGACTTGATAAAAGGCAAAGGAAACGCTAGTCAGAGGCAGTCAATGTCATCGGCTTTACGCACTCCAGCCGGCTGGCATAGAATGCTATTAAATAAACAATCTGCCTGGCAGGACTAGACATTCCTATTGTCCTTGTACCATTTCTGCCAACTCAATTGCTTTGCAGCTGGTTAAGAATGGGACATATAAGACGAGTGACCGTGAGTTTACCAGACTCGTGCTTAAAGAAGTATCTAAGCTTTGGAGGATACCAACACCTGCTGACAAATGTATCTGCGGTGACTTCTCCCCGGAAGAATTTGCCAGGTCCCTTTCAATGCTAAAGTCAGGCAAAGCTCCATGCCCAGATTCCATATACCCAGAGCTGATAATCCATGCCGATGCTGCCCTGAAATCTTGGCTAAACAATTTCCTTTCTTCCTGCATGCGCCAACTAAAAATTCCAAAGATATGGAGAAGAGCGTTAGTGGTTGCCATCCCAAATTCGATGAAGCCACCAGAAGAGGCAAAGAGTTAAAGACCTATCTCTTCGCTGTGTGCCCCCTTTGCGATCATGGAGAGATTCATATACGCCCGTATTGAACCGATCGTCGATCCCTTGCTTTCTCAAGAGTAAGCTGGATTTCAACGTGGTAGGTTAACTACGAACCAGGTTGCTCTCGTAACTCAAGGAGTAGAGGATAGCTTCTCGGCAAAAAATAAGGCTGGTGCTGTATTCGTGGACCTTATTGCTGCCTATGACACTGTATGGCACCGTGGCCTCACCTGCAAGCTCATGCGCACACTGCCGGACGGGCACATTGTTTCCTTTATAATGAAGCTTGTCCGCAACCGCAGTTTCACCCTCGCCACTGGTAATGGTGCGCAAAGCAGGTTACGACGTTTGAAAAACGGTGTCCCTCAAGAATCAGTCCTGGTCCCCTCCTTTTTATCTTCTACACCCATGACCTACCTGTCACAGTTGCCAGGAAGTTTGTTTACGCAGGCGACCTGGCCATCATGCACTTTGCAGAAGACTGGCAGTCGTTAAAGGGAACTCTTACCCAGGACATGGCAACCCTATCATCGTACTTGCTGAAATGGAAGCTGAAGCTCAGTACCACTAAGACCCTGGAGTCACTACGCAAAAGGTTAACAACACGCGTTGGTCTTTTGAGGCGCCTAGCAGAATCAAGCTGGGAGTCTGGTGCCGGAACGTCGCGCATAGCTACCTTGGCGTTAATTCACTCTGCTGCAGAGTACTGTAATCCTTTTTTGGAATCGAAGTGTTCACACGCGCCTCATTGACAAGCCCATCAACGACGCTTTGCTCCTGGTGACTGGATGTCTGCGTCCCACACCAACGGACAATCTATTTGTTCTATCAGGCATCACACCGACTGAGCTTCGTCGAAAGAGAACCACACTGTGCTTGGCTTATCGTGCCCAGGAGCCAGGTCATCCACTCCATGATCGGCTCACGTCTCACCCTTACAAAGGGCATTGACAGCTTAAGTCAAGACACCCTATTGTGCATGCTGCTCTGGAACTGCTGAGAGACGCAAGCGAACGGGGCGCCAGTGCAGCAAGATAGCATTGAGTGGCGGGAGGGTACTTCTCGTTTGCATTCATTTTTTGATGATGTGGACGCCCTTCCACCTGGAATGAGGCTTCCCAGACCCGCCTAGGTCCGGCTAAACCGTCTCCGGACTGGATTTGGTCTCTTTCGGTCATCAATGCATAAATGGGGCATTGCTTCCACGGCGTCCTGTGAATGCGGTGTAGAGGAACAGACCGCAGACCATATTATATAAATATCCCGTCCCATATACTGCCATCCAAATGGGATTTGGGGTCTACTCACTGTGAACGAGAGCTTAGCAAAGTGGCCGTGTGATACGTGCCCAGCCATTTAGAGTGATGCTACTTCCCGATGCAACATCGCACCCACACGAAGAAGAAGAAGCAGTGAGCAATAAGAAAATTTTGGTAGTTTGTGCAGTATGCGTGAATAATAATTCAAGATTTCATTATAAGAGGCGTTGTTCACATTACACCCTATTCAATACCCATTCTCCCGCGGAATGTAAAACTTAATTTTGGGCAAAAACTGAAAATGAGATCTGAGCGAAAACAGTTTGCATTATCCAAAACTTTTCTCTCCCTTACGGCTATGTATCAGCCAGTGTGAGCCCGATTTAAACCAGAAATCAAAAACATTACTTCAAATTTTCGGAGAAATTTTAAGAAAAACAAAATGGTCTTACCCATTTGCAGTCGTACCAGCTACGAACAGCAATATTTATACAGTGAGCAATCGCGAAAACTCTTTCACTCACTAAAAATCTCAATTTTGCCCGGGCGTTCTGCCCGATTGAAGCCTGACAATTTATCAAAATCCAAGTCAGAGCCCGACCGGCCCGAAAAGCCCGAGCCCGATTGACAACTCTGGAATCATAAGTTGCAATACGACTTACACGTAGGCTACACAAGTTACACCTTAACGTATTAAAAATGGATGAAACAGAAAATGACCTATAAATGTCCCAAAAACTTGATTTGATGGTAAACTTTTTAAACATTTTTGCGGGTGGTACAAGGTAGGCCAGTAGCATTACACATTGTCACACCCAGTGTGCGAAGCAGGGGAGATGGGGGGGACATGTCCCCCCAGTAGAAATTGTCGTACTCCTCAGGAAAGAAAAAAAATGTGTCCTGGGGGGATGCTAAAACGTCCCCCTCAGTGATAAGCATCGCAAAAAGTCAAATGTTTTTACGGGTATACGTGTAGCCTGTGGGTAGCCTACGGACTGCGGCGATACTTTCTAGCATATCTTGTAGCCATTATGACTTCCCTCACAAACCAAACAAGAACAATCTTTGCAGCGCGCCTATTACACTGCACAGATTCAGAACAGTTTATTTTTCATCAGCACGAAAACACGTCAGCAGTTTTTTATAAGCATTAGTGAAAGCATTAAGAATATGTCAAAGCAGCGGTTTCCAAACTTTTTTAAGATTGTATTTGAGATTGACAGTATAAATTAAGAAAAATGCTATAGCTTCCGGGGCTTCGCCCTGGACCCGCTTGGATAGCTTGCTGCTCTCCCCCTAAACCCCTAGCTTCATTTACGAAACAAAAACCTGCCTAAAACAAAGCTAATGAAGCATAGGCGCACACAAATGGGACACGGTACTATGCCCCCCCCTTTGGTCCTGTAATAAGGTGTTAAAACCGAGCCTTCAGTCTATAATTTCTCAAACTAATAATGGTTGCAGCGCCTCCTTTCACTTATTTTAGCCAAGCTTCGATGCTTTTAGACATGAACTGCGAAAATATTTTTGAGTTGCCCATAGTGATTGCACTCACTACATGCCCTTTTTTGATAAAAAAATGTGCTAAAACGAGTATTTTTTATCAGAAAACCGTAAAAATTCGTTGGCGGCTGGGGGCCAAGCCCCCAGACCCCTTTAGTCTCCGTCGACTGGGGGTTTCACCCCCAGACCCACAATTGTGCCCCCCTCTCCCTTTCCAAATCCTGGGGAGCCACTGAAATGAAGTTTTCGAAAATTTTTGTTCATCATGCTGGTAATATGCAAACACGCAGTAGGCCTACTAGGGTGGAGTGAAAAAAATTTTTTTTGAAATCGAAAAAAGTGTAGTTCTCAGATTCTGGCAAATGGTCTAAAACTTCTTGAAAAGTTGGTTTTGGGAGATTGCTCCCATTTTCCAGCCGGCTACCCCCCAAAATGTTATCGCAACTGATGACCCAGGTGGTAATTCTTATATCTCGGTAACCACTGGTCGGAGAGTAATGGTATATGGCTCAAAATCTGCGAAAATGCCATGTTCCTATCTGTGCTAAGAGGAAAGTTTTCTCTATTTTCACCACAAAAAAAGTTACAGCCGAAAAACAAAAATTATGACCATTTTTGATAAATTTTTCGGAAAATTCATTTATGAGTTATCGTGTAAGAAGCACAGTCGCTAAATTTTGATCTGTGAAAGTCATTCCTCTCGTATAACTAACGCTGCTTGTGGTTTAATGCATTAATGAAGGGACGGATGGTGACATCCACTATTGCTGAAATAGGATGAGTGGTAACAATTGCCTCAAATCAGCAAAGACATATTAACCACGAAAGGAAGTCACTGAAATAGGCATACAGCTAATTTAGTGGTTTTATTAAATTGGTTTTAATTTGATGCGAAATTGTTTTTAAATGAAACACGAAAAAAGTGTAACGTATAAAGGCTGGATGGTGTCAAGACTGACTACACAACAAAACAATACAAGATGAAATAAATGGCTGCTCTTGGCAGCCAAACTTGCAGCTTCAAACAATTGGTGGAGATTGTTGCTGGAGGAATCAAAATTGGCTTATTCGTGTTAAGCATTTGCTTCAATGTTCAGCGATGGTAAATCGAACAAGCGAATCAAACTGCTGTTCAGTGCATGGGGACACTCGTCATAATTTTGTACTTTCTTCAGCTACTAGTTTTCGATGTGCTAGCACTTTTGCCACTCCTACATTTCTTACACTTTCATTATCATCTCCTAACATCATCACATAATGAGATAACCTATGGATCCAGATCCAGTAACTTTTTCAACTTAGTTCAAATGATTAAGAATTTTTCAAACTCACGTGAAGAAATTACGGCGCTTTGAGTGAGTAGTTATTTTGCATACCAAGTATATATGCTTTGATTACGATGTTAGGGGATTATAATAAAAATGTAAGAAATGTAGGAGTGGCAAAAATGCTAGCACGCCGTAAACAAGTGGCTGAAGAAAGTGCAAATAACGATGAGTGCCCCCATGCACCGAGCAGCAGTTTGATTCGCTTGTTCGATTTACCATCGCTGAACTTGGAAGCAAATGTTTACTACGAATTAGCCAATTTTGATTCTTACCAGCAAAAGCCTCCGGCAATTGCAAACCTTCAGATACAGAAATAGATGTCTGGAGAAAACTCTGGTATTACACTTCCTATATGTCTTAGCACATGGCCAATCTGTGGAGCAGCTCATCAAACTGGTTGCGGAAGCATCTGCACAAATTGAAAGATTTGATCGACAAGATGAGCCATTCGACAAAAAAATCAAATCCCGCTAACTTACGAGAACATTTAACAGCAAAAAGCAGTTTAAAATAGTGTTTTGGTAAACCGTGTAACCTCTTTTGCAAGCCGGATGGCCAAAATTGATCTCACTGCAGTTGTTTTTGTTCTAAGCTATTTACTTTTCCAAATAGGTGCACCACCGCACCAAACTTCTGGAATTTGCCACAACTATCCCTATGAGGTTGACAGCATTTTTTGGCTGCTAAAAACAACCATTTCATCTTGTATCGTATTATTTTGCCGTGAAGTCAGTCTTGACACCATCCAGCCTTTATACGTTACACTTTTTTCGTGTTTCATTTAAAAACAATTTCGCATCAAATTAAAACCAATTTAATAAAATCATTAAATTAGCTGCATGCCTATTTCAGTGACTTCCTTTTGTGGTTAATATGTCTTTGCTGATTCGAGGCAATTGTTACTACTTATCCTGTTTCAGCAATAGTGGATGTCACCATCCGTCCCTTCATTAATGCATTAAACCACAAACAGTGTAAGTTATACGAGAGGAATGACTTTCACAGATCAAAATTTAGCGACTGTGCTTCTTACACGATAACTCATAAATGAATTTTCCGAAAAATTTATCAAAAATGGTCATAATTTTTGTTTTTCGGCTGTAACTTTTTTTGTGGTGAAAATAGAGAAAACTTTCCTCTTAGCACAGATAGGAACATGGCATTTTCGCAGATTTTGAGCCATATACCATTACTCTCCGACCAGTGGTTACCGAGATATAAGAATTACCACCTGGGTCATCAGTTGCGATAACATTTTGGGGGATAGCCGGCTGGAAAATGGGAGCAATCTCCCAAAACCAACTTTTCAAGAAGTTTTAGACCATTTGCCAGGATCTGAGAACTACACTTTTTTCGATTTCAAAAAAAATTTTTTCACTCCACCCTACTCAGTACGTCCTCCGCCACTGTTTTAATTTGGTCATTGACCAATGACGACGCCCCATAAAAAATTAATACCGTTTTTGCAATATTGTCTTGTTATTTGGGTTCAGAATTCAGACAAAATTGTGGACAAAAATATCACTTCCAGTAAACATTTTCGACTTCGCACACTGGTCACACCCATAAGCTATAACACAGTGCTTAATTGTGTTCTATTCTGACCATGAGATTAAAAGACGAAGACGTAAGCTTAAATACATTTTTTGAGCTTCAAACTTCAATCGCGCTCACGTTTACATTTGCTAATTAAATATCAGTGGTCATTTCACGTCGGCAAATTAAATCAATTAACTCATATTTGTAAAATAATTGTTTCCACAACTTTTTGAAGCTTTTTGTGGCAAAACCATTTTGCATTGAGTTCAAAGCATTTGAATTGGTCAAGTTAAAATTTATGTTTGAGTAGGATAGAGAGGACTTTTGAGAACTGTGGTATAAAAGCACCAACTATTTATCAATCGGTAAGAATGTTCTACAAATTAATAAAAATACCCTTTATCATTGAGTTAAGAAATAGAATTACGCGCTTAAAAATTTCAGAATTTGTTGTTTTCATTACTGGACGTCCAGAACCGCCCTTTCTTTTTTAATTTTTGGCAACTTTCATCGTTAAAAAGCGACCAAAAAGCTAGCCTTGATGGACCAAATCAAACAGCAATTAAGTATAAAGATTATGCAATTTCTAATCCGGTTAATTTTCAAAGTCTGCTGTTTTTGTTTTTTCAGAAACAATATGTTATGGCTTCAGGGCATCATGGTCCAGCCAGACGCATAAACAACTGCATTCGGCTTAATGCATAGATGAGTTAACTTTGTTTTTATTAGCTTTAAGTTTTTGCATGATGATAATCCTTAGACCATCAGTATAAGTAATACGTTTGGTTAAAGTGATCTTGTCAAACTATTTAATAATCTCATTAAACTTTTAACTAATCTTTAATCACGCAGTTAACAAGACGAGTAGGCGGATTTAGGATTTTTTGCGATTTTTCCGCCCAAAAATCAGGACTTATGCTCGTATAAGTGTATCACAAAATTCACAAGTTTGAGAGCAAAGCAGTTTATGGAATTTTTGAACAGTTTAATTATAAAAACAAGATTCAGTATTGTTTGAAACTTTTAATAAGATATGATAATGATTTAAAAAGAAATCGAAATTTCGCGAAAATATTCAAATGTGTTAAATATTATTGTCTTTTACTGTATATTTGTAATTATTCCATTGAAAGGACAAGCTTTTACAAAATTGGAATTAAGTCACACCACGAAACTGAAAAAGACTGAAACGTTTCGTATGAAATGAAGAGCACACAATTTCCCGACAACAATCATTTAAAAAATAAACAAAAAGCGTTATAGCGTGGAGTGTTGAGTGTTAGTGCCCCAAATCTACAGGTCTAAATGCAAACTTTCAAATCCTGGCCTGTTCCTTTGTTCGCCCCGTGCTGAAGGGTTTGAAATCTCCCTTTACTAACAGAACTTGCGCCAAAAATACATCACGGTACTCCGAAACGACAACAACAACTAAAACGTGCAACTTACCGAAAAATTTTCTTCGCTTACAGAAGGCAGTTTAATTTAATCTTAGAACTGTCCTAAAGCGAAATTAATACATCAGATCCCGTCATTCCAAACGTACATGGTCTCAAAAATGAGCATGCACGCACTGCATCAGTTGTGTATCGATCTCTCTCTGTCTATCTATCTACCTGTATACAGCAGTCAGTTTAAAATAAACTGAGCAAAGGAAGACTCGTCTGGCAATGGTCCCAAGTAAAGATGCGGAGAGTAAAAAATAATATTGATGAAGTAACGGAAAGGCCTCTGCAAAAGCGATCTTTCTGAATTTCTACCCCAACTCTTTAAGCTCAGTAAAATTGCTATCAATATAATTGAATACAACTGTGCCTTTCTCCAGCGGCAACTTACAGCATTTTACCTACCGGTAAGCTGCAATGCAAACTTGCAAAATCAAGGTACTGAAATTATTTAGCTGTGTTCAGTTCTAGTGACCCTGTAAAGTTTAAGAAATTGAGAAAAAAAGCATTGCGTACTTGTATAACTTGAACTTGAGAATAGTAAATTAAAATATGACAACTGGTTCGATTCCTAAGCGAGACATTGAGAACTTAAAACGTCGCCACAGAATTAAGAATTATGTGTATCTTTTTCAGCATTGAAGCTGTACCTGATCTTCTTCAAGCTGTACCTGGTCATTATTGTAATCAATCTCTTTTTCAGCATTAAAGATAATATTGCTCATTTTCTTCGGTTTATTTTCCTTGATCAATGCAAGCAGTGAAACACATTGTAGTAACAATGACCAATGCCAATTCAGAGCTCAATGCGTTGATGATGAATGTCTGTGCAACACCGACTGTTCGGATTTAGGTAGGTTCTTCTTGATTTATAGCATGCGTTTATGTATTCTAACTACTTGTTTGTGCATTTTTATTTTTTTGTTTGAAAGCAGTATTAATTCAATCGATAAATAAGTGTTATATTTGATTTAAAAAATGTCACAATTTTGCAGTTTGGATTAAGCAATATTCTTGTAGTTCATTCACTATTGTTTTTTTTGATTAGATTCCCCTTAAAGTTGCGAAGAGCGATAATGAACTAATGGGCCTGAGCTTTTTGCGATGTTAGCACTCTTGAGCCATTAAAATTTGGTTAAAAAAAATCCCTTTAAAAAATGGAGGCCTTGGTGCGTGAAGA
Source organism: Trididemnum miniatum (assembly GCA_964006365.1). NCBI lineage: Eukaryota > Metazoa > Chordata > Ascidiacea > Aplousobranchia > Didemnidae > Trididemnum > Trididemnum miniatum. Next base: position 15,002,570 of record OZ023245.1, read on the forward strand.
CTCGGAAGAACAATTTTTGAATAATTATCCAAAAGTTTTCTATCGCATGCCTGCATGCTTGCTATAGATAGAGCTTATCTCGCTTTTCTATGGCAAAAAAAGTAAAGATGAAATCTTTTAACTATTTACTATTTCAGGGCATCTTATTATTTGTGGCGAAGATCGCAGCTATTATCTAAACTTTTGCTATCTTACTATGGCATCGTGCGAACGACAAAGCCAGATTCATATCAACAAGATCGGCTACAGTGAACATTGTGCTACGCATCGTCTACATTCAATCATCAGCTCTTTAAGAGGTAAGGTTAAAAAATTGTTACGATGGGAATGGAGAAGTTGCTTAAAAGTGGACACAGATTTTTTTTAGAGCAAAAACGAAGAATAAAAGTCAGGTAATATTTTGTGGTTTGGTAAATCAGAAGCCTATCGACATCCGAATCTATTGTTATTTAGCCCATAAACTAACCTGGTGAAATAAGCTGAGCCTCCTCCACAGTGGCGTAGCTAGAGGTTCTGCTGCCCAGGGCAGTTTAAGAAATTGCCGCCCCCAAATGCAGTGATGCACCAAGACTATGGCCAAAGGGAAAGAACATGACCGGGGGTCTGGGGGCGCAGCCCCCAGCCGCCAACGAATTTTTGCGGTTTTCACATAAAAAAGCACTCTTTTTAACACACTTTTTTATCGAAAAAAGGCATGCAGTGAGTGCAGTCACCACTATAGCGCAGCCAGGATTTTGCAATCGGGGGGGGGGAGGTGAGGGGTTGAGAATGACATCACATTTGATTATACGTTGAATGCAGGAGCGGATCCAGAAAGTTTTGCTGGGGTACATGCAGTGGCGTAACTAGGGTACTCTGCGCCCGGGGGCAAAAAAGAATTCTGCGCCCCTGCTTTCACTACGAATTTTTCACACATCATAAAAATGACAAACAAATTTGACGTTTCATTCCGAGTTGCTAATGCTTCGCAGTTTGGAATAGAACAACGACGGTGAGAAATCAACAAAGCAAGAAACGAAGAACAGTGGAGATCAGTGGCGCACCCAGGGCCGAATTAAGCTAGTGCGGGGCCAGTAGCAAAATTTTTACGGGGCCCTAGTTTTTGAAGACCCGGTCGGAGGGCAATCAAACCCGATTTCATTTATAGTCTCATTGTTTCATACCAAGGGCTCTCACCGGAATTCACTGAAGATGCGTAGGTGGCTTAAATTCGCTGTAAAACTCTTGTTTTTTTTTAACGAAAACAATTTTTTAAAGACACGAGACTCAAATTTTGTGAAAATTTAACAATAAAGGAGGAACAACGCAAGCATTGGCACAGCAAAACGAAATTAAGATCGAACTTTTTGTTGTAGGCACTAATAGTAAAGGCCTTTGCCGTTCATAGCAAAATTCCAGACGCAACAGAACACTAATAGGGAATAGCTTCTTCGCGCTTGTTCACTCTTCCGTTGGTAGCTTAATCAGCCACTTGCATTTTTACCGCGCCGTACTTCTATCGTATTGAATCACTGTGACCTACTGTATACACAAAAATGTCATAAACATTCGCAATTATATGCGCGACTGGAAGTCGACTTGTTTTTTTCTTGCAACGAACGCGATGTGCGGTCAGAAATCAGTTTGCGGCCAGACTCAGAAATACTGTAAGTTTTATTTTGAGGAAGCTTATGATTTAAAAACATTAAAGAAAAAGTGAGGTTACAATTCGCAAAAATTTTATAAGCCAGTCATAGCTAGCCGAAACTTTTTCACAAAAGTGTAGCCTAATTTTTTCCGTAATTTGAATCATGATTTTGAAAAGCGCGAGGCACTAAAATGCGCGGGGCCCGTAGCAAATGCTACTTCTGTTACGTGGTTTATCTGGCACTGGGCGCACCCAGGATTTGGCAAAAAAGGGGACACAACCGGGGTTTTGGAGGCAAAGCCCCCAGCCGCCGGAGGCGAAGGGGGTCTGGGGGCAGAGGCCCCAGCCGCCAACGGATTTCCGGGGTTTTTACAAGAAAAACACTCGTTTTAGCGTAGTTTTTTTGTCCCAAAAGGACACACCCGTACTTGAAGTAATTATTAACACCACGCATCGGTGTGTTCTGCAATACAATCTACAACAACGCCAGGGCCAAACGGGGGGGGGGGGGGCATGGCACCGTGCCCCCCCTGCGTGCACCTATGATCCGTCCAGTTTTTTTTTTTAATAAAAAAAATTTAAAAGTAGCCATGTGCGCCCCGCCAGGCCTGCGCCCGGGGGCGGCTGCCCCCTTCACCTTTCCCTCTTGTTACGCCACTGGGTACATGTAAGTTTAAATTAGATTGAATGTTAACTAAATGCAAAGACGTTTAAACTCGGAAACGGGCGTAAATAAGCCTTTTGAAAACGTTTCATGTCAGGGGCGAATTCAGAAATTTTTTGAGGGAGCGAGCATCAATTTTCGTCACTTTTTTTAAACGTGTTTTTTCCGGCAGAGTTATTTTTAAGCAACTTAAGTGCCAAAAACGACTCCAGGGGGGGTTCGGGGTCATGCTCGCCTGGAACATTTTTAAAAATTTGCGTACTGCAATCCCCATTTTAGTGCTTTTTGAACAATTTTTAAGGAAAGTTTGTTATATTTTTGACCCCTAACTTTGAGTACTTCATTAATGATGCATTTTGTTCGCACAGTTTCGATTATGTATGACGTCATTTGAGGCTCAATGGGGAAAGGGTTGTAACCCCCCCCCCCCCTTTCATCCGTGCATACTCCACTGGCAGTCACCACAGACAACGCAAAAACATTTTCGGAAGTTATGTCTAAAAGCAGAGGCTTGGTTAAAGGCTGCAACCGTTATTAGTTCGAGAAATTATAAACTGAAAGTTAGGTTTTAGCACCTTATTACAGAGCCAAAGGGGTGGTCCATGGCACCGTAGCCCCCCCTTGGGTGCGCAAGAAGCGCAACGAAGAAGAAAACAGTGCGCAACTGTGACATAATACACATTAAAATCAAATCTTTTTTATACTCGCGGAAATACACCAAAGCGTAAACGAGATGGCGAGGCCCATTTGCGCAACTTTGCGCCTGGGCACTGGGCAACACAGTATGATGATTTACGACTAGCAAATAAGCGACATAGCTAAGTAATAGTTGTTCAAAATAATTATGAAAAATAATTACATAAAGCTTAACCAAAATGTCGCCCCCCCCCCCCTTGCTACGCCACTGCTCGTCCACGATCCGTGCATTTAAGCGGTACTTTTCGCTAATGAATGTAGGGCTGATCATGTCTTTTGCGGTGGCAGTTGTAGTCCATGTTATTTGTCGACCATGTGACTTGTAATTATTTGAGGCGCTTAGTTGGAGATCATTATCACCGATTAGATGGCCGAGTGGTATAGAGCGTCTGCTTCTGGATCGGTAGACTTGGGGTTTGATTCCGAGTCGGGTCAAACCAATGACTTTAAAATGGGTATTCACAGCTTCCCTTCTTGACGTTCAGCAATTAAGGGATAGTGTGGAGAAAGCCGGCAAGTTTACTTGTTGTGTTTTTGGCAAAGGCACTTAACGGAATTCCCCCATCTTGGTGTAATAGACAGAGGGCCGGCAACTCCTAAGCGAGCTTGTACAGCGCTTCGTCGCTTTCTCGTGATAGGATGATAAACATGCCAATAATAATAATAATAATAATTAAAAAATTAAAATCCTTCAGGATGGATGTTGGAACTACAGTAGGCTCGCTGCTTTCGTTCTGGAGGAAAGTACTTCTGTCTAATTTCCACAAAGGTTTGAGTTGATTTTGGGTACAAAATTCAAGATTAGGCACTACCAGTTTTTTGAAATAAGTTTTTAAACTCACTTATTAAAAGCGTAGGTGCAAAAAGATAACTAGGTTGTAAACTATTTGATGCTTTACAGATACTCTGCCTGAATATTTATCCTGTCAACGTAAAACCAATCACTGCGAAAATTTTGGTGTTTGTATTCAACAAAGTCCAACGGCGCAATTTTGCATGTAAGTAAAGTCACGTGATTTTAACTTTCATCTCTTCTCTGATCTGTAATCTGGAAGAAGCTCAACTGCGAAAGGCAACTTGAACAAATCAGTTGCTCAACGTACTGGACTTGTGCCTAAATTAATGTTTCAATGTCAAAAGTATAATTTTTTTATTAAAAGAAAAATGATAGAAAAACTAGCGAGTTACCGACATGTAAAACACGTGCTGCTAAAAAAACGAATGGAACTGCTTGTTTATGAAAGTCTTAGGTGTTTTATGACTTTATCCAAGTTTTTTGCACCTTTTGATATAACAAAAATGACAGAGATCTCCTCACATGCAGCAAATCTTTGCTCAGCAAAGTCCGTTGAATAACTTTTTTAATTTTTAGCAAGCTTTTAAACTGAAAAACACTACAGGTGTCCTCCAAGGTTGGGCGGAAGTCGCTGTCAAGACAAAGTGGACAGTACGTCCCACAACTATGTCGTTAGAGGACGCCCCAGAGCAATGGTGGGTGATGACGTTAAACGCACTCCTCGCAGTGACGTGATTGTGATGTTTACCTTATGCGTTCTTTCTGCCCTGTTCTCATCCTTAGTGACGGCAACATTGTGTAGCAGGTGCTCCTTGTTGATGGTTTTGGCTGGTACGCTGCATGTTGCAACTGGCTGAGTTTGCTTGATAAATGATATGAATGCAGCTATCGCAGTGCTTTTCAACCGGGTGTATATTTACACCCGATGGTGTTCCAAGTTGCCTCCACTCACTCCATAAAACAAAACATTGACTATCATATTCTGACGTGACGCATGTTACAAGTAGGGATGTGGAAGCGGTATATTTGCAAACAGCTTCCGCTTCCACACCTACCGCTTCCAGCGCTTTTGCTTCCAAACAGATTCACCGAAATTTTGCTGGAAAAATACGACCAGTGCGTTGGTAGCCGATAGCGTAAACCGTAACTTTTTTTCCAACACGCTGAAAGCTCTTGGTCAAGCTTTAGCTAGCGTTTTTAATTTAATGAGCAAAAAGCAAACGAAAGTGTAAAGGAATGATTGAGAATAATTGAGGCACTATATTGAGTCACAATCCTGGGAGTCTTTGCTGCAACTTTGCAACGAACCTTACTCCCTTTATTAGAAAAATGTTGATACACAGCCAGTGATGAGCATTTATCGAGATAATTTATCGGCGATAATTTACGAGTATTAGCGATTTTTGTTATCGTTCAAAATAGTTTTGATTTATCGATTACCGACATCGCTTTTGTAATATATTTTGTTATCGCCGATAAATAATCGCGATAAACCATTTTTTGCTCATAGTGTTCATTGTTAGTGAGTTGGCGCTATGGACAAAACAAGCTTACACGGGGTCCATAAAATCTTGTAGCAATTTTTAAAAAATGTCACTTTGATATGTTTATTGCCACGGCAGAGTCCGTGAACTGCGCTCTCTTTTCTTGAAAAATCTAGAAAAACATTTTTGCAATAATTATTTAACTTACAAAAAAAACTTCGTCCAACACATTGAAAATTCACCGCAACATTTGTCGAAAAAATTTATCGACAATAATTCATCGATTGTATCGATATCGCTTTAAAAAATTGCGATTTATCGATTTTATCGGTATTGCCCAAAGCTTTTTTAAAATTATCGATTGTCGTTACATCGCTTTAGTAGGGCCTACACAAAGGTTTATCGTGCCCATCCATGTATACACAGCGCTCCATCTAAGCTTATTTCGTGACATGATTATAATATTGGAAAAGAGTCAGCTAGGGTTACTAGACCTATTAATTGCTTTTAGCGCTATTGATGAATTAGTTGCTTTATTTCAAAATTTAGAGAAAGCTGAACTAAAGGAAAAACGATTCTACGTTAGTAGCCCCTGAAAGTCAAGCGAAGAGTGATGGCCTATGACAGGGGTGAGGAACCTGCGGCCCGCATAGCTTTTGAATGTGGTGCGCGTCATAACTTTGTTAAGTGTACAACACACCAGTGGATCAGAAAATGCAAATTACAGTATTCATAAAAACTTCTTCGCGTCTGAACAACATGCTGCATTTGTGACGCAAAAACCGCGCAAAAGTCTTTAATCTCACGGCAAAGAATAACTCACAAGCAGGGCCGGTGCTAGAAACTGCGGGGCCCAATTAGAAATCTAATGGCGGGGCCCCTCTTTTTATTATAAAATGTATAGACGTTTGTGTCTCATGAAAAAAAACATGTAAACGAACCAAAAAAATAGACATTTAATACCTGCTATAAAACAAATCTAAGAGCCGGCGCCAGAGCAGTCGTCTTAGGGGGGCCAAGTCTTTATCAAGAGGGGTCAAACATTTAATCAATTCTGTAAACTACAAAAAAAGCTTTCACGCCACAGTCTTCTTTATCAACGAGAACTTTGCAGCGAGCTGACATTGATTTGAACTTGAAGATGCCGTTTCTGTGCAAGTGTTATATATCACAGTAATCTCATGTTGTTTTACGAGTTCGAAGACAAAAGAAAAGCAGAGTAACACGCTCATAGTTGCTTGTTGTGTTGTAAACATACGCAATTTCCATATTTGATATTCTTAATTCGAACGAAACGCAAAACAGTTCCGGCGAAGCTGTTTTAGCAATACATAAAATGTTTAAAATTATGCTTAAAAGCCGCTGTTTTCAAAAAAGTAAGATTGTCGATTGGAGGTTAAGAGTGGGGGTGGGTGGGGGGCAAGCTTGCTGTATGTGTGGGCCAGGCCACCCCTTTGCGCCGACTCTGCTTTTATTGATTACTGTACTTTTAACATCAAGAAAGCCGGCCAATTAGTTAAATAATTTTAAATTTCAGACAAACATTATTTTATGGTAATATCTTGAAAGTTATGCCACAACGCAATAATTTGCGATTATATTTTTTTGAATTTGGAACTGCTTCAAATAAGCCTAAATATGCCAACAAACAATAAACAAAAACTACCGGAAAGATTTTTCAAAATGCACTAAAATTGTACTTGTTAAACAAAAATTTTAATAAATTTCCGAGAACGCAAGGCCTCGGACTTCCTAAAGATGGTTTTGTCCATAAATTGCTTCAAATGAACTCGACCTGATGTTGCCACTGCGCTATTGACTTTGTTACTATAAATCTTGAAGGTTTCTCACAGCTTTTGCTTTTATTAAACAAAGTATACTTTACAATTTAACTTAAGCGTCAATTGCTTTGGTGGAGAGCGTGCATCCTTAAACAGACACTAAACAGCTGCAACTGAATTTAACATGAAACCCCCCTAAAACTACCTCCAGGCGTTTACGTGTGAACAGCAAACCCACGTGACCAAACAGCTGCGTAACTTTTTTCCTTACCAAAGCTTGGTTTCAGAGCCGGATTTAAAGAATGAGAGGTCTTAGGCTTAGGTTATGTTGAAATCAGGTAGGCCGCTAGTGATCATAGGTCGCTGATCAGACTCATCTGTAAGGTGGCCATGGTTGATCTCGAAAACAAAAAGGTCGCTCCGTAAACGCGTCGAGCCCTTTTGCTTGTGACGAGGTCCCTTGTTTTTCCGACACCTTGGGCTTAATTCAGCCTGCTTTGCCTAATGGTAAATCCGACCCTGCTTGGTTTGAGCAGCTACCGAGTTAATTATTTTTTCTATTTAACTTAACCCTAATTAAAAAGAAAATAGAAATGATTCATAGATATTATGCGCCGGTTCAACTTTTGACACTTTCACCTATTTTGTATCTCACAGCACAGAAAGGGACTTCCGCTAGCACGGGGCCCCTTAAGGTGCGGGGCCGAATTTGGTCTAATCGGCCTGAAACCGGCCCTGCTCACAAGGAATGGTGGAAAACTTTTTTGTGTGTGAAATTCTTATATACTGTAGGTATGTGTACAAATGCACTAGCGACGAACAAATAAAATGAATGAATTTTCGACGTAAAATTGCATGTCTTTAAAGCGAAATTTAAAAATTAAAAGTTGATATGGCCCGCTTAAAATAGTAGCCTATGCAACCAATTATGGCCCGCTGTGCTTTACCGGTTCCCCACCCCTGGCCTATGATGAGATCTGGCATCCATGCGAATCTAGCATTGCAAAGTAATATCTCATAACTTGAATGAAATAGGCTAATATCTAGTAAGTTATTTGCAGTAGGCCTATGCTTTTTTGAATGACGTGGAAGCAGAAGCGGCACATTTTTCGCTTCCGCTTCCATCAAAATATGACCGCTTCTGCACCCCTGGTTAGAAGTACAACGTACAAATAAATTCTGCGCATTGCGCAGTAATACTGTTGTTATGGTATGCTACTATTTGAGCAAGAGGAAAATAAGTTTAGATTAGCTTAGAAAAGAGTAAAGTAGTGCTACAAACAAGCTTATGGATGTCTGACAACTTGGCCAGAATTTTGCCAGTTCCGGCCAGAACCGGAATTAAATTGCAAATTCCGGCCAGAACGAAATTCCGGTACATCTCTAATCGCTACCCAGGGGATATAAAGCAAAATTTTTGCGAAAGTTAATTAATCGACGAGCGAAAATTTGTTTCGGAAAATCTGAGGTCAAACTCGTAGGCTTATTGCAGCACGCTAAAAGTATTATTTCTTTCAGGTATAAAGACAAAAAATTGAAAGAATATGCAAAAAAATTTCATGAAGAAAAGGTTTGCTGCGAAATAGAGCACATAGCCAGCGATTCCCCCGAAACGTGAGGGCTGGTTGCAACAGTGAATGCACAGTAATTTTGAATCTGAGAGCTCGCTGCAGTTGAGTTTTTGAGCATTTTAATTGGTGTTTGTTGTTATGCTCCATTACTTTAATCTATGCAAATAGGCAATTTAATGATTCTTTCGTGTACATTTGTTAATACTGCCTGCTGTATACAGAAATCAACTCGCACCATAGTTTTGAATTGTACTTTGTGTATCCTATAGGCTAGTATGGTAATGGGCACGCCCAAAAATTTTTCTACCGTACAAATTTTTCGAGCAGTATTTCAATGTATCAGTATGAAATCGCGGCACAATTTTACAATCGTCATAAAGCTTACCTGTACTAGACATTATGAACAGCATCGTGGGGCCCATAGACCCTCAAGAGAATTTTATTGTTCACCAAAGAAGTAAATAGGGGGCTATCACGTATACTATGCTAGTTTACTACCAATTACGAAATTTTCGGTTTGACTAGCTGTAAATACTGGTGTTTTTTAATGTGAGTTCCAAACTCAATAATGTAATATTTATGGTGTATTACCAAACCTAACCTGTTTGCCTATTTCGATTTTTGAATAAAATATAACAGGTGTAAGTGAGGACTGGCGCACCTTCTCATGAACATTCAGCAGTAAATTATGATCAGCTTACCAACCCATTTAATTAACTGTTAGTGAGAGACTGCAATTATGGACTATCAAAATAATCTCCATTATACTCGCTCTATTACGCCAAAGCGTGTTACGAGTGATGAGTCCCAATTCCGTGGCTTAGGGCCTGGGCAACGCACCTCCGAAGAAACGTCGCAGCGGCGGCGACATTTCGCCCGATTTGACCGACCCAGGACTTGAACTCCGAATCTCCAACACCGATAGCAGTGTTTTAACAACTAAACTAACCAGCCAGCATTATTTTTCGAAATGTTGCAGGCGATAGATCTCGAACATTTTCTCAGAAATTTCAATCTTACTAATCGCAAAAAACGTTTCATTACAAAATTTGAAATTTCGTTGAGATGACAGTTGCTATAAACACTGCAAGCGAAAAAAAAAAAAAAAACATGGTTTAAAAGCAAAAATTGTTTCACATAATTTACTGTAGGTAAGTTGAAGTCAAACAAAAGTAAACACATTATCAAAACACCACATAATTTTTCAAAAAATCCAATCCGAAGGTTTTTAATTACAATGCAATAAGCTTTGGAATAGGCCAACAATAAATATGTGACGAAGACAGCTTATGGAGAAAAAATAAAGCAACAGCAATTATCAAAACTGGACTCTTGGACAACATAGATTCAACCGTCATCATCAGCAGTGTAAGCAAGGCAGTACAAAACTGAAACGTTGCGTAAACTTTTGCACTGCCTTGCTTGCACTGCTAATGATGACGGCTGAATCCATCACCATTCAGTCTTAGGAACTACTGTGGCTTTATTTTTTTATTTCATGCAATAAGCGTTTTTCATACAACATTCAACTGCAACCCTTGCCATAAGTAGGAGAAAAAACCAATCCTACAAATCTTACTATGAAACATTAAATTTCGCATAACCGTTGAAAATATTTTTAGAATTACATTGGTAACTTGGCGAAGAAGTAAGAGTTCAGTACTTCAAAGGAATTAAATACTACATGTCTGGAGTACCTTAAAAAAAAACTGTAATCGCAGACTTTGGAAATCACTTTTGGAATTTGTTAATTAAAACCGAATAAATAATTTGGGAGGATCCTAAAATCATCTCCATAATTGAATCGAGTTGCTGGGGATTAAGAGATTTCAAAAACGAAACGTCTGTAAGTTGAGAAAGTTTAACTGATGCAAGATCAAAGATAGAACTTCGAGGAGAGTGGGAGTTCTCATCTGGATTAACTTCGCCATTTCGTGACTAAAACAAGAAAAAAATGCTTCTTTCAGAAAGGTGTAGCACTGCAGTCGGACGAAAAATCATAGCAGCATAATATGCCTGACAGTGACAAACTTTGTGCGTTCTATATTTGATTTCACATATTATAAAGTTGTAACATAAAATTTAACATAAAATTATAAAGTATACATTGTCTAGGATAACGATCCTGCATGACGGGTTCGATTCACGGCAGAAGCAGGTCGCATTTGACACATACTTAGATGGTGCAGAACTGAAAAGCAAAAATACTAGTATCCAGCCTCCTTCACAGTACTGTTCCACTCAATAATAATATAGAGTCAGGACTGCTGCAAACTCGAAAAATCAATATTCCAGAACTCAACCTTGAAATAAACTGCATTTTGGAACTTGTCTTTGCTCAATAAAAACTACTTGAAGTTGGCATGAACTCAAATTCGGACATAATCTTAGTGACCTCGAATCGGAAATCGATCAGAAAAGCTCGGAGTTTGCAGCTCTTATTAATACTTATCTGTTCAAGTTAGAAGTAGGAAAAAATGAGTACAGCATCAAACCAAAACAATGCAGAGACAAAGTCTCTCGTATCAACTTGAGATTACAACCGGCCGTTAGTTTAGTTGCTTAGCGCACACGCTGGCGGTGCGGGAGGTCTAAGGTTTAAATCCCGGATAGGTCAAATCGGCAGTGTCGCCAACGGCTCGCTATGGCTGCGACGTTCTTTCGGAGCTGTGTAGTAGGGTGTTTCATTTTTTCACCATTTTTGAATTGAAACACGTTCGGGGTCGCATCTGATAGAGTTTTCGACACTGATTACGCCCATAATTTTTTTTTCGTTTGTGACGTCATTAAGAAGTTTCAGCGCGTGTTTGAAGTTACGTCATAGTGCATTGTAGCTAATTTTGCGTATCTCAGGAACCGCGTACGCTAGAAAGCTGGGAGTGGTGTCAAAATGCGCAGAAGGGTCGATTTCCTATACCTTTGCTAGAGACTGAAACCGCGTATCTGCATCAGAAAAAAAGTTATTTGATAAAAACTAAACTTATGCACTATTGATATTTTATAGTACAAGAGCATTATCTTACAAATTACTTTCGGTATTTTGTAATTGGGCAATAACATTCCGTTATAAAATGACAAAAGAATATAAAAGCACCTGATAAAACGTTAGGTTGTTAAAATGTTAACTGCGAGGTCTAAGATAGTGGGCAGTTGAATTAGTTGCCGCGGTATAGATCAGATAATGGTAGTAAGATGCTGAAAAGTCCTTGGTGAAATGTGTGAAGTTGGAAAAGAATAAATTACCTCTTAACATAAGTGTAATCAATCACTACTACTGTTTACGCAAGTCTTACAGCGAATGCAGGCCAGAATTTTTGAATGAAATGCCTGGCTTCAACGACTTACGAAATGAAATAGTCAATGATGTCATCTATATTTGGCAAGCTGCAAGTTTTTTTGTTTTTTTTTTAAGCCACATGATTGCAGCTTGGGTTTTTATTAGAGTGAAGCATATGCATCATGTGAGATGACCTTGGCCTAACTGAGCGTCGAACCCACGAAACAGTTCCGGAGCTCAACGCTCCAACCACTTGGCCAACTCCATGTGCTGTTTATCAGTTATCACCTACAGTAGAACTCAAACAAAATTGAAAGGTTTGGTGGCAAAATTTGATGGAACAAAAAGTAGTAAAAATGGTGCGAAGGGAGTATCGGAGGATATGAAGCGCGATACCCCAGAAAATCCGAAAATATTCAATGGCAAGGTTACGTGCTGCTGTTCATGGGAACACCGAATTCTACAAGAGGAGATAACATTTTTAAAAGATCAGAGAACCTCGAGGAAAACGATGGAATCATTTTTGGAGAACCTTAAGGAAAATAAACCTTATTCAGAAAACATGATTGATTCCATCATGTTTAAATGATTCCATCGTTTTCCTCGAGGTTCTCTGAT